>VHZZ01000032.1:98753-127452 GCA_009801015.1 Silene noctiflora | reverse complement strand
TCAGTTAGCTTTTCAGGTTTCAGTTAGCTTTTCAGTTTTCAGCTACCTTTTCAGGTTTCAGCTACCTTTTCAGTTAGTTTTGTCAAACAGAGCCTAAATCTTATTTATTTTCTAGTCAAACTAGTGTAAATCCCGCACATGTGCGGTGTATATAGATTTTTTATTTTTAGTTATTATTTATATATTTTAAATTGACTCGTCATTAATTTGTCATACACCTAATTGCAATAGAAGAAAAAAAAATTGAATTGTGAACTAATCAAGAGAATTGAGTAAAGTTATAAAATGTGAATTTAATGAAAAAATTATTTTTTTTCTTTACCATAAAACTAATGATTAAAATATATAATTTTTCTCAAATTATTTAATAATTTTATTTTGGTGATGAAATAGTTTAAAATTATGTTTTATACGAAGTAGGTGTCAAGTCATCATAACACAATAATAAAAATTTGGAAATTTATACTTTATAAAATTATAGCAAATTTATTTTATTTTAATTAAAATATTATAATTTAGATTTTAACGAAAATATAATACTTTGATTAAATGAATATATTTTGATGAAATGATAATAATTTAATAATTTAATGAAATTTTCTTTCTAGTGTGAATATTTTGGAGAATTTTTATTTTTTTAGTATCCAATCGATCCAAAATTAAATCTGGACCGTTAAAAAGATAATAAACCTTGTATGGATATTTTCTTTTTGTTATCTTAAAAAGAAAGTGATCAACCTAATTTAATAATTGTTGCAACAATAACATTTATATTACAAAATTACTTAATATTGTGTATCACAACTGTATAACTTGACAGAAAAAAAAAATGATCATTTTATATTAAAACGTAACAATTTTTCAAAAAATGACGCAAGTCATTTTGCAAATCCTTGGGACTGTTTCAAGAAGTCACCTACTAAGCCCATCTTTGCAGCTATTTCAAGAACTCGAGACCTAGAATTGCTAGAAAGTATATACAAGGTGAAGCAAGCCCTGTACTCGAATTTTTGGAACCGTATTAAAGCTAATTAATCATTCAAGTAGAACCAACCATAGATAAGCCACAGCCATAGTTCCGCAATCTTAAACAGAAATCCCAAATTTGCCAAAACATTGCATTGTCTTGGAAAACCAACCGGAAAAGATCGGTGAAATAATAATAAATGGAAGTATCTTTCTTATTCGAAACCTTCTCTTCCTTAATCGAAACCTCGGGGCTCAAGTTTGTCACTCATTAAGAAGTTCGATGATAGCATCAAGCAAAGCTTCAGCCTCAATTACATCTAGGAAACTGCGGCCCAGTTCTCCATTACCTCTCACACGTTCTGGTAATGGACTAATGGTACCATGAACTCCCCGGGTTGTGCATATGCAGGCATGCAGCATTCAGATTAGCAAATATAAACCTCTCGATTACAAATGGTAGGCCGATTGGCACTGACATTGGCACAGGCACAGCTGTCGGTGCCCAAGAAACAGTTACCGACGCCAGTGGTGGTAGTGTATCGCTTGAATGAGCTGCATATTGAACCACCCATGTAGAAAGGGATCCCCTGATGATGATCTTCAGTTGCTTGCGACAGTGGAGGTCCCGCATAAACCTAGTCAAAACTGATTCTCTTACTTCTGTATGCACGGTTTCATGATTGTTGTTGGGTGCCTGGCCGATTAACAAACCGATTAACTATAAGGGGTCGCATAGGACGAATCTAATTATCAGGGGAGTAATAGAACTCAAATGAACTTGAAACTCATAAACAACTGAAACAGTGACACGTAATGCTGACTGGCTGTTGCAGGCTTGCAACTGACCATCGTGCGACTGAAGTTCATAAACAACTGAGACGGTGAGACGTAATTCTATCGTTCATATCACAACTATAACAATATCTTATTTGAAAAACTGAGTTTCTTACCATTTTTACAACATTCATAGCTTTATTGGTTTATTATTGACGATTTATGTGTTCCTATACTCTTTTCCTCTTTTTTTTTTTCTTATCATAACCCTTCTTGTCATCGACAGTTTCAGATAATTAATGAGTTGTGTTAGAGCCTTAATTCCAAATATATTTTGAAAAGGAATTATTTTTGCCAGAGTGCTTGAAAAGAACTACAAAATTTGTTGTGGAAAAACTGCATGTCTGAAGCAAGTATACTATAATTCTATAGTAGCTACACCGCTTTAACAAGGACCTAAAACCTTTCAACTACATAAACAAACCTAAAGAACAGAAGCAAATACGAAACGAAGATGTACTTACCATGTAGTGAGTTTCCAGCAGAAAGTATCCGGTAAAACAAGCTGTAGTAGTGAGTCGGCATCAAAAGATGGAACTAATCGCAGGCATACAATCCATGCTCATCCGTACACTCCATAATTCATTGAAAGATGATTGTGAGCAACTCGTCACTTAATTCTCTGTGTACATAGCAAACTACCAGATCAGAAATACATTTCCACTTGACAATTGACATGCAACACGATGTAGCTAATGATTTTTTACAAAAGGTATTTCTACAGAGAAATAACGCAAGGAAACCTGATTAAGCATACAATATCAGGTGTGTATAACTAATCCATATAAGGCATGTACTAAATTGTGTGATCCAAACAACTACCGTTCCACTATATTTCCAAATTCGCTCAACCCCTAGCGAACCGCATGGGCAGATTCCGGGGGGCTGAGCCCACACCAAGGAATTGAATAAATAAATTTTTTTGCATAGCTATTCCACGCGTGCCGCTGATTAACATTTATTCTCTTGTAAGGCCGGCTTATACAACAGTTATGTAAAACAGAATCTATAAGTTACTCATAAATCATAATGACCCTTTAAATTGAAAGTTCGGTAAGTTAGTTAAAAGATTCTTTTTACAAATGTCTTGTGTAAGGCCAGCCGCGTTACTTAAGAATTTGTATCTGATTAAGTAAATTAGACATTCTCACACAAGTAATCTTAAAAATCTAACATCATCAACCCATAAAATTACTGTAATTACTCCAAGCTAGAAATTTTCAGCAACATAAACACTCATTTACGAAACCATACAATCAATGACCCGAACTTCATTTCTCCAAGTTTTGTCCTCAACAATAAAGCACAATTCAATCAACCCACCAAATATATCCAACATATCTACATATAAAAACCGCAAATATATAAAAATTATCAACAATCATGAACAAAGCATAATTCCAACTGAAAGTTCGTTTAGTTAGTTAGTTAGTTAGTTAAAAGATCCGTTTTACAAATTTCTTGTGTACGGCCAGCCGCCTTACTTAAGAATTTGTATCTGATTAAGTGAATTACACATTCTTACACAAGTAATCTTCAAAATCTAACATCATCAACCCAGAAAATTACAGTAATTACTCCAAGATAGAAAATTTTCAGCAAATAAACAATCAATTACAAAACCATACAATCAATTATCCGAATTCGATTTCTCCAAGATTAGTCCTCAACAATCAAGCCCAATTCAATTAACCCACCAAATAATTCCAATATATCTACATATAAAAACCACAAATATATAAAAATTATCAACAATCATGAACAAAGTATAATTCCAACTGAAAGTTCGTTTAGTTAGTTAGTTAGTTAGTTAAAAGATCCGTTTTACAAATTTCTTGTGTACGGCCAGCCGCCTTACTTAAGAATTTGTATCTGATTTAAGTGAATTACACATTCTTACACAAGTAATCTTCAAAATCTAACATCATCAACCCAGAAAATTACAGTAATTACTCCAAGCTAGAAAATTTTCAGCAAATAAACAATCAATTACAAAACCATACAATCAATTATCCGAATTCGATTTCTCCAATATTAGTCCTCAACAATCAAGCCCAATTCAATTAACCCACCAAATAATTCCAATATATCTACATATAAAAACCACAAATATATAAAAATTATGAATAATCATGAACAAAACATAATTCCAACTAAAAAAACACAAAAAAAAAAAAAAAAAGTATGAAAGATTGGACCTTTGAGAACAAATTGAACAAACTGGAATACCCAATTGAGAAATCAATTGAAACCATCTTCTTGTTGTTGTGTAGATGATCAAAACCCTCAATTTTTGAATAGGGTTTTAGCATTTCCAGGAACCCTACCAACCCCATTTCAATTTCATTATTCAGCTCTTTTTGATTTTGTTCTTTTTATAGTCGCCGAAAGCTTTGCTTAAAACCGTCTTAATTAACAATCTTATAACTTTCTTTCATTTCTACCTTTATTTATTTATTTTTGGTCGGATATGTAGAATCGTCTTTTGGGTTAAAACGGTTCAAATGTTACTCCAGATGTTTAGTTCAATTCATGTTGTTACTCCCGTTCATTCACACGCTATTTCAGTCGAGTTCCAGTATCTTCAGTTTAGTTCGATTTGATTTAGATCAGTTTTATTACTTGAGTTAAACTATGTTTAATTTTGTTTCATTCGGAAAGTTTATGTAAAGTGAACACGAGATCCGATTAGACGAAGGTGAACATTATTTTTAGGTTTAAACACTTTCCTTTCAATTGTTTTATGTTTGTGAGTTGTTCCTACTCTCCCGATCACTTGTTAAAAAGTAAATAATACTTCACCTCCGTTTTTGTGCAATAAATATACGTACGTTTTTTCTTGCAAATTCCTATTACGTACCGAGTTATTAACCACTGAGATATAATTTTAAGAAAATATTCTAGATTTTTAAAACATCCCCGAATATCGTTTACAATTTTGACTTGACATCTTCTACAAAACGAAATTTAAAATTTTATGTTACAATTGGTTGTATAATTTATTAACGGTAATCTCACATATTTCAGGAAAAGCATCCTCTCCATTTATTGTTGATACATATTATCTCTTAAGGAATACTATAAATAGTATTATATATTATATTATACGTTTCTATTTCAGTATTCCACTCATTAAACCTTATCTATTTTATAGTTAAATTACAACTATTCGATCGGTTCATAATTAAATCTCGATCATTACAGAGATAATAAACTTCCATTTCTGTTCAATATGGCAAATAGACAACCTCCTTCCTAAAAATCATTTTTTTAATAAGGTAAGAAAACTATATTGATCATCTGGGATAAGACCAACCTATCTCATCCTTTCAGATGATAGATGTGAGTTGAAGCCACCAGTTTTCAAACCACCTCGAAAAAATTAAACAAGAATTTCCAACTGAAACCATAAAATCAACAACTTTATTGGTCTCACAAAAGCAACGCTTACCTATTACTTCGTCAAAAAAAAATTAAGATCTAAATGTATATATTTAATAATACTCGAAATTTCCCTTAAAATTTGCCAAAAAAATTGAATAGAGTTATTAACACAATTATCTCCTTCAATAAATCAACTTTGAAATTCCAATCTAAAAATTATTTTTTTTTCTTTGTTTCCCAATAATAAGCACTTTGTCAACTCATGAGTTGCTCCTAGAATGTTAGCCTCAACTCCTCCACATTAAATGAAAAAGAAATTGAACAAGAGGGAGAAAATTATTAAACATTCATGATCTACCTAATTTAATAATTGTTGCAACAATAACATTAATTGTATAAAATTACTTATGGAATGTATAAAAAATCATCTTTTTAATACTCGGCATAACCGCATAACTAGTGATTTTATTTGCGAAAAACATTAATTTGGCATAACAAGATTTGTTAGTCTGTCCTAAGAGGAATATATATATTTTAAGATTAAAACGGGTTAAATAACAGATAATTTGAATACATGAAAGCGAAGATAATTTTTTTGTTAGACACTCAACAGTTGACCCCCATTGATCATATCGGTTTTTGCAACGTGTATTCTAAAAGCACACATCAAGGATCTAAATAAAGAAGAAACGAAATATAACACGAGAAATGTAAAAGGTCGTTTGGTTGCCATTATCAAAATGAGTGAATTGAAGAATCCCACAATTTGGAAAAATAAACCCGCGTTATTGGGATTTTATTTTTTCACATAAATTGTTTCTTTTTTCACTTGCTAATTGCAAACTTTTATATCTATTCAACTGTCAAATATCAATCAAGCGAGTTTTGTAAAATTACGGGAAATTAATTTCCGTATGACAAATCAAACGACCTTTAAAAGTAGCAACTCATTTTTCCCATATTTAGTAATATATTATTCTAATTCTTTATTTATTTACGCTATTAATATACGCAATTGCTAAATCCCGCACACCCTTTTACTAAATCCTACACATTTGTCACTAATATTCCATAACTRCCCTTTACCGTAAAAAGATCTAAAAAGAATTAACTCCCCTCTCTCTCACAAACCCTAAAGAATTCATTAGCAACTCGAAAATTACTGATTGTAATTCGAAATAGGACACGTAATTTTTCCGTTTTATCAACAATTTTATTAATACCATCTCTTAGTTAATTTAATAACGTTTTTGTTTTAAAGTTTTTTTTTTACAATTAGGGTTTGGATCGATATTGGATTAATATTAATGTAGTGTTCTTGAAGGGGTGGTTGTGGCGTTACGAATCGGCCGTAGTAGGGTGGTCGGAGGGCACGGTGGTCATCTAATTCGTGGCAGCCGTGGGTCGCGATGCGAATTGCAGGTTGCTGACCTAAATCCACGTTTGACATGGCAAATTGGATTTAATTGAAATAACGAAACCTTTTTTGACAAAGGAATCATGATGCGTTGTAGGTTGCTGCAAATATTAGAGACTTTTGATTTGATTTAGTTGTGWCGTAGCAATTGGAKGGGACACAGGGGAGAGATGAGATGGTATTTATTTTTCGGATCTTTTATTTTTTTTTTCCAATGGATGTGAGAAATGAGAGGGGTATATTCGGAATAAAGGGAAAAAATGTGCGGGATTTAGTAAAAGGGTGTGCGGGATTTAGCATATCCCTTAATATATATCCCACATTAAAAAAAACATTATATTTGAGTTATTTTACTCCTAAAAAATTAAGACGAATATATCCGACTCGGGTAATAATCCATTAATCCCTGCAACAAAATACCAACAAGGCAACAACAAACACACACTTCCTTTTTTTTACATTCCTTCATTGGTTTGTCTCAGCAGATTCTCCCAACAAACAAAACCCAATTTGACCAAAATCCCTCTATATTTCTTACAAAGTTTACACTTTTTCAACACTGATCTATCATACATTCATACCCATAACTTATAAAGTTTTAATCTTTAATTTTTGAACTCATTTTGACCAAAATCCCACTATTTTTTTTACAAAATTTGTGTTTTTTACAACATTTTCTGCAAAATTTGTGCATTTTTATAGACTGATCCATCATACATTCATACCCATAACTTAAAGTTTTAATCTTTGAGAATTTTTTAGCTAAAAAAGTACTTCACAGCCCGAGTCATTTGTTTACCTTAATTAAATACGTCTCAGATTGAATAAGAAAAGATAAACAAATGATCGAGATTGAGGAAGTAGTAAAAAAAGTAGAGATTGTGTGAGAGAAATGGTGGAATGGAGAGATTGAGGAAGAAAAGAGAGAAATGGCAATTAATAGTAGAGGAATATTGAAATGGGTTTCTTCATATAAAAGGATTACTTTAATTGTTTGTTCAATTAACATTGTTATTGGTTTATATGGTCTTCATTGTCTTTACAGTTCTCTATATGTTTACTCTGATACCAGCAGCTCCTCTCAGTATGGTAAATTTCTTTTCTTTGATTGATCAGTTGTATTTGTATGAATTGTATCAGTGGCGGACGCAGGATTTCGGGTTTTAAGAGTTTTAGGAGGATTTTGTATTGTGGGTTGTTTTGATTTTGCTCAAATTGTTGTCCATGCATGTTTGATGAATGTTGATTATGCTGTTGACTGATTCATGAAGTGTTTAGAATACCTGCCAGGATTTCCGGTCTCAGGGCAATTTTGTGTTATTGGGTTGTTTTGATTTTGCTCAAATTGTTGGTCATGGATGCTGATGAATGTTGATTGTATATGTTGTTGACTGATCCATGTAGTGTTATGGATGGTTTGTATGTGAATTGAGCTTTGTTTTCGATTAGTTCAGATGGGGTTTGATTCCTTCAACTCTTGATAGTATAGTATAAGTTACAATCTGAGCCATTTCGAGCAAAAGTTAGATGATGGTTGATGGTCAATCGATGATTTTATACCTTAATATATCTCTACGCGAATGTCAGTTGAGATTAAAGAGTGGATAATGCACACGTTATCAAATTATGAAATTTCACTAAGAAGTAGAGACTCTAAGGATCTGAATACTCTATATGGAAATTTGATCTTTGTTTTGATTAGTTTGATTGGGGTTCGATTTCTTCAACTCTTTACAGTTCATACTATAGTAAAAGTTTCCATCTGTGAGAGCCTTTTCAGCCTTTAGCATCAGCTGATGGTTTCAGGCTGAATGATCCACAACTTTATACCGTCATTCACTCTTCACGGGTTCACGCGAATGTTCTTTGAGCTTAAAGAGTGGATAATGCACGTGTCACTATACGGCCATGCTATACTCAAATTTCACTTGAGACTTATAGGTTCCCAGGATTAGGTGTCGCTTGACTGAGACCTTGATACCATGTGAGAGAAATTTTTCAACCAAAAGCCTAAGTTATGGTCGATGGCGTAATCAATGTGTTTATACCTTAATGGCTTAATGCAATATTTCAGCTGGGTCCTAAATGAGATGTTATATACTTTTTATACCTTAATGGCTTAGTGTTTTGGATAGTTTATAAGTGAATTGAGATTTGTTTTGATTAGTTTAGGGGCTTTGATTTCTTCAGCTGTCGTAAAAGTTACAATCCGAGCTATTTCGAGAGAAAGTTTGCTGATGGTTGGTAATGGTGGTTCATCGATGATTTTATACCTTAATATATAGCTTAGGCGAATATCCTTTGATATTAGAGAGTGGATCATGCACACAGTATGAACTATGAAGTTTTTCTAAGAATAAGAGGCTCTAGGATTTGAATTTGGGACTTGTCATTGAGGTACCGATACCATGTGAAAGAACCATTTTTACTAAAAGCCTGAGTTGATGGTTCATGCCCTTTTGTGATGTTTATAGGTCTCTCATATAAGTCTGTCTCATATAAGTCTTTGTGATGTTTATGGGTTGCTTTGCTTTAGCTGCAGTCGCGTTCCTGCATCTCCATTTGCTTATTTCTTTGCAATTGTACTGTTATTATGTCCGATCGGATTGCTCCTTCCACTGATTTAAGCTTGGACGTATTGGTTGTTTGTTGAGTGATTTATGGTATACGTGAATCGAACTGTGATTTATTCATGTTTTGAATGATGGTTTTACTTTGTTATGAACAGATATTAAGTACACCCCAGATGAGATAAGTAGAATGGAGGAATCTCTCAGAATCAGAGAAGCATCAGAGCCCATAGAACTCATTAAAGTGGTAAGACTGGTTTTTTTTTCTTCTACTCCGTATTTCACAGCAACAACATTACATTACCCAATGTTTCAAGGGGCTGGCATAGGATTAGATATATGCTTTGACGCTGCATCACGGTCAAGTTATCAAGGTTTTGAAGGTTACCACGACCATATTTTTAGGCAAGATCTGCCACATGTATAGCACAATGACCAAAATTGGGTTGCGAGAACCAATTTGGAAACCAATAAACCGAGATTCAAGACAATGCTCAGCTCCTGTAGTACAGCTAAGGGGGTTGGATGCTACTTGAATAGTTAGTTAGTCTTTGGCTACATCAGAAATGGCAACATTTTTTTGATATATTAATAGCTGCATTTGATTTCGAAAGTTTCTAAAGAAATTCTTTGAGCTAATGGATGCTTCGTTGCTGTTATTTGGCCTTTAGTTCAGTGTATATAGTCAAGTTGAAGTTCAATTTCGCTACTGTTAATGTTTTGGCTGTTTGTTTTTCATGCAATTTGCTTTCTTCTAAAGTGACGGTACTTTCTAGCCAACAAAAAAAAGTGACGCTACTTTTTTTTTCCCTTTCTGAATGCTTTAGGTTGAGAATTACACTAGGACATTAGCTGAACAAAGGCGGAAGCCGGAGTTACCAAAGCACTTAAAGCAGTTGATTAGAGATGAGATCTTGCAACAGCTCAGAAGTCTGCCTGAAAATGCAAATCTGACTGAGCAAAGAGGTTGGTGCATGTAATTTGTGTTCTTTGTTACTGTATTTTCCAATCTAATTTATGTTTTATGGCGTTGCTACTTTCTATAAGCCACGACACGTAGATTTGTGTACCTGGCCCTTTAAGAGTACGGAACTCTGAATTAATGTACATTTGCTTTTCGACTTTCAACATGGAGAGCTCCATGCCTTTTGCAACTTTCGTTGTCTAATGTTTTCATACTTTAGATGATTTCATAATTTATCTACTTGCACAGCCAAGGGAGCTGTTACTTGATCCTTGACTGCATGATATTGAATCTCGGTTTGAGACTTGATCTAGAAATAGACTCACTATCTGATCTTTTTTATTTACTTTTTAAAAATTATATCGTCACTGTTGCCATTTTTCTTTGGTTTTTTTCCGTTACTATTATATGAAATAGTCAAATTGGTTTACAGAACAACAATTTTTCCGTGTATAGGGGGAACCAGACACCTACCTGGCTCCCTATACCAATTCTCTGCCTGTAAGCTTTATGACCCATTTCGTTTGATATAAGGACTGATCGACTTTGAACACTCACCCGTTTTTTTACTCTCGGTATATCGTTTGACGTCGTGTCATTACTCATTAATCACTCATGGGTTCCACTGTGGATTTAAATTGTCCATCTATCTACTTCCACTGTGGATTTAAATTGAAACATAGGTAAACTGAGACCAAATCGTCCCCTATTAGCAGTCTTTTATTGTGATTGATAGGCAAACTAACTCTCTCTTCTAGTTGTCTTATTGACGTTAATGTTTTGTCTAACATGGCTATCTCTTTCCTTGAAAACAGAAGCAGTGGAAACCTGGAGAAGAATAAAAATACATGAAGCAAACCTACTTCTTCTTGGTGAAAATAACAGAACACTGACGAATGTGACGATGTCCACTGATGAAGCTGGTGTGCACTTCTCCTCAACTTATGTTTTGTCTCTGAAGTAGTTATACATTTTCTTGACATTCAGCAGCATGTTTAACCACGATAGTTTTTTGTGATTCTTGTCTTTTTGCTTTTTTGTAGCCCTTTTAGTCATGGCCTTGCAATCGAAGTGGTCTATGGTTATGGACGAAATCGGATTGTGGATACCACCAATGGTTGTCAATAAGGAACACATGGATAGACCTTCAGACGTAGATGAGCTTGGTAAAGTCTATCGATGCTATCAACTACTCCTTCCCCTTTTCTTTTTAATAGATGACATTTTTGAATGTCATGAAGGTGTTCTGACTCCACTGTAACAAAAAAATACTTCGAAAAAATATGGAACTTGTATGGTTAAAGGCTTACATAAATATATACTCATATTTTTGTTTTGTTTTGAGGTGTATTGAAGAGAGAAGTTGGTGTCTCTAAATGTCGGAATGACGTAAATTAAATACAAGTAGTAGTATTATGTTTGTTTTCTGCTTACACATTTTAACTGTAGTTTTCCGAGATCTATGTTTTGACTCTGTAGACAGTATCTTGGCAATTTTGGTGCTAATTTGGCAAATGTGTGTGACATAGTTATTATTTTGTCTCTCCAGAGGATTACTACCCTTTACCAGGAAAGCCTGTTCCGTCCGAGTGTCATGCAGAACTTCATACAGACTATGGTGGGGCTGCGGTTAGATGGGGTCTTACCCACCATAAAGAGAGTGCAGCTGACTGTTGTCAGGCTTGCTTGAATCAGGCTAGACTTGCCAAGCCTGGTCAAATGAAATGCAATATATGGGTTTATTGTCCATCTGAGACGGGTTGTTATTCTCCCGACATTTATGAACATAAGAATCAGGAATGCTGGCTAAAATACGTAAGTACTCACCTGTTTTATGCTCAATGCAGCGAAGTCCAACTTTTTTCATATTGCTTTTTAAAAGCATTTGATTGTGGTTGCCATTTGCCTTATAACTTACTATATTGACTGCAGGCCGAACAACCCAAAATATATTTCAAAGACAAATATACGGAATCATATCGAAGTACGCACCCAACAGCACCATTAGTCGTTCCTTGGGTTTCTGGGGTCATTTCATAACGACCCCATGATTTCTGCTAAGCAGAAACATAGCTGCTAAAAACTTTGTTTTGGCAAACTAGAGGATTCCAGGCAAATATTGAATGGAACAAATTGTTCAGCTTCTTCAATTCTGAAGCCGATCTCTTTTGTCGATGGTGAGAGTGTGGCACATTTTTAGACGGTTCATACTGGTTACTGGTTAGCATAGACATTGTCTTGTGAGTACATTGTTTTGTTATGTAATGTATGTGTAAGTTGATGTATCAAATATGTAATTCCTATATGAATGCTCAGCAAAGATCAGACGACTTCGACTCATTTTCAGAGTGATCATTCTTTTCTTATGCTCGGTTGCTGTATTCTGACATAGATAGTGTTGCTGTGTGGTTTCCTGAGGAAGATCTGTTTGTGAAATCGTCAATTGTGACTCTGGTTTGAACTTCCGAGGATGATTGTCAATGTTGTGAGTTACCGAGGATGAGCAAAATAACTCGTCATATACTCATATGTGACCTTAACCTAGACCTCCCCATTTGAGCGGTTTGGGCCGGCTCATTAGCCTGACCCGACCCGCCTCCTCATTGGGCCGGTACAGGATCCAAGATTTGCAGCCTTCCCAATAAAAAGCAAGAATAGGAAAAAATGGACCATCACGGCCTGACTAATCCACAAGCTAGGCCAGAGTCATCCCAATTTGGCTTGCCTCTACCATAGGCCGATTTAGAGTAATCGACTTACACATCCTGTAATTATTTGAGAAACTGTCTGAACTGAACTTAATGGAACTGAGCAGAACTGAAGTCCCTATTCTTTTAGACTTAATTTCCGCTCATTTCAGTTCAGTTCAATTCAGCTATTCTATTCACAAATTAACTCTTATTTCAGTTCAGTTCAGTTTAACTCCAACAAGTTCAGTTCAGTTCAGTTCCATTAAGTTTAGTTCAGACAATTTCAATCCAGAAGAATATGGCCTAATAAAGGAAAGAACTTAACTGAATTGAACTGCGCTGAATGAAGCTAAACTGAACTGAGTTGAAATGAGTAGAAATTAAGTTCAAAAAAACAGAGCCAAAGAGTTAGCTCAAGTGGTAAGAGCTCTCTTACCCCAATCATAAAGCTCGGAGCTCGATTCTCGCCAGCGACATAAATGCGCTCATTTGAAAAAAAATAAAAAAAAGGTACTTAATTGGGCTATACCTGAGCTGGTTCACTGTCAGCCCGAGATGTGGTCAGGTCTACGTTAAACGGATCCCCTACGATCAGATCCCTAGCTCTAATTAAAATTAATTTTAAATCCAAACCGCCAAATTTGTTAACCTTACATTTCCTATTCAAAATCAGCCGCCACATTTCTCTTCTCTACTACTACTACTATCACCTTTCTCCGGCAACCACTTCACTTCTAGTCTGTTTTCCGGTAAGTTCCGATATCCAATCAATTGTTTTTTTTGTTTGTGAGACGGTTTTACATTAATATAGTTTAAAACGGATCTACAAACAAAAAATAAATACGGTTACAAAAACTAAAAGCGGTTATCAAATATCCGTTTTACACAAATTCATGGGTAAGAATGTAAAACCGTCTTATACAGAAATTTATATTATTCAATAACGACCTTTTATTGGTCGGAAAAAGGGTTTAGGGTAGGATTTTCCAACACTTTCTCAAAACCCTAATGCAATTGTGAATTTGTAATTGTCCCCTAAATTGTACTCTCTTTTTGTTTGTGCTGTTAAGGTATTAATGGACATTAACGATGTCGATATTGATGAGGAGGATCTCGATTTCTCGAGGAATTACTTCCTGGCTAAAGAATTAGCAAGTTCAGCTAAAAAATCAGGGCATAAATTATCTGATATTGATCTTGTTTCTGAAGAGGTGATTCTTTGAAGTTATCTTTAATTGTTGAATTTGATTTGATTGTTTGGTGCGATTTCGGTGAATTATTGGGATTGAATTGCTGTGTCTGTGTGTCTGTGTAGGAGTTGAGAGCGGCGGTGGCTAATCTGAAGCCGAAACATGAGAAAGAAGTTAAGACTTTGATGGTTGGATATAAGAGTTTGTATAAGAAATGGTTGTTTGAATTGAGGTAGTTAATTTGTTGATTGAACTGATTTGTTGCATTGTTGATTTCTGATTCGAATAGAGCCGAAAACTTAGTGTTCTTTTGGTTATGGTTTAGGATGGAATAATTCTCGATGCAATTTTCATTTTCCGTCATGTGGAAACAACCTCCCCGTTTGTTAATGCAAGGGTAAGGGTGTACATCGAGTTAAGATTCTCTCAATTTCCTATCAGTGATTAGGATTTTGTGTGGGGTCAATATGGAAGCTCCATGTTCATCAGTTGGTCTTGCTTCAGACATTACATTTCATTTTGGTCTGAAACAATAAGACGGGATTTTGTAACTATTTTACAGCTAAATGTAACCACTATTGAAAAAGAAGTTACCATTAGCTGTAACACAGGCTGTACCAGCGTGGTTACCTTTAACCATAAAATGGTCACATATGCCCGTCTGAAATTTCAGACGAAAAGTTGTTCATTTGGGACACTTCTGTCAACTATTTGTCCAAATTAAATCATATCCACTATTAGTGCTTACTGTACATTGATCCCCTTTTAAGTTTTACCCTGCCATTTGCTGGAGCCTTTGTGGCATTAGAGTAATGTTATTGTTGTTGTTACATAAAAAGTCATCCGAAGAAAACTTGAACTATCTCATGAGATAGAGGAAATAACATTTTTGAACTCTAGGATTTTTGGAGGGAATGTTAAGCAGCCTGTTCATATTGTTAAAATGATTCAGTACACTGCCAGTATCCGTATGCTTTCTCGAGCAAATCAGTAGATGCAGGATTTCATTTTGGAAGCCTTGCTAGGGTTTAGTGCGTGTGGTCTCTTTTGGTTTTCTGCTGGATTTTCTCTTTTTGTAAGAGGTTGTTTGGTTGCCTCTTAAATCCTAATTCATGGGAAGTAGAAATTTCCATGAATTGATTAAAAATGATGTTTGGTTGCCCATTTCATGGGAATTAGAATTTCCCGAGGAACTCTAATTCCTACATAATGTAGGAAATCACTTACCTAGCCCCTAAATAACTGCAAGTTCCCACATGAATTCATTTCCCCCATGGCAACCAAACAAGTTTTATGCTATTCACATGAGCTTCATGGGAATTTCATTTTCTCATGTTGAACCAAACAACCCCTTAAATTGTATCATTTTGTTCCCTTCATGGATGAATAAAATGAGTATAATTCTCTTGTAAAAAACACATATTTGCCAATCAAGAAATAATGGTGTTTAATTTGATCTATTTTTTATTGACTAATTTTTAGCTGGTTTTAGCTGTAACCAGGGACATCTATCGTGCCAAACTACAGTTTCAGCATTCGTATGAGTTTATTCTAACCCTTTGATTTGCATTTTGTATGGTATCAGATGTGGGTTTGGCCTTCTTATGTATGGTTTTGGATCGAAAAAGGCCTTAATTGAGGATTTTGCTTCAACAACATTGACGGAGTTTTCGGTGCTTGTCATCAATGGTTATCTACAATCAGTAAATATCAAACAGGTGATGTTACTGCAAATTTAGATTATTTTCTTTCCGAGCAAACTCGCTTATTCTGTCAGAAGAGATTTGTTGAAAATCTATATAACTCGTTTCAAAAGCGGGATAAGCTGTTACTAAATAATCTAATTTGCAGGTTATCATTGCAGTGGCTGAACTCTTTATGGAGGAAGTAAAATTAAACCGGAAAGCCACAGGAAGCTATCCAAAGCTTCAGCAACCATTTAATTCTAAATCCATGGATGATTTGCTTGCTTTTCTAAATGGATATGGGGAAAACAAGAGTGATAAATTTGTCTGTATTCTGGTTCATAACATCGATGGACCTGGGTTACGGGACTCCGAAAGTCAACAATATCTTGCACGGTTGGCCGCTTGTGCTCATGTTCGAATGGTTGCTTCCATTGATCATGTGAATGCAACTTTGTGTAAGCACTCTCACCTTCGCTACTATTTGGAGTAAAGAGTTAAGATAGGTGTACCAAAACATGGTACCTATTCATATAATATACTGTGAATCTGAAATAATCATACCAGTAGAATGCATTTCGGCTACTATTTCTTATTTACGTGCTCTCTGTCTATTGTTTTCCTAAATGACTTCTTTTATTGGAAAATAGAAGCAACTGGTGGGCGTTTGGTACTTCCTTTTCATGAAGAAGCAGATGGTTGTCCCAATGTCGGCTTAAAGTTACTTGGACACCTGTAGCCACCTTTGCTGCTAATCACGTTTTCTATCCTGTAATTAACTTGACCGTCGTTTTTAGCATTGCAAATATATTAGATAAAAATGGATATATCATCTCTCTGTCATCCCTATAAATCAAGTTGTAGCAACCAATGGTGTACTTCAATTGGGGTTTCTGGTTTATCCGTGTCTGAGTTGTATTTTAGTGGATTTAATTCCCATGACTTTACTGTAAACATATAATTATTTCAGTTGGATATTAGAGAGTTGTTACTTGGCTTGTTCTTGCAGTATGGGATAAGAAAATGGTGCACACACAATTCAACTGGTCCTGTCATCACGTCCCGACCTTCGCGCCATACAAGGTTGAAACAACATTCTTTCCATTAATTCTTGCAAATGCTGGTAGTGCTCAAAGTGCCAAAACTGCTGCTATAGTCCTCCAAAGTTTGACGCCAAATGCTCAGAGTGTCTTCAAAGTTCTCGCTGATTTTCAATTGGCTCATCCAGATGAAGAAGGTATATAGCTTCTCCTGAACTAAGATACACAATTTTTTGCTGAGATGATCTCATAACAAGTGATGACCAATACATTAGCTAGTCATACTTTAATTTCGGTTTTCAGTGGGTTAAGGCCTTTGGGGTATATGGGTAAGGTATTATTTTACGCCCATCTAGATGGAGAAGGTGAATGACTTCTTCTGAACTAACAGACACAAGTTATTGTATCATATGAGAGTATGAGACAGTCTAATGATATGATTATCATGAGATCAAACACGTAGTTAGGTAAATACTTGGTAAATGGGCTTGTCTCACACGATATTAATTTGTGACCAGATGGTCTCGCTTAAGACCGTCTTAACTTGAAACCTCTCACAACTCACAAGTCACAACCTCCTATTATTTCTACCACTATTTTAATCGGTTGTAAGAGATGTCTTAAGTTAAAACGATCTTAAACAAGAAATGGTGATTTGTGACTGTTTCTCATGAGTATGGGACTAACTGTGGGTTCCAACCTGTTCATGCATCGTATTTTCCTTCTCTTTCTTGTAATAAATCCTTGACTCTTGCAGGGATGCCAGTAAACGATTTGTACACAGTCTGTCGTGAGCGGTTCTTGGTCAGTAGTCAGGTCACCCTGAACTCTCATCTAACAGAGTTTAAAGATCATGAGTTAGTCAAGACGAGAAAACACTCTGACGGTCAAGATTGTTTGTATGTTCCTCTCTCCAGTGAAGCTATTCAGAAACTGTTAATTGAGATTAGTCAGTAGATTACTGCCATGAACATTAATTTGCTGTATTTGCCCATGTCTCTTGTAAGTTGCAATGATAACTTAAGCTTCTGAAGCAAATTCTGTCACATTTTCTTCATTATTTGGGTGGCTGGAGAAAACATGCTCAAGTTAGCCAGGTATTTGTGTTTTGGCTGACCAATTTTTTTATTTTTATGAATGAACTTGAGAAAATGATTATAGCTAGTCGTCGCAAAATTGACCCGGCCGTACAACTTGACCCGCACCCAACACCCGAAATGAAGACCCGAGATTGACCTGTTCAATATGTTCCGACCCGAATGTGACCGTACCTGAATTGTAGAGATGGAAGTGGGCACACGGGTCGTTGGGCTAGCATGTCTCAACATGGCCCATTTTAACACGACACGGAATTGGCACATCCCATCAAGACACGGCACGCCATGGGCTGCAGCTGAGCCGAAGTTTGAGAAAAAGGATCGTGCCTAGGCACGACACGCTTAGGCACACTCAAAATACAAAGAAATTGGGTTAAAGAGGAGGAATAGTTAAGGAACGCACACGACAAGTATGGGCCGTGGACCGTTGATCGTGCCTGGGCTGCCATTTTCATTTGACTGACACGAAACGAAGCCCACCTTCATGGGTTTGGGCCGTGTCATTTTCTTCTCTAGGCACGATGAGTCAGCTCGGCATGACCCACTTACATTTCTACCGAATTGACTTGATTCGACCTAAATTCTTGTTAAACACGAAAATGGTCCGACCTAAACCGCATCTGATCCGGTTGACCCGTTTACCAGGTCTAATTTATAACTCAATTTATTCATTTCATTTGTCAAAGAAATATTAGCTCATCATTTTTTTTATTTTTTTTTGAGAGATAACAGTTCACCAATCTTAATAAAAGCTTATTCACAATTTAATTGTAAGTAGTTTGGGGTTGGGGTATTAAGAGAATAAAAGGGTAGTTTAGGTATATAATTTAAGTGTCGAGTCGAGACGTCGTATATAGAGCGGGTTTTTAAGTATCGTTAGCTTAGTCGGGTTTAGGGGRTAATTTTTAGGATTAACTTATATTTAAGGGGGTTATTGGTATAAATGAACATAAAAGGGGGTTATTGACAAAAAATTGAACATAAAAGGARGTTATTGACAAAAAAACACTTAAAAAAAACACCATCATAGTCCAATCAAATCAAATCATAATTACTAACAACATATATCAATCAATCATAAATTCATAATAAGCATTTTGCTTCTCACGGACACTATCCGTTACAAGCTGAAGACAGATAATGTCCTTCTCATAATAAGGCAAGTGAGAGGGAAATGGAGCACCATGACGAGTGTCACTTGCATATTGTAAGAGGGGCACTACCCGTCTCCGGTTTGTGACGGAAAAGAATTTGTGTAAATAATAGTAGTCTTAATTCCAACCTCTTCCCTTAATTCCTTTAATGCAATAACAAACTTTTTATCCCAAATAACAGAATTACACCAAACCAAATACCCGAGTCACTCAACTCAACAACCCGTTGACCATGGAGGAGAAGAAGAAAATACTGGTGACCGGATCATCCGGTTACCTAGGCGGTCACCTATGCCACACTTTACTTAACCATGGTTACGCTGTCCGAGCTCTAGTCCGCCGTACCAGCAACGTCTCCGCTCTTCCGCCGTCGCAAACGCCGTCATTTGAGCTCGTTTACGGCGACATTACTGATTTTCCTTCTCTCCTCGCCGCCGCTTCCGGTTGCCAATTCATCATCCACTCTGCCGCTGTTGTCGAACCTTGGCTTCCTGATCCTTCGCGGTTTTTCACTGTATTTACTCCCTCCGTCTCAGTCAATTGTTTAATATTTTTTTTAATTAATTTTTTAGAATTTAAGTCGGCTTATATTCAGTAATTATTGCGTGAGACGGTCATACTATACTAAATGATTATTTTGTAGGTGGATTATTTACTGTTTTTTTACTGGATTATTTACTGTTTTTTTTGTGATTTTTTTTCTTCTTTCTATTGGTAGGTTAATGTAGGTGGATTGAAGAATGTGATTCAAGTTTGCAAGGAAACTAAATCGATCGAGAAGATCGTTTATACGTCGTCGTTTTTTGCTCTTGGTCCTAGTCGTGCTGGTGTGATTGCTGACGAGAATCAAGTAATTTGTCTTACTTAACTAATTGCTCTTGGTCGTACTCATGCTGCTGTTGTTTTCCGATGGAACTTAAGACTCATTGTTATCAAAGCGTCTTTTTTGTGACGGACACTATCCATCATAAGCTAGACGGATAGTGTCTCTCTCACAATAAGGCAAGTGGGAGGGCAAGTGGGGAGAAATGGAGCACTTCATGGATAACGCCACTTGCATATTGTGAGAGGGACACTATCCGTCTTCAGCTTGTGACGGATAGTACCCGTCTTGAATGAGTTTGTGCATTGCTATTTAGATTATATTACGACGAATTAAAGCATAATGTCTTACTAAACTGATTGCACCTGTTGAATGTCTTAATAAACTGATTGCACCTGTTGTTGTTGTTGTTGCTGTGGTTGAAACTATGGATAGAGGTAATGTAAATGCTGGAAAGCTCTTAGCTTTAGTTTGCTTCGGCGTTGTTTGGGATGGAGGGAATGTAAAAGTTGGAGAAGTTACATACGGACCCTTTAGAAAGCTCTTAGCTTGGGTGTGGTTCGTGCTCACTTGAAAATTATGGAGTATATTCTTTGTTGGAGAATGATGCTAAATACAGGAAGTGTTTGTAGATGTGTATGTTTGATGTAAATATTGATGCTCTTCCAGGTACATCTGGAGAAATATTTTTGTTCGGAGTATGAGAGATCAAAGGCTGCAGCTGATAAGATTGCATTGCAAGCGGCATCAGAAGGGGTTCCAATTGTGGTGATGTATCCTGGAGTTATCTATGGTTCTGGAAAGCTCACTACTGGAAACATTGTCGCAAAACTGGTGAGTTGGAGTCTTTGAGTTTCAGATTACTTGAATTTTCGTTTGTGCTTTACTGGCCATGCATAAGGTTTTTTTTTTTTTTTTTTTTTTTGGTTCAAATGAGCGCACTATGTCGCGGGTGAGAACTGGCCATGCATATGGTGAACATATGTCGATCACACATAAAGTAGCCTATTCGTGGATGCTTTCTTCTATTATGAAGTAGTCTCATATAGTTTGGTGTCAGCCAGTGTACTGTTATAAAGAATGGTTGCTGGCTTATTTACAGAGATATATACCATCATCAAAATGGTTCACCGAATTACCAGTTCTTTTTTATTGAGAGTTGCAGACTTGTAGTAATTCGAGGCAATTTATCACCGCAGTTTTCATCAGGAGTCATCTAGAATAAAGGTTAACGAAGTTTAACGCAACGTACATCTTAATCCCCTCCCCCTACCTTGGCATTTGTGGGAGACCTGAGGTGTTGGGATAATGTTGTAGTTAGTGTATAAAAAATACTTAAGGGTGAGTTTCTCAAACTCGTTTCCTTAAATGTCAATAAAAGAGAGGGAAACTTATTTCTATGAGAATGTATATGTGTTATACAGAACTATATTACTCACAGTTGCCAAACTTTCCTCTCAAAGATGAGTTACTGCATGTTTGAATTGCCTTAATATTATTCTGTTGCAAAGGACTATAAGATTTGAACTGATTCTAATTTTTACGCTTTCCTGGGCGAGGGTAATAGAACTCTCAGGAGTCCCAGTTATGCAAATATATTTGAACTGTTGAACGTCTTTTGTGTTATGCCTCCTGGAGATAGACTCATCGAATTTATGTTTCTGCCTGTCAGCTAATAGAACGCTTTAATTGGCGACTACCTGGTTATTTTGGACAAGGAAATGACAAATTTTCTTTTAGTCATGTTGATGATGTGGCGGACGGACATATATCAGCTATTAAGAAAGGCCGGGTAGGTGAAAGATATTTGCTTACAGGAGAGAATGCATCATTCAAGCATGTTTTTGATGCTGCAGCTATCCTTACTAATACAAGCAAGCCACGATTTGGTATTCCCTTTTTCGCAATTGAGGCGTATGCATGGATCTGTGTTCTATTCTCTCGGATTACTGGAAAATTGCCATTGCTCAGCCCCCCGGTATGTCATTTATCTTTTAGATTCATGTTTAAATTTTTCATCTGCCTTTTCTGTATGAAAACCTATTCTACTGAACAAATTAGCCACCTTAAATCCATCCTTAAATTTGCCTTGTGTTCTATGTGAAACAGACTTGGGTTTAACAATCGGGTCATGTAAGGTTTGTGTTCGTGATGAACAATAGGTCATCAGTCACACTTAAATTCGAACACAACTCAAGCATTTAAGCAGGTCGTACTCACACATATGTATATAATTGGTCAAATTTTACCTACTCAATGTGTTAAGGATTTCCTGTTAACCTGTTTAATTCAAACTTGGTTTTGGGGTGTTCATTATCCGGTCTGGACCTGAATCTAATGAACTGGAGCCGGAATTAAAAATTCCGGACCAGTCTCAGGTCCAAGCTTCCGAAGGATTCTTGATTCAATCTCATCTCAATAAATACTCGGGATTGTTTCTCATTTATAATATTATTATTATATATGCCTTGATTTCTGGGCTCTTTTCTTTCTTTTTCCGTATAATGCTGAAATTTATATGATTCATGTAGACGGTGAATGTTCTAAGGCATCAATGGGCATATTCATGTGACAAGGCGAAAAAAGAGCTGGATTACAACCCTAGAAGCTTGAAGGAGGGCCTGGAAGAGATGCTTCCATGGCTGAAGAGCTCAGGCTACATAAACTACTAGTCCACGGGTTGTCGGTTTTGCAGCAACCCTTTCTTCAACTGACCGTTCTCTGCGAGTTTCTGTTGGATATATCGAGAGTTTTCTTTCAGAGCACATACATCTTGTACATGCTTTACAAGTCTGTTATGTTCGCATAGTTCAATATGCAGTTTCAATTTTTCTGATATCAACTGTTTTCCTGAGTGCATATCCATAATGTCGTCGATGAATGAATGAAATTCACCGTGATTCCAAAGCGGTTCACTATCAATTCGAGATGAAAAAACGACTCGCCGGAGAGACCTGGCAAAATTGACCCAACCGAGCCTTTATTCGACCGTGACTTCTTTGCAAGTTTCTGTTGATATATAGAGATTTTCTTTCTGAATACATAGATCTTGTACATGCTTGTCGAGTTTGTTATTTCTGAATAGTCTGTTACGCTGTTCCTAATTTTAAGATATCAACGATTTTCCTTGGGTGCTTACCGATAATTATGAATCATATTCGAGATGAACAAGTAGACTATTAGCCTGTTACCATGATTCCAAAGTGCCTCACAAGTCATAAAAACTAATTTGGGAAGAAACGGCTTGTCGGAGACACAAAAACAATAGTTCTATGGCAACTTTGTGCATCTTTTTTACGTGTAGATTAGTCGAAATGTGACATTTTTTGACAAAGTAGTGACCAAACATCAAATTTATTGACCCATCTGTTCGGATACATGGCACAGTTCACCAAGAAAGGAAACAAAACCAGACTCCGACTGTAAAGGCACAAATTCTGGTCCCTGGAGCATGAACTTTTCAATTATTCCTTATCTCCAAACCATATTTGTCTTCTACAAGTACTAAAATTTGCGTCATACAAGATAAACAGCGGCCAAGAGTGGAAAAGCCCCATCGCCCCCATGAGTCTCGAGAATCCAGCTCCTTTCTATGCAGATTTAGACCATAATCTTTGCTAATGGTTTCCCTGTTTCCGGTGCAACTGCAACCATCAAAGTAACAAGCGGAAAGTAAAATGACTTGAACATGAAAAATGCAACGATACATTCTGCTTACGTGCAAAGTAGAAGATTATGCTCACTATGTGCTCTTCATGTCTATTATGCATTGCAATGCAAAATACACATGATATGTTATTTTCAAATCAATGAATTAGGTGCTGAGAATGTGTACCAACGTTGCTTTTAGATAATCTATACAAATACTACATAGTGCCCACAATTCCAGCAGCAAGTGAAAAAGAGTGTATACTAAGAGCGTAAGCTCTCTTCAAACTTGAGTATAAAATTATAAGGTGGCGTTTGGTCGCAGAAGTAATGGAAAATAATAGAAGGCGAGGGAGAAAGGATAAACCTTAATGAGTTAATTCCCTTACCTATTTCGTTTAAACATGTAAGGGAATGACAACCTGTTACTCGAACCAACAATCCCCTCTCCTCTACCCCCACCCCAAGACAACAAAGATGCAGCATTTCGCAAAAGAAAACACAATTTTAGAAGCTAACAATAACAAATAGAAAGATGAGAGAGGGGGGAGGGGAGATACCCGGAGCAGGTGGGGCGATGACGTCACCATAGATGGATTTGAGGCGAGAAAGGGGAACAACAAAAGAATCAGAAGAGGCTTCCGCATAGAGCTGCTGCTTTGAATCCCATATGGTCTTTTTGAGGGATTTGATGGTAGAGGTGAGTTTTGAATTATCGGCTTCCAAGGATTCGATAAGATTCTGCTGACTGTTAGACTCTAACCCCAGCACACTGAAGCACCCCGCCAAGCCTATGTATATGAATGTATTGCTGTTTACAACTCTGGTCATGACTTCCACCACTTTCGCTGCCATCTCGATTCTCGCCTCTTCTAGTGCTCCTCTCCCTTAGTTAGGGTTTTCTTAGCACCTTTGGATCCGTTGACTACCTTTCATTTAAGCATAAATTCATATATTTTAAAAAAATATTTACAATAAATAGTATTAGTATATAGAATCAATATCTATCTATATTAATAAAGAAATTTTTTTCGAGCGATTATAAAGTCTCCAACTTTTGCAAACTATCACGAATAAATAAATGTATATTTTAATAATTGTGAAGATAAAGAATTTTTGCAATAGTGTTTGAGATATATTCAAACTGGAAAAATAGTACCGGAATATATGACAATATATAAAACGGTACCATGTATCCTTCCAAACATTTTTTTTTTTTTTCTGTCCAATTCTATTCTTTTCTTACGTTCCTCTTTGTTTGATTGCAATTTATTTGTTTGTTTGCAATTTATTTGTTTGTGCATATAATTGATTTTTTGTTGCTTCTTAATGTCAGATCATAGAAGAATATCAAGCGATTTGACAATACTCTTACACTGCATATTACATTGAAAGTAATCTCAAAATTGGGTATCAATATATTTGCCTTATGCAGATACTCCCTCCTATTCTATATATTCTTCCCTATTTCCTTATTCGGTTATTCGGGTTTTCTTCCCTATTTCCTTTTTTTTAGGTTGATTTGTGTGGTCCAAATTCAATGGTATGTGGGGTAGTGTGTTTTGTGTGGTCCAAATTCACTTTGTTAATTTTTGTGTAAAAAGGAAAGGAGAAGAATATATAGAATAGGAGGGAGTATTTTTTTTTTGAAGAGTATGTTACCATCCTCTTATTTATTCCCTCTCCTTCTATTTTTTTGACACATAACCCTCTCTTTCATCCAACTCATTTTCCACTATCATCATCTTCCTCCTTCTCTTCTTCTATTTTTTTTTCCCACATCAAAGAGGATCCTCTCTACATCCTCTTACATATTTTAATTATTTTTTTCTATTGAAAATCAAATAAAATAATATCCATATGCAATGTTTTTATTGGAGTTTTGGCACAAGGGCCTAGGTTATACTTCCTCTAAAAATAGAGGAAGTCTTCTTCTTCCTCCTTCAAAGAGGATGTTCAATATTGGTTCCACATTGAAGAGGACATCCTCTTAACGCCTTCTCTCATCTAAGAGGATGATCAATCCTCTTCAATGTGGATACTCTTAGGGATCAGTAAGAAAATTCTACCTCATCTAAGATTCTAATATACAAGTTTTATTATACTTTAAAAAGCTTTGTAGTGTTATACCTGCATGTTTACAACTCTTGATATCTCTTTTATCATCAACAATATGAATATCAATTATAATTATAAATACAATCAAATATGACATCCCTACTTTATACATGCGTTGTCATGAATCCAACAGAAGGCATAATTATAATGATCTTCGCTTTGATTGCCATGCAATTGTAGGTGAACAACGAGTTTGGTGTATTACTAATAATAATATTGTTAAATTCTTAGCATTGTAGTCATCCGTATGTGTTACGGAGTATAACTCTACTTCAACTATTAGTAAGTCGTGTCCTCATCATAAACCGGTGACATAGTATAATAATATTTATAACCTAATGTTTTCTAAGAAAATAAATGTTACATATATGTTTTTCTAAAAAAAATGACCAAGTGATGTACTGAACTAAATCAAATAATTGTAAGAGACTTGTGAGTGATTGTAGAGAGTCTAATACTAAATAGTCTAAATTGAAGAGAAAAATAAATTTCTTAATAAGTACAAATGACATATATAAGAGAATGAAGATAGTATCATATTCTATCGATATTCTCAATTAAGTGTATATAAATTGAGTCCAGTTAGGATTTAAGAGTATTCATTAGTGTGGCTGTCAATTTGAAATAGGGTTTACGTACGAATTAGAGTTCATACAGCTGATACAAGACTGTTTTGCAACGAGATAATTAAGACACCAAATCATAAACAATAGCCATAAATTGTTAAATTGGAGTATAGACTTAGTTCTCTTCTTAACCTAAACCACCATTCTTAAAAATATCATATGGTACCAACTTCGTAATCCAATACTTACAATAATGCCATAAGATACAAGCTCATATATTCTAACAGGTGATACTACTACAAGCCCGTGCATCGCACGGGCCTACCAACTAGTAGACTACTAAATCATATATGTTAAAAAAAATTACTTGCGACATACCTTTCTATCGAGATAGATATTTTACTAGTTTAACAAATTTGTACTATGATACACGAAAAAAATATTGCATGATATGGCAAACCGATAGTAAAGATTAGCATAAGGAAAGGCGCTTTAGAAAACCATATTTATTTAGAAAACCGATACTAGTATACAATATTTTATCAAAAAAATACGTATGTTACGGACTTACGGAGTACAATGCGTCAATGCTTAATAATACCACACAATCAATTATTACTTGATATAAATAAATAAAATATTTATAATAGATTGTCCAATAAGATTAGATTTTTTTTTTGAAAAATAAATAATATTGGAGTGTGGATATGACTGACATTAAAGATTAGGGATAAATTTCCTCATATATTGTGAAAAAATTAATGTGGTAGTTATATAAATGACGAGATAACAATGGATGCCTTTTCCTAACAACAAAAAATTTAATTGAAAAAGTGCTCTAAGTGGGAATAGAACTCCCGTCGTTTGGGTCACAAACACCATACAAACCATCTATACTATACTATACTCACATCATCTTTGTTTACTCAATTTTATATGACAATTCATCTAGGGCTATAGCCCTAGTAAATATGGGCTAAATACGCCCCTGGACACGGGTGCGTGTCCAAGTATAATGTTGAGTGTTGGACACTAGTAGCCGCAAAAGATACATGTAGGAAAATCCTCTTGCTTATGATGTATACCTAAGACAAATAAGCAGCTGGAGTCCAAAACTATACTTTCTGCCCATCACACAGAGTGCGCCACGATTATAACCTCTCCCGTGGAATACCACGCCACCCCTCACTAAAGAGGGAAGAGCTCCGCCTTGGGCATTTTGTAATGTTCTAACCTCCGCATTCAATTAAAACACTATTAACATCTAACTTATATGCAAATAATAATCGATGCTTTCAGAACAAGTGAAAGTAAAATGCACCCAGGATTCAAATCTAATGAAGCTTACATCAATCAACAATAGCCAAGTAACAGTTTAAGATAGCAATTAAAACATATTTGCGAAAAAAGTACATCAATCATCAATCGCCCCAAACCGGAATACTTTAGTCTGACTAATTACACTAAACTATTTGTTAGTCATATTTCTAACACAAATTCTTCTATGATACGCGTGAGACGGTTTCTCAAAAGGCGTGTGTCAATATCTCGCAACCAAGAAAAAGTATACGATATTATCGCAACATCGTATACAACAACAACGACATTACCCCAATGCCTAAGGGCTCCCGCAAATTGCGGTATAACAACAACGATATCGCAATTTAATCACACAATTAGTAGAAATAAAACTAGGGAATCGGCATTATCAAATCATTTAAATTTACATCATCATCAATATAAAACAACCAAAATATCGAAACTTTTCATTTCTAACGAATCAACTACAGTAATAGATCAATTAAATCGAGATTGTGTTCTAGATAAAAGTAACGAAAGTAAAATTGAAGATGAAATAAAATGGCGAAATTAAGAATAAGAGAAAAAGATACCTGATTCGATGAAGAAGGTAAAGAGGAGAAGGAAGAACCCTAGGAGAGAGAAAGGGAAATTAAATTGGGGATTTATTCTTGGTTTAGGAGGTTGAGCCGACTATATGACTTGGGTTCACAAATTGTTATATGAGACGGTTTTATGAGTTTGGTACACGGTTGTTATATGAGACGACTTTATGCGTTCGACAATTACAAGAATTGTTGAAATGTAAAGTTATAAAACATAATTATCGTAAAATGTCAAATTTAAATTCGGATTTAGAAAACATTAATTTATATGTGTTAGATTACCTTATATAGTTATATAGTGAGTTTATTTATTATAAGACGATCCTATTAGAAATCCGATGATTCAAGTATTATTTGAATATTGTTACTAAGAACACTAATGAGTATATGGAGTGTTATGTAGTCTTATAAGACTCATATTTGTATCCGTGTTTTTATGACATATATATATCCATACCCGACACACAATCATCATGGTTTGAAATTCGTAGACCCATATCCGTGTATTATGTTAATTTTTGTTAGTGAAGTGTATAACTTTAGTAGTTCTTGTTGTTCCTTGAGGTTTTCTCTCATGTACCGGTACCGTACTTCAAGTGGGTGACGRCATTGCTCGTATTCACGGTCTTGATGAAGTAATGGCAGG
>VHZZ01000032.1:77103-87716 GCA_009801015.1 Silene noctiflora | reverse complement strand
AAGTGGAGGGGTGCCCCCACCTTTTGCTTTATTCGTTTTGTGAGTGACATTACCCGTCACAAATACCGACCCGTCACAAGGGAGACGCTTTGGTTTTATATTATGGCTCGTTTAAACTGAAACTTTTTGAATTGAGCTGAATTGAATTGAACTAAATTAAAGTAAGAGTTAATTTGTGACGAGAATGACCGAAGTGAACTGAATTGAATTGAACTAAATTAAAGTAAGAGTTAATTTGTGACGAGAATGGCCGAAGTGAACTGAAGTGAATTGAACTCGATGAAGCTTAACTGAACTAAACGGAATTTAATGGAGGCTGAATTAAATTGAAATGAGTTGAAATTAAGTCCAAAACAACATGGCCAAAGTTTGATCATAAATTCTTATTGAAGACGGGTATTATTCGTTACAAGCTGAAGATGGATAGTGTTTGTCTCACAATATGCAAGTGACACTATCCACGGGGTGCTCCACTTGCCCTCCTACTAGAGGCACTATCCGTTTTCAGCTTGTGACGGATAGTGTCGGTCACAAGCAAGATGCTTTGTTATTTGATACTTGTATTGGTTAACAAGATTATAAATGACATATTTGATTGACATGTTTGATCAGCGTATTTCAATTAGCAGATTTTGGAGAAGTATTTGATAATTAGCGGATTTAAGTTAATAGATTGTTGTATGCATGTGTAAATAATTAATAGATTCATTTTTTTGCAATCTATTAAAATGGATATGTTGAAGAGGGCAGCATATTGGAAAACAGTAGATTGAAGCTTATTTATTATTTCAACTTTCAATGTCATCCCTATATACTAAAAGATGTAAGTTAAAAAGTATTGAAAATTTGCGCTTAATGTTATATTCTGACTAATTCTTATTCTTTAAATATACTCTAGTCAAATCTTTTCTATATATACCCACTATTAAATGGCTCCGCCAATTAGCTACACTAATTGGGAGTATATATGAAAATGATTTACAAAATATTACTCAATTTCTACCACGATTATCTTGCGAATTTCTTACCTTCTTAATAATATAATAATTGGCTCCATAAATACATTTTCACCGATTTCCTTTACAAGCTAAGGCTAATACATTTAATTAGATTTTACATCTAACTTAAATGTATTATTAATATCACAAATTATTTTTAATAGTAAAGTATAACAATACAAGTATTAATAGTTTAAGACAAAAATAACTTAACTTTAAGTGTCTTTTGACGGTAGTAACTCGCTTACTAATATTATATTAGTACATTATAATATTAAATTAAAAGTATAGTTAACTTATGCAAATAACTTTATTGAGACTGCCTATATATAAATCAAATCTGAAAAATATCGTGCTATAGCACGGGATCTACATTAGTTTACCAAACAAATAAATTATAATGTAAAACTGTTTTATAAAAAATTACTCACTCTCTACAGATCTTTCTACTTGACTTTTTGTTATTGCAGATAATACTTTAACCATAGTTTTAAACATTAATATATTACTAGTATTTTTTTTTTTGGAATACTAAATTTTCAAAAGATTATCATTTATTTTAATATTTTAGTCTCATATCATGACTTTGTATTTTTTTTTATGTATTGTGGTCAAAATTTTACAACTTTGACCATAAAAATCAAATAGGAAGATCATAGTGAAATGGACTGAGTAATTGGTACATATAACACAATATTATATTTTAGGGTTAAATCTAATTAGAAATGAGAAGAGTACGAATGTATGATATTATATTTTACGGTTAGTTTTGCTTAGGAACGGGGAATTATATATTTTTTTTTTGACGGTAATTATAAATAAATTATGTGCCTATCAAACTATGTCTAACTGATACATCCCCGCAAAGGATGTATGAATAAACACCGGTATTACAGCAAGGTATGCTGATTGCTGTGAACCATGAACCACGTCTAACTGATAATGACCTGATTCTGGAAAGTCATTTGGCAAGAAAGCGCGGTTAAAACTTAAAATGAGTCGAGGAATGAGGATTTGCGTATGTTGCAATCAGCTTCGGGTTGCAAAAGTAACAACTGAAACCGCTTCTATCTGGTTGTAAATTTGTGCCTAATAGTCACAAAATCTGATACAAAAACTCATATGAAGATCAATTCTTCTCACTGGTGATGAATGTGGCACTCCACAATGATGTCTTCATCTCTGCTGAAGCACCGAGAACAATTGATCTTATATAAGACCGTTCTATGGTGCAAGATAGTTATTACGTATACCATAAGAGTAAAGCTTCATTACAAGCAGAAAATCAAGCAAGGAACAGGGATATATTCATCTCTGCTTCACCAGGAAACATGCACTGATGCACAATAAAATATTTGCTCCTTTTGGCTCCAATTCAAGCAACAGCAGAGTTGTTTGCTAATTGCTTTTGATTCAGCACGGTTCGGACATCGAGAATTCGAGCATACAATAATATCAAGACAATAGGCAAGAACAGGCCAGCTCTTCCTGAATGACAGCACAGGTACAGGGAACAGGGACATAGCATTCCTTGTACAGTTGTACCAGATTTCCGATAAATCAATAATACTAAGTAACTAACTCCTACGAATATCTAAGATCATCAGTGCTAAAATGCCTCTAAAGAGTTCTTGGTGTCAAGTAGCTCACGAAAACCACAAATTTTCCTTAAAAAAGAACCACATATTTCCCCAAGAACGTCAACAAAAGATGACATTATCATTTATCAAACTGTATGAAAAGTGCAAGACTTCCATAATGTGAGATAAATATCGTCAAAGTCAAATAGGAGATTAAAAATGATGTACAGAATGGATTGTTTGATGTTGATTAATGATGAACTGCATAAATTTGATGTTTACGCTTACATCTATATCTAAATACGGAGTATATAATAATACAAAAGGCTATTATAGACTTTCAGTTAGTTGTACATGAAAGGTTGTAATTGTATAAAAGAGACACAATTGGCAATGGTACACAAACATGCGTGATGCTTCTGCTGGTCTCGCTAAAAAAAAATGAGATGGAGCCATGGAGGGAATATGAAATCGGAGGAGAAGTGAATCTTGAACGGCAGGACTTTCCGGTGAAGAAAATACAGGTAGTCAGGTACAAATTAGCATCATAGCCAAGTATTAACTTTTCTTTTTTAAGTAACATTTGACAAATATACATACAATGGTCGCTATGCAGGGAATGGCAAGCCTTGATTAAAAAAGGCATACCTGGAAAGGCTGATAAACTGTCTGTGATGAGAATATATTTACCCGCTTTGTTTTTCACCCTTACCAACTGGTGATGCCTGATCAATTTTCTTGTCCTCTGCATTACGAGAAGCAGCAGACAGATCCTTTGATTCTGACATTTGAGGCGTATCTTCCTCAATAGGGAGGGTTCGCTTTGAGCCATCCAAAGCAACACCAAGAACAATGTTGTCATCTAAAGCTGGTCTTGCAGTTGACGGGGGGTTTGCACCACTTTCACCATCTCGCTTTGGTACAGCACTCTCATTTTCATCTACCTTTTCCTCATCAACTGTTTTTTTTAAAGATTTCATTCTACTCTCGCCATTTGTTTTGTTTAAAGGTTCAATTAGAAGGAAGGGATGGTTAGCAGCACCAGCAGCAGCAGCAGCTGCTGCTGCTGCTGCTGCTGCTGCTGCTCCAGATAATGGAACATCCTCAGCATCAGCTTCAGTGAAAACTTTCCGTATCGTTCTGATGGGTGTCGCAAGTCGGGCACGATGATGGCTGATAACTCTCAAAAGATCTAGAAGTATTCCTTCCTGTTTCAAGAAGAGTTCAAAAAGACAAATTTCTCATTACAGACCAATAGCAGATCAGAGTAATATTTGACAGACACCAGAATGAAAGCGTGCAAATTAAAAGTTAACTTGATATGTGCCTCCGACAAGGACAATAATAAAACTTGCAATGGGGATGGTGATAAAAAAACATTCCCACTCATATCTTGTTATAATACTCCAATGACTTCATAGAGGTTAATATAAGTTGCACCACTAAAATGGAATCTAGGAATATATAAAGCAAACAATTAGAGAGTGAGGTGGAAAAATAAATGGAAACAAAGATCGGTATAAACAACATCTCGATCAGCTATATGTAGACCAAGCAGTAGCACCAATGTGATTTTTTCAAGCAAGACATTAGAAGGCTAGACTATTACAGTTACAGGTCAGGTAGGAATCAGCTAAATCAAGCTCCAAATGCTAATCTACGAACAGAAGGTAATGTACAAATATTTGACGTAGCAGATTCAGCAAGCAGTTAAATAATTTGATTAGCGTCAATTCAACCATAGAGAACGAGGGACAAAATGTCATGAAAAGTTATGAGTAATATAGAAATGATCTATCTTATCAACAGTCACAAGAAATTACGAGTTACCTTAACACACAGGTATTCCTCAAAGCGTGAAGTCTTCACGAAGCAGGATATCATAATCTGTAGGAAAAATTGAAGGGGGGATTATAAGCTTGGTTCAGTGCAATTCCTCATATGCAGTGAGGACTTGAGGCCCACTGCCCACATGAAATTTACTCAACTACTTGTGTACTTGTGCATTGGAAATTGAATTTTACTACAAATTCATAACTCGATGAAATTGGAAAACTAATATTAAGTGAAGAATTCATGAGCTGAATTTCGTTGAGGATTTGAACAAAATACGAAATTTATTTTTATTTTCAATTAGATAAGCCCTGAATTAATTTCACTTTCATTTACAATGAAATTATTGAAACAGTTAAAGGACATATAGTTTATCATGTATGATAAATAAACGGCAGACTCAAAAAGAGAAATTTGAGACCCTATTGTGCAACACTCACAAGAAGAGCCTGGTTCTCAGGGTTGATATTGTCCAGGAAAACCCTCCTATGCAACCTCTGCTGCTCCACATGGGGATTTTTAGCCAAAACCTTTCGCATGTCAGCTACAATAATCTGTATGCAGACAATGCATCAAAAACAAGTCACGCCTAAAACAAAAGCGAGAACTCAAGAAAGTATAGTTTAGATACAAAACAAGCTTGCACTCACATTAATCTTGTTGACATCCAAGTGACTAACAGCAATGTGGGTCTTAATACGCCAATGAGTTTTTTGGGTCAGATTTCTGACGATGTTAACTGTGAACTTGTGGTTTGGGATATATATAGCTTCTCGATCATCTCCTCGAATGATTGTTGGTGACCACCAGCCAACATGCTGAAACAATAATAGAACCATAACTCGCAAATAAGGTTCTCTTTGATCGGGTATGATATACTATCAATCAAACACATTATGCACTAATACAAGAGATTAAATTTACCTCTACTGTACCAGAGACTTCATAACCTTCTATCTTTGTTTGAATCCATTCATTTAAAATAAACGGCCGTGTTGCATGAATCATAATGCTAGACAGAAAATTTGTGAATATCTGTGTTCATCATAGAGAAAAATTGAAGTTCAAATAATTAATTTACATGGGAGAGACAACAACCATATAATCATTTAAGAGATACAGGAAACATAAAGCACCTCACGACCGGCAAGGGTGAGCAAAACTGTACCAAGACCCCCGGCAGTTAGCCACTTCTGAGTAGAGAAACCAAGCAATTCCATGAACAGGGAAACAGATGCCACCCACACAGCAGTATAGATTGCCTTCCCAGCAAATTGAAAACCCATCTGTGCAAAATAGAATCAAAGTAAAAAAAAAAATCCTTTTAACAATCATCAAAGCTAACCATGAGCCAACTTGTAATGAGCCCCTACCGCCCTAAAGGAGGAAAATGAGAGCCATCAAGCCACTAAGGCTTTTTCCCACAGCGAATAAGGTCGTAAGATGTACACAGCCTTACCATGTGTCAATGAAAGCACAATGAGGTTGTTTTCGGTGACTGATACAAAAATTGCATTCAGAATTACGTCGATCAATTATACTTCAGAACATTGAGTTTAGCAAGTCTTTTACTATATTCCAACTTATTCCCAAGCTAAAATTATTGAGTCCTGATTGTGATAGATAATTGCAGTGAAGACAAATAGGAGACTACACAATAAACCCTCTCACAAATCAGAAGATACTTTTTATTTTTAAAATATACTCCATAATTGTCAAAGCATAACCAGACAGTTACCAAGCACAATGAAATAATTTATGAGCTAAAGTAACAAAGTTGGGTAAACCTTACATATAATAATCAGTTGATTTCACAATGGATACATGCATGATGTTAAATCAGAAATCTGTAGACCTGTTGTAGGGGATGACTGAATATGTGACAAAGATACAAACTATCAAATATCGTCTATTGACAAGAAGAAGAGTTAGAGCCAGAACATACATTTCTTGTGTCAGAAGAGTCGCTAGCTTCTACAAAGAATGTTTGCACTTGTTGGAGCAAGCTAGTTCAAAAAACATAAATAGAATCAATAAAAGGAACTACACCCAAAGTTAAAGTATAAGCTGTCAAGAAAATGAAGAAACTCTTGAAAGACTATTAGCACGTAAAAGAATAGACAAGAAGTATCGATACACATACACCTGAAGATTTAGACACATTGCCGCAATTAGTGGGTTTTGGAGCCATAGGCACAGCATATAAAAATATTTCTTTAAAGCAAGTTATATATTTATAACATTGTACTACATGTCTACATTGAAGTATAACATCTTATATTAACAAGTTATGTTATTACATGAGAAATATTCCTCAGTTTGCCGCAATATGTTATAAATATACTTAAGAGGAATATTTGTCAAATGAAGGGACATACTATACTGCCACTCAATTCATTCAAAGAGGTAAAGAGGTTCCTTCTATGGCAAGGAATGGAAGTTGGATTTAAGAAGCCCCATGTGTATAATTGTAATGAATTACAAGTTGCAGCATAATTACTATAGGCAACTGACTGATTTACTGACCGCTACTAATATATGAGAAGTTCAGTTTAACAACACAATACCATGTTAGGCTTGTAGGCTTGTAGCAAATGTACCTAAATCAATCTACTCAAATGGGTTATAGGCTTATAACAATTTATTAAATGTTTTCAATACACGTCATAGTGAATCATTGACCATGAAGAAATATACTCTAAGCTCAAAGGCAGAGGATTATGATTACAGTGCACCTTACCTAGACAGGCAATATGCGAAAGCAACCATAGTTGATAATGATCGCGTAAAATGCAGAATCCGCTGCTTAACAGCCTGGCTGGCTTCTGATGGTAAAATCATAGGATCCAACGCTCTGCAGCATGACAGCTAGAAATAGTAAGGGAACATGTTTCTTCACCGACGAAGTAATCTAAATAAGACAAACAAAAGAAGCATAGACTCTATCCATAGTACAATATAGCATTCAACGCACGCACCTACAAACGAGCAATGCCCCACTCCACAAAAGCAATGGTTGAACAAATGAGGTCGCAAAAAAATATGTGCTACTTTTTTTCCAGCTGCCCCCATTTTTCTAAAGAGATAAAAAAAGCAAACATAAATCATAAAATGAGTCACCATACAAGTGATACAACTGAACCAAGGCAAAAGGCAAAACATAAGTCAGGTACATGAAGGAAAATACTCCAGCCGAGTCGCATGAGAGGCAGAAGCGCCCATGCCAAAGCCATGACGCCTATAGCTGGGATTAACTTATACATTATTGAGGTTGAAGACAAACTGCTAAACACCCTGCAAAATACCCCATAAAATCACAACCCTATACATCAAGGAAAAGGACACTGGCCACAATAATTAAGGTCTTAAGGATACCTCTTGAAGACAAGTGGAGCATTTTGAATCAAATGAGACCCATTTGCTCCACTAGGCAACAAACTAGATTTGCACTGGAACGCCTTCGGATTGGAGAAGCTACTACTTTTCTTTGTAATCACTCTCGTTAATTCCTGGAGATTACAACCATACTGTACCTAAATATTGTAAAACCAGACAACATTCAGTTGTCGTAAGTTAATAACTCACGGACATCACATTTTTTCATGCATAAAAACCATTAACTAAACATCCCAAGTCCCCAACCATCAGCTAAGGCTTTTTGTTGAGATTTTTCTTTCACGTGATATCAGACTAATCGGAGCATCAACATGACAATGACCGTGATATCTCAAGTTCAGATCCCGAGAACCACTTATTTTGTAAGTCCAGTTTCAGTGCACGGTGCACTAGGGAGGCGTGTTACAATATAAAATCATTGATTCGTCCCTCACTACTATAGTCGTTCCACATAACGCGTATGCCATTATACATTTGTACTTACACCTCCAGAGTAAATTCATCAGCAGAACAAAAATAAATTGCAGATTATGCAAATTATATACTCACTCCATTCAACTCCATACTACACATTTGTTTTTTCACGTTTGTCAACGCGTGTTTTACGCTGTAAATATCTTTAGCTCCGTATTTGCAAAAAATATAAAAATTCGATATTTGTAATGTACTCGTAAAGATGAATCAAACAAGATCACACATGAATATATTTCCATTTACGTATTGAGAGAAAATTGAAACTGAATGGTCACTCGTGAATAGTGCACAAAATAGAAATGTGTAGAGTGGGGTTGAATGGAGGGAGTAACTAATTAGGTAAACAAATGACTGAAACGAAAAAAGTACCTAAAATAGATACCGAGCAACTAAATAACTTAGGACTAAAACCGAACTTAGCTGAAATTAAGCTCAAAAGATGTTAGGAAATATTATGGTATATTGTATTATACCGTAATCGGAATAATATCGTATTAGAATAAGTTATATTATATTGCGATATTAGTTATATTATATTGCGATATGTCTTAGATATTTGAAGTAGTATAAATATAGAGTACCATCGTATTCATTCCGATCACAAACGAACGAATTATCAATACTACGATTACCTTCATGCTTTCTTCCCTCTCGAACTCTAATATGGTATCAGAACGAGTTCGACGTTCTTGTTTTGTTTGAATTTTGACGGGTCCGGAAAGTTACGATCTTCCCGTCCGACGAAGACTGAAGAAGTTTGAATGTTTCTTCTTTTATGTTATCGACATTGTGCAAACCCATAGAAATTTCGACGAATTACCATGGGTTTGAGGGGGATGTTAGGAGATTACGGTATATTGTAATATACCGTAATCAGAATAATATCGATATTATGGAATAAGTTAATTATGTTTACCATTATTAAGAGATACTCCCTCCATTCAACTCCACACTACACATTTGCTTTTTCACGTTTGCCAACGCTTATTTTACGCGGTAAATATTTTAGCTACGTATTTGCAAAAATTATAAAAGTTAGATATTTTTAATGTACGAATCAAACAAGATCCCACATGAATATATTTTCACTTACGTATTAAGAGAAAATAGAACTTGAAGGCTCACTTGTGAATAGTGTACAAAATAGAAATGTGTAGTACGGAGTTGAACGGAGGTAGTACTATATTATTATATTTAGATCTTTAGGGTACTATAAAAGTGAAACTCTTGTAATTGTTGAAGGCACGAACAATTATCAATAATACTACGATTACGTCTATGTTTTCCCCTTCTCTATTTCTAATAAGAGAATCGGGCCTAAAAGACGGAAAAAAAAATAAAAATAACAACAGTTAATAATTGTACCTTAAAATGACTCGGAACTCCAGAAAGGCGTAATTCATAAGGCAATCGCAAAGAAGAAGCTACCACCATTGTTATCTCCTACAATAACCACCAGTATCATCAATTCCTATAATTACCGTTTCAATAACACACAGTAAAAGTAAAATACCATAAAATTACAATTAAAGAGATCATTAACTTACCTTTTTAACAGCAGTAAAATTCCTGAAATTCAAGCAAAAAAGAGTTAAATTACTGAAAATAATTACTGATTAGTTCTTAATTTGATCTAGTATGCGGTGAATTGACGCCGCCGGGGTAATTAAACAGTAATAATTCAATTAATTATTGTTATAATTTATAATTTCCTAGAAAATGTTTGGATAAATGGATAAATAAATAAATAGTTTTCCCCAATTATTCTGGATATAATAGTTAAAAGTGAAACGCATCGTTTTACGCTTTATTAGTAGTCGTAATCGTTTTTGTGTGTCGTGTGGTCTATAAAAACTCGCGTGCGTTTTTTTATGGCTCACTACGAGTCTACGACGACTATTCTATCATCTATATCCGCGCGTATGGTCCGATCCGCTCCATTTTTTTTACAGGAGTTTAACGTTTTATTTTTTACGCAAAGACTAAAAGAAAAAACACAAATTCTTATTTAAGATTGTACGTTTGTACTATTCATTTTAAGCTTTAAACAGGTCAAGCATGATACCATTTACGTATATAAGAAAAATCACAAATTGTCATTTATTATGGGCGTTATCCGTCGCTGAGTGCCCATGGGCAGTACTTGACCCCTCGCAAGAGAGACTTGTTGAATCCTATACATTCTTATATACTCCCTCTGATCCAGACCAAAGATAACATTGACTTTTTCACACGTGTCATTGACTTTTTCACACTTATCGAGCCGCGTTTTGCAACGTGGATATCTTTAGTTACAGATTATTAAAAATTATAAAAATTTGATATTCTTATA
>VHZZ01000032.1:37210-68486 GCA_009801015.1 Silene noctiflora | reverse complement strand
TCCTAAGACTACTCCCAGCCAAGCACGCTTAACTATGGAGTTCTTTCGCATAGATAACCAGAAAAGAAAGTGCACTTTGTTGATATGAGTAGTACCACTAGTCATCTAAGCTTATCACTGGACCACTTCAATTACGTGGGGTGTTACAGGTTGAGACTTTCATCTTTGTAAGTTTAAGAGCTTGATTCATCGTTTTTATTATGTTGTTGATAAGTGAGGGGTTTTGGTTGGATTTAATACTTCTACACAAATCCACCCAAACCAACACTTTTTTTCGAGGGTAATGGTGTTTTCCAGCCCTTTCGTTGTAACTTACAACGGTTGTAAGCAAAATTTACTGTAATACTTTTATGAGAAATACTTGCGTCCTCCCTACCCCAAATGAGATTTTGTAATATTTAATTCCCATTTTAGTCGTCCTCCTTTGGGTATAGGGAGGACGTCCTCCGAAAGGACGCAAGTATTTCCCGATGATTGAACGGGTTTGTTTAGGTCGGGTTAATTTCTATGGAATACATCAATTTTAAGTATAATAGGGAACTTTTTGTATTCTCCAGAGATCCACTTAGCTTCCGACTCACTTCTCTAGAGATCCACTTAGCTTCCGAAATAACGCAATTGACATACTCCGCAGTAAGTGAATTATACATCTGATGTACTACCACTAATTTTATAATTTTTGAGCATTATAATAAAGCTTTTGAGTTTTGTTTTAAAAATTATGAGTTTTACAATAAAGTTTCCGAGTTCATTTACTTAGACAATTAGCTGCAAAAATTACAATAAAACTCAAAAACATTACATATAAACTTAGTTATATTTGAGTTTTGACAATAAAAAAATTAAAATTTAACATATAAACTTTTATAAGCTCAAAAATACACATATGCTCAAAAACAAATAAAATTTGAGGTAATAAACTCAGAAAAAATACATATATCCTAAAAAACAAATAAAGTATGAGGTAGTAAATCCGATGTATGTTCTTTTTTCTCCTGCCAGTGCTACCACCACCCCATACATCCTAACCCCATAAAAATCTTCAAATTCAACATGTCCCGTTCAAAATAAGCCAAACTTTAGCTCATTGTTAAATCGTAAATTCAATACCGCGAAAAACAACATTGTTTCACTAAAAAGAACTAGCAAAGAACAATTTTTGCAAATTGGAAGATCAAAAGCTATCATAAGAATCGTGCCAATTAAGCCACAAGACTTACATCTAATGTATCGCGATTCACGAGTACTTCTAAACCAAAATACCAGGCTTATTCGCATTGTCGATGAATAAAAACCCTTGCTCTAAAATCAATTAGGGCAAACCCGCTTAAGTAACTCCTCAAGCCTAGGAGTAACATCAATGCCATCTTCCTCTATCCTTTCACGCATATCAGGCACCGTTTTCTCAGCATCCACACAAGTCTCAAGGAGCCATAAATAGGCTTTTGCGTCCAAGGCCTGAGCTCTCTTTAATAGCTGGCAAAACTTCTCTAGACCATCAACATCTTTACGATCTTTGAAGTGTTGGAAGCAAGGATCAAGCTTCGCAGCAACTGGTTTCCATTTGGAAACAATGGCAGCCTCCATATGTTCCAATGCACGCTCTGTCTGACCCTTCCCGAAGTAGTAATTCATGAATTCGACATGTGGAAAACGTAATACATTTCCTGTTTTCTTTGTAGCATCTTTTAGCAAAAGGTCGGCCTCCTCAAGCATGTCGTGCCTCAAGTACGCACCTATTAGAACAGCTGGTAACATGTCATTATAATTCTTGCAGGTTGATTCCCACTCGCGGAAGTAATTTTCGAGGGCTTTAATATCGTCTAGTCTTGACAACGCCTTTAGCAGTGAAAGGTAGTTCTCTGTGTAAACAACTTTGTACTTTGACTTGAGCATGTTCCAAGTCTGCATGACGGAGTCTGATTTACCAGCATCAGCATACAAGCGAATCAGATGTTCGAATGCTCTGGGACTTGGATTACTGGCCAAGATATTTTCCAATTTTTCCAAGTATGAAGAAGCTTTCTCGAATTGGCCAAACTCTATAAAAACTGATGCGACGTTGTAATATATTAACCAATTATCCTTTACAAGGACATCTTCATGAGCCTCGCGGAACGCTTGTTCTACTCCCTCGAGATCTCCAAGAAGACCATAGCTTTGGATCCATAAGCTATATACGGGACCGTCTAGAGGTACGTGTTTTTTCTTCATTTCTGATATAAGTTCTGGAACCTTTTCGTGCTGTTTGGTTTTCACATATAGATGGAGAATGTTGGTGAAGGGAACAACATGGGTTGCAAAACCCATCTCATCCATCTTTTTGAAAGTAGCCAGGGCTTTATCGGTTTCCAAATCAGCACAATAGCAAATTAAGAGTGACCCATATACATATTTGTTCTTAAAAGCCGACGGAATGCTGTCAAAGTACTTCTCAGCTTCAGCAAGACCCTTAAGTTTGTGCACCATATCTAAGCGCAATGCAAAGTCTCTACCTGAAGGGTCAATTCCACCTTTCTCAAGCCAATCTAAAATCTGCATCAAACATAAACGAGAGAATTAAATGTCGCCAGAACAGCATATTAAACATCACTGCCATTAGAACAGCAACACCATCAGTAAATGAGTTGTAAGATTGGGAATTCAAAACTTAGCTCTGTAAACGGGACACGCCATTGACCAATGGCAACACCTAGGAAATGAGAAACTAAAGGTAAAGCTACAAATCCGAAAATCCAATTTTTTTTCTTGGATAGTGTTGCTTACAGATTACCCACAGCAACAGCTAAGTAGAGAACAATATAAACAAAAGCAGTACTTATTACTCTGTACAACTTCTCGCAAATGTATACTAAATCAAGGGACATCAATGTGTGCACATGCTACTAAACAAAAAAGAAACCATCTTTTTTCCTTAGAAATGACATCGTTTCCTACCCCCTCCGTCCTGGTAATTTGATAATCAAATTGCACAATAGTCCACTTGTCATCCATTAACAAATGGTCCCCTTCTCTTTCCTTAGTCTTTGATAGCTAAGCAAATATACTATTAATATCGTAATTAAACTAATCAAACAAAACGAACAATGCTATTAGATAAATAGTTAGCATCTCTTAAACATATTGATACTCACTCTGTCTCAATCATTATTTTGCTAAATGGGGTTGTATGGAAATTATTTAGCAAAATAGGGTCCAGTACGATTAGGAATTCGACTTGGCTCCTAAAAGGCAACACGCCAGTAGTTCGGATGGTGTGTTCCATTAGAAAGCAGTAGCAGAGCTAGGGGATAGCAGGGGTGCTCGCCCCGCCCCCTCGCTAGAGAATTAAAATTTCAAACTCTTTAGTTAAAATTTTACATAGTGTCCGTGTGTTTTTGCGATTTCTACATGGTACCCCTTCCTTTTTCAAGACATCGTGGTACCCCTAACTTCTGTCATTAACTATCATAACCCTAAACTTTTATTCCGTCAATTTGTTACGTTAATTAATGACCCTGGCTGCTTATTTAAGATTTCTTTGGATTTGGTCATGATTAACCTTTCCTAATATTAATAACTAAACTTAACATTAATACCCAAACCATCTCATCTCACATCAAACACCATAACTCTCACTCCTGGGCAAACTGAGGTTGTGAATAGATGTCTAGATACATACGTCAGATGCATGAGTGGAGAATTTCCTAAGAAGTGGAGTCGGTGGCTGCCTTTAGCAGAATGGTGGTACAATACCAATTTCCATTCTGCCATTCAACTAACACCCTATGAAGTGGTGTATAATCAAGCTCCTCCGCTGCATTTACCTTATTTACCAGGAGAGTCCAATGTGGAGGCAGTTGATAGATCCATGCAAAGGAGGGAAGCCATGATTTCTGCTCTTAAGCATCACCTAGTTAGGGCACAGACAAGAATGAAGCAGCAAGCCGATGCCCACAGATCTGATAGGGTGTTATCAGGTGGCGAATGGGTATGGCTTAAATTACAACCTTATAGACAACAATCTGTGCAGCAGGGGAACTCAAATAAGCTAGCTAATAAATACTACGGTCCATTGCAAGTGGTAACTTCTATTGCAAGTCGGCTTACAAACTGAAACTACCTTAATATGCCTTCATCCATGATGTTTTTCATGTTTCGCAATTGAAGAAATTTCATGGACAATTACCTGTTCAGTGGGAAGGGACAGATGCTGCTGATGCAACCAATGCTCAGCCAGCAGCTATACTTAACAGAAGATTCGTTAAGCATCAGAATGCAGCTCAAACACAATACTTAGTTCAGTGGGAAAGGGCAGATGCTGCTGATGCAACCAGCAGATGCTTTTGAAGCTAGGTTTCCTGATTTTACTGTAAGCTAGAATTGCTTTTACTCGAGTACAAGTCGATTTTGAAGGAGGGAGATATGTTAGAGGGCCTGGTGCTAACTAATTGATATATCATTCCGTTACAAGTTAGTTACAGCTGTCAGACTACTTAGTTATACAAACCCACCTTCAATTGTATTCATTTTCATTCTCATGAAATATGTCACACATTTATCTCTTTTCTCGTCTCATTAATCTTTACTTTCTCTTATCTCGCTCACGCTCTCTCTATCAACTATCCTACCATTGTTGCTCCTGCAACCGCACCAACAACATTCAGAGAATGCAGCTAAAACACAAGCTAAAGCCCTAAAAGAATTCGTTTTTCGGTTTCGTATTAGGTTTACTACCTATTACTCCATACAACACCTAACAAATGTCACTCATAAACCAAAAAGCATCCATCTTTCTTTCTTACTAATTACCCATCATCACAAACTAAGCAGCAGCAGCAATAACAACATTCCGTATATTTCTGAATGACCCAAGATGAAAATTGCGTCGAGAACTGCATTAATACACTAATCAAACTCAGACAAAACAACAAGATCAGATAAAAACAGGGGCGGATTTAGGGGGGCGGGTGGGCAGGTGCTCACCATGGAAGTTTAAAAATACTCCCATTCAAATTCAATTTTCTCTCAATACGTAAATGAAATTATATTCATGTGGATCTTGTTTGATTCGTCTTTACGAGTATATTATAAATATCTAACTTTAATAATTTTTACAAATACGTAGCTAACGATATTTACCGCGTAAACACGTGTTGGCAAACATGAAAAAACGAAGTGGTAAGTGTGTGGTCCAGGGTTCAAATTCTAATACTTTCATTTTTTTTCCCATCTCATTTGTTGGGTATAATCTATAGGCAAAAATTGGATGATATAAGATTCGAAACTCAAACCTCAAATTTAACACACTAACTTTTTAACCATTGTCTGCTTACTGCTTATTTTGGTATTAGAATGTAATATATATTTTTAACAAGAGATCATTAGCTATAAAATATATTTATTTTAAATTCAAAATAAAATATTAATCGTATTAAACAATTATCCCGAATCAATTAATTTTCATTTTATACAATATTAGTTTAACGAAAAAATCAAAAATATGTATATTTATTTTTTTTAAATGGAAGATAATGCGTTGGAAATTTTTTCCTGCGTCCGCCCCTAGATAAAAAGTTGGCATCTTTTGAAAATAATAATAATAATAACTTGTCCATCATTTGTTTACCTTTGATTAAAATACCCCTGAAACGGAATTAAAACAAGTATACTCGTAAAACGTAAATAAATGATCGAGACAAAGCGAGTATTAAATACCTCAAGACATTCTTGGTAACGGCGTTTATTACGGAGGCCTCTGATACAATAAAGCAGCGGATCTCTAGTAACCTGTCGACCTGTTTGTGTGATACTTTGCAAAACATCGGACACTTTGCCACCTTCAGACACCACTTCATTTATTCTTTTGAGGATATACACCTTCAACGGCAACTTTGGATGCGCCGCCGTGGCTGTGGCGGTTGTGGCGGTTGTGGCGGTGGATATGTGGCGAAGGAGAGGGTGGATGTTGGTGTTGAGTATGCGAGTGGCTATGGCGGTTGAGATCTTCATTTTTGCAAGCTTCAATACCTGATGCGTCATTTTTGTGTTCTTGACAAATGAGGGGTTTAGGTTAGGGTTTTATTTTGGAGGACCGAACGGGCCGTCTTGGTCGGGTCATTTTGAACGGGTAAATTTATTAGAGCTGACAAGTTTGACCCGACTTGAACCGACCCGACTGGACCCGAAAATATTGTGACCCGACCCGCCCTGATGATGACCTGTAACTCGACATGACCCGATTATCACAGATCCGAACCCGACCCAGACCCGACCCGATATTGATTCGATTAAATTGATGACCCAACAATTATTAAGCTTAATTTTGATCAAAATGAAAGTGATTTTGTGTTAAAATTGATATGTTTGACCTAATAATGAAGTAATTAAACGAAATAATAGGTTAATAACTAAATTTAATGGTTAAAAACTGTAGTAATGCGATTAATTAGCCGGACCCGATAATGACCCGACTCAAACCCGACCCGACCCAATACATCATTTGACCCGAAATTACCCGACCCGATAACGACCCGGACCGACCCGACTCGACCCGAAAGGGTAGGCTGACCCGATATGACCCGAACCCGATATGACTCGACCCGGCTTGACCTGACCCAAACCCGACCTGACTGACCCGATTGCCACCTCTAAAATTTATGTGCGGGATTTTTTGGGTAAGGAGATGTGGGTCATTTGTGTTTTTATCGAGTTATTTAAAAATAACGGTCAATATGTAATAAAATAATTGTTGTGTATGTAAGACCATTTTACTAGTTTGCGCAGTATTTATAGAGTTTTTTTTTTATTAGTTAATTACTAGTATATATCATGTGCAAATGCACGGTATTTTAGATACAAATATTAGAGAATTTGACAGTTAATTAAACTAATGCAGTTTATCTCCATTTTGAAAAGAATAGAAAATTTGCATATTTAATCCCAAAGAGATATTTTATTAGCCTTATTTATGTAAAAGTTAAACAATGATAGATGTTATATATACCATGTTTATGTTACAAATTTAATTAAGAGCTAAATATTGTTCAATAGTAAATATAGATAGTGAAGACTAATTAATTAGGAAATAAATATTGTCAAGTAAAATATCACTTAGGCGGGAAATTTAAGCGGGAGAAATTTGAGATGCGTTAATCTTTTAGTATATAGAGGATGCTAAATTATCACCTTATTAATTTTTCATATTTCATGTCATTATATTTTGATATGAGAAAAAAATTGAATTACAAAATTATTCAAAAAAACTGAGTCAAATTCAACTGTAAAATAATATTGGTATTTCATTAATTGTTCATTTTCCTCATTGTTGTATGTTGTTTCGAGCAAAAGAGAAAATTAAAACTGAAAATTAATCCAGGATAATTGAGTAATGGGCTGAAATGTATTTTTTTTTTTTTTTAAAAAAAGTATTTTACCACAAATCTAATGATTCTAATTTATAAATTTTCTCATTTTTTTTGTTATGAAAGTAATCAAAATGATTTATAGTTTTGTTTATACATAGTATATGAATTGTACGAGTCAAATTATTCTCAAATAATAACATTAATAAAAGATTTAATAGTTTATAGTTTTATACCATTTATATTTTAATTACAATATTATAGTTTAGTTATCAGTGAAAATTCACGTGGTACCCTCGAACTTTGTCATTTTTCGCGTGGTATCCAACATTTTAAGTTTGTACACATGATATCCCTAAAATATGATTTACAAGCACAACATAACCTTTTTATCGTTTGTATAATTTTCAATTAAGCATAAGTTATAAAACATAAATCGGAATTGATTAATTTTTTTTTTCAAATTGATTAACTTTTCGAGATATATAAGTTGATAAAACAAAAATGGTCATTCGGAAATTTAAGATCGAAGACATGGTTGATTTGAGATTTTCGTTAAAAAAACCCTATAAAATGTCTGTCGACAATTTGTTTTTCCCTCAAATCGTTAATTATGACTAGATAATCATCTTAGGAAAAACATTTGGCCGATTCTGAATTCCGATCTAGGAGTTATGCGCAATTGAATTTTTTTTACAGCGACAAAAAGGGTAGGTTGTGCATGAAAATTAAACATGAAGGGTATAATGTACACAAACTTAAAAAATTGGGTACTATGTACAAAATGGCAAAGTTCAAGCGTACCACGTGAATTTTCCGTAATTCTTTTCTACCTCTTACTAATACTATATTAACACATTATAACATTAAATTAAAAATACAATCAATTTATGCAAATTATTTTATTGAAACTGTCTCTTTATAAATCAAATTTAAAAAATACCGTGCTGTAATACGGGATTTAGAATTCTTTCAAGTTTCAATTATCCATGATTCATAAGTCATACCCTAGGAGATTCCTATTCCTACCAAAGATGGTGAAGCAACAAGTACACAAGTACAAGTACACACCATTCACCCAACAGTCCCCATAAAATTCCCACGACTAGCATAAACAAACAAACGGTCCTTCGAATTATAATTTGTTTCAATTTCAATTTTTCGATCTTCAAAACGGTAATTTCATAAATTTACTATCTCTATTTAAAAGGGTTTTATTTAAAAATTATCTATTTTTTACCCTCCATTCACTTTTCTGTGCTCATTCAATTTCACCTCTACTCACCTTCTTCAGGTTAACTAATCAATTATTTACTGAACGAATGAATTTGATTATTATTCAGTATTTTGTCAGATCTCTATTTGCTTTTTTAGGGTTTTTCTCCCCCTTTTTTTGTTGATAATCATTGTTTAAAACCCTAAACCCTAAAAAAAAAAAACGATTTTGTGAGTTGGGTATACTTGGTTGGATTAAACTGAGCAAAAGGGCGCATTTATTTTGTTGTTGCGTTTGTTGGGTATATTTCCTCTGTTTTTTTAGGGTTTTTCCCCTTTTTTGCTCGATATTCATTGTGTAAAACCCTAAAAAAACGATTTTGTGGGTTAGGTATACTTAGCTGGATTAAACTAAGCAAAAGGGCACATTTATTTTGTTGAGATACTTGCGGTTTTTGTCGTAATTGATTGATTTTTGTCTGTTTTTTGTTTTTGTTTTTAGGGTTTTAGATAATAGTGTGGTGATTTTGTGATGTTGCAGGAGGAGAAATAGGGGTAAAGAATGAGCTCGGTAAAGCTAAGGGAGAGTGTTCTTGGTATAGTCGGAGACGCAGCACGAAACTGTCCTTTGCCCACACACTTTTTTAGCATGCCTAATAGTATGATTTCTGTATATTATTGTTGTTTTATTCGATGTTGCTTTGACGCTAATTTCGTTATGGGTCTTATGCCAACACTTGGGTAAGGTTCCGTATATGGGAACCGTATATGGGAAACGCATTACTTCACTATTTGTGGTAGCCATTGAGGCGTTGGGGTAGTATCTTCACGGGTCTCTAAGAAACAGCCACTCAGTGTTGGGGTAGGTGATAAGGTTGCATTCACCGCTGATTACTCCACTATTTGTGGTAGCTATTGAGGTGCTTGGTTAGTTTCTTCATGTTTCATTCACAAAACAGTCTCTCAGTGTTGGGGGAGGGGGTAAGGTTGCATTCGACCGAACGTCATTACTCCACTATTTGTGGTAGCCATTGAGACGCTGGGGTAGTACCTTAATGAGTCATTCAGAAATAGCCTTTCAGTGTTGGGGGAGGGGGTAAGGTTACATTCGTCCGAACCTCATTACTCCACTATTTGTGGTTGCCATTGAGACGCTGGGGTAGTACCTTCACGGGTCATTCAGAAATAGCCTCTCAGTGTTGGGGCAGGGATAAGGTTGCATTCATCCGGAGTTCCAGACTTCATCACTCCACTATCCGTGGTAGCTGTTGGGGCACCAGGCAATGTTGCCATGGTTCATTTAGTGATAGTCTCTCAGTGTCCCAGGTTGCGTACATCCTAACCTCATTACTCCACTATTTGTGGTAGCCATTGAGGCAGTGGGGGTAGCGTAGTTATGTTTTTGTTGCTGCTGCATTCAACTCAGTAGGGCTAATATTGATGTTTTGGGTAGGAGATTTTACGGAGAGGATTGAAGCAGGTTCGTTTTACGAGATTAATCACGCTAAGTTGCCCATTGATGCTCCTACTGTGCTCTATACTCTCCGTGCTGTTATGGTAACAGAAACTCCTATCTTAGTCTGAATTTCATGTTTTTCGGAGGTTGTGCTTGTTCATTGTTTATGATATGTGGTATGATTTGAGAAATTGGTAGTGTTGGTTGGTGTTCTGGTAATTTCATGTCTTTGTGCTACGGTAGCAGAAACTCCAATCTTACATGCTGGATTTCATTGAATTCATTGGTATTACTGGTTTGATTACATATAGGGTGAAAGTTTGTGAAGTAGAATAAAAGTATAATCAGGTGTTTATCGGGTCCCTCGTAAGCTGCATTTTGCTGTTTTGGTTGGTGTTCCGCGTTTAATTAGATTAAGTTTGCTGCTTGTGAGCAATGAAAAGCTTAGCCATCGACTCAAATTTACCCCTTTTCTGTCTGCTTATTCATGATTATACTAGGACCTCTCATAAATTGATTGTGAGTTTTGCGGGAGATAGATCAAGGAGATGAAGATAGGCCAATAACTATCCCATTAAGGTGTAAATATTTACCACCTTCCCCTAGGCCCTATAGTAATGTAGAACCCTCGTATAATAGTAATAATCCCCAACCACCCTGTCATACTCCCTTTGCTACCACCGCTTTCCTCTCTTTCTTCCTTGTTTTTCTTTTCATGACTCCCTCAACAAGTACACCTAATTAAAGGGATCCCTAAGCAGTGGAAGATTGGAAATTTATTAAGGACTGTCATCGTTTTTTTCCTGCTTGTGTTTACTGACTTAAGTATGTGATGGCATAAGTGTGAACATAAAACGTAATGTGGTGTTGTTTAATGTGTGTGTATATTGTTGATGAAGGTAACTGCAAACACCGAGCAAAACGTGACTATAAGATATCCTAGCATCCAGTCTCTCCAAGCATTTTTTGCCAAGGCAGACCGTTTAGCTATTAGATCAAAATTGTATCCTGCAACAGATGAAAAATATGTAATGGAGCCAAAGCTCGCGGTTCAGGTTCTTGGGCACCAAATATCTTCTCGAGAATTTGTGGATCACAGGCATTCCAAATCTTTCTGGTTAATCAACTGCTCCAAGCCAGAACAGTTGGGCTTGCCAGCGTCAATGTGTGGTGCAGCTGATAACAATGCTAAGAATGGAACATGCTTTTCTACACTCCAAAGCTGTGGAATGAAATGGGGATTCCGCCAGACCCAGATTGTCCAATCTTGTACTGTAAAGCAGCCTGACGATGCTGATGAGGCAATGAGTGCTTTATCTCATGGAGATGATCAAAATATTGTCAAAAAAGAGGAAATTCATGAAGTTGAAGTTAAGCTTGAGGAAACTCCTGACACTAAGTTGAAAGAGATTATACAATATAGCAGAAAGAGGAAGCGTGGGAAATCTGTACGTTATCAGTATCGGAAGACTAAACGCAATATTAAACGGGAATCTCTCGAGAATCTATCAAAAGTTGAAGTAAATGAGGGAGACCGTGTGGATAGATGGTCTTTAATAAGGTAAATTCATATATATCGACTGCAGTTTAAGATTTTAAGCTTGCTTCAAAAATTGTGAACTTGATTTACTTGTTAGCGTTATATAATGTTAAAATGATGAAGGTATGAGGCAGCGGTAAAGGACATGGTCGAGGTGTTGAAGGCTAATAAAGCGTTTTACAGCCATCCAATTTCCCGTGCCACTCTGAGAACAGAAGCTAGGAAAAAAATTGGTGATACTGGCCTGTTAGACCATCTATTGAAGCACCTAGCAGGAAAAGTGGTGCCTTCAGGAGGCGATGAACGTCTACGTAGAAGGTGTGCTCCTGATGGTATGATGGAATACTGGCTTGAGAGCGCAGATCTTGTGAACATCAGAAAGGAAGCTGGAATTCAAGATCCGTACTGGACTCCACCTCCCGGGTGGAAGACTGGAGATTGCATAAACTCTCATAATTGTATCTGTTGTGAACAAGTAAGGCTTCTAAAAGAGGAACTCAACAGCCTGAGGCGGTAATAATTTGACCAAATATCTCCTATAGATGCATGAAAATATCAATCCAACAGAGTTTTCACTGTTTCTGCCGACCTTATCGAGTTTCCTGTTGTGTGAACAGGAAAGAAACAGAGCCAAAGTCTAAGGAAGATAAGCAGCACACAGTCACTGTTCTACGGCAAGAGAATGCGTCATCTCCTGGAAGATTCAACATGGCTAGTTTGAATGTAAAAAACTCGAAGGTCAGTGTTATGTCCCCTCGTAAATCAAATAAAGGAATATAGCTTAATCATCTCATACATTTTACCTTGATTATTAGGATTCATACGAGGCTTTGGCCAAGAAGAAATCTCTTATGGTTGAGCAACTTCACAAAATGTCAAAAGCGTTGGCGGAACTAGAGGTATGTGATATTATTTTCCTGCTTGTGATTTGAGGCCTTTTTAGGAAGCAAGGTGGAGGTCCAAGGGGGTTTTTCTGGAGGGAGGCTAGTAAAACCCCGTAAGTGCCCTTCTAGAAGCAAACAGTACATCTCATGGTCATAAGTGATCGTCACCCAATAATGATTTTCTGTCAGCTGTCCCTGTTATGAGAAGGCACGAAAAAAGTTTAGGTTCTTATGTTACATATTCTGCTATGTTCGTATGCTGCAATTATATAGTATAGTTGAAGATCATATTATTTAGGGATTTTCTACATATTACCCGGGTCTTTTCTTCTTATTCTAGTATGTGCCCTCGGTTTTGAAATCATCTAAAACTACCCTTAAACTTATAAAAGTTATTTAAATAGCCGAATACTCTGTTTCACCTCCTGTAATTTATAATCATTGTTTACTCATCAATAAGCATCTTCTAAATATAGCCTGTAGGCATTTTTAATCGATTACTCATCAATAATGCGTGAAGCTGTCGACATAATTATCGATCAATTAACATCTTTTCTTGACAAAATTCAACCCTCAAGAAAACCTGAATTATGGTACTCAAGTTTTGTTGGGGTATTTGAAGTGATTTTAGTAGAAAAAGGGTATGTAATAAAATTTGAAAAATCGAAAAGGGTACACAGAATGTAATTGTCTGTATTCACTTATACAGCTCTGACTATTCACTCGTATGTTGTGCTTTGGAGAAATTATCACATGAATTCTTCAGCTTTTAAAGTTGAGATGTACGACATTTTATTAATAACCTCGGAATGGTAATCTTGCCTGTCAGTGTTGAAAGACGTGGACTAATGCCAAGTATAATATTACACAGGAAGAAATGAAGAAAATAAAATCTCAAAAAGGAACAGAGGGAGCCCGAAAACCTGTGATGATAACCTACTCCAGGAACTTGTCAGGTGAAGAGACGTCGGAAGAATCAAGTGAAAGGGATGATGAAGCATTTAGGAGAGGGAGACCCCTGAGAGCATGCAGGCGGGAAAGGGAAGATGTGACGGTGACCCCTCCTACAGCCTCACCTCACTCTACCACCACTTCGTAAATCAAATATTTTGACAGTTAACTTAACCCCCATATGTATATATATGATGAAGGCGGTTCTTCCCAAGTTTTTGAAACAGTCGATAGCATGGTGAAATTGTTAATATAGGTTAAATAGAGCAGTCAAGTAAAAGAGCAAGGGCATGATTGTGTATGGTTCTCTTTTGTTACATTATCTGAATCATAGAATTCGCAGAAATGAGTTGTATGCAGGATTGCGGATACATTCTTCTGGCAAGTGTTTTCAGGAATACATGGTATAGACGTTACTCCATACCGTCTCCTTCACGCTTCGTATTAGTCAGTTGGTTTTCGTTACCTTACTGATGTTGTAACACACGAGATATTCATGAAAACGAGTGTCAACGAGCGCAGCTGTGTGCAAATACGTGAAATCATTACGAACACGATATAAATTTCAAGTTATTCTAATTAAAATTTTAAATTATAAAAATGTAAAATCATAGCAACACGATATAAATTTCAAGTTATTCTAATTAAAATTTTAAATTATAAAAATGTAAAATCATAGCAAGATGTAACCCAACGTTCCGTGAAAGCACGTTTACAGTTATGAGGAGTGTTACTCATAACCTGGGTTAGCACGTTATTTAAGGTATCCACGAATTAAATGATTGTTTTGTTACTAATTTCCTTTTATGAGGAATATATACTCAGTATTTATTTTGTCTCGGCTGATTCTTTACGTTTGATTACAATTTTTGAAACAATAAAGCAATCGTAAATAGTCAATCGAGTCAAATCAAATATAAAACCCTAAGCGTAATATGCTGAATTCATGAACAATAGTATAGATCCCGCGCAATGCACGATATATAGAGTTTTTATTTTTTTTAGTTTATTATTTAAATTTTTTAAATTTTCACTTCATTAATATTTAATATTTCATTTCATTATTTTTTTATATGAAACCAAAAAAAATTGAAATGGAAAACTAACCAAAGAGAATTAAGTTAAGTTGTGATTTTTTTTAATGAATTTATTTTTTGTCACGAAACTAATAGTAAGTACGTGTCAAGTTATTTTCATTACTGAAAAATTTAGTAATTTATAGTTTATACTTTAATACCAATTTTATTTTATTATAATGAAAAAATCATAATTTTGAATTTAATTAAAATATTAGAGTATAATTATAATTATATTAAGATTATATTTTAAGAAAAAGATAATAGTTTATTAAAAAAATCAATTATGTTCTTATGAAAATAGATGCATTTTCGAGGGAAAACTAAAAGAATTACTCGTATTATTCTCTTAGTAGTAAGGGAAAAAAATTATAATTATGAATTTTATTAGAAGATTAGAGTTTAATTATAAGCATATATTCATTTAAAAGATAATAATAATGCAATGAATGAAAATTTACTTGTTACCTTATTTAGCTAGATGCTTTTTGGAGGAAAACTAATTATTCTCTTAGTAGTAGGGGGATTTAGCTAGATCTTTTTTGGACGGAAAACTAAGAGATTTTTATTCTCTTAGTAGTAAGGGGCATGCACGTCAAGTATGCTAGATCTCGGAGTTCTAACGCATCACTTAATTTAATTTTCGCGATTGCATACTTCGTTAATCGTTAATTGTTGATATTTATGTTTCTTTTTGATCGTCGATTCTGTTGTTTTTCTTCGCAATCACGTTCAGGAAGCTAAAGCCGCTCCTCTGTAGTCTGTACGGCACTGTATGTAACACGGTCTAAAGGCAATTCTGTATCGCGTCTTCTCTGAAGATCACTGTTCAGTGTTATTCTGTATCGCGTCTTCTCTGAAGATCACTGTTCAGTGTTAATTGCTTAGTTAAAGTAAATGGATTATAATTTCATTTATTTTTCGCAATTGAATAGTCCGTTTTAATTGTCTATTCTGTTGTTTTTCTTCGCAATCACGTTCAGGAAGCTAAAGCCGCTCCTCTGTACCTGCCACTCCTAAACCAGTAGCAAAATCCAGACTGTCTGTAACACGTCTAATCGCAATCCTGTAACGCGTCTTCTCTGAAGATCACAACTCTGGTTTCCTGTCGCCGATTAATTGTTTTTCTGAACATTAGCATTCTGCAAGATTTGTCTGAATGTACTGTGTCTCGCGGTCTGATATATGTACAAGTTGTTAATTTGACGACTCTGTTACGTTGCAGTGCCAAAGGACACTAAACCGTACTGGCGAAAAAGACCTCAGCAAGTGCCAATTCTACAAGGATATGCTGTATGAATGCCGGAAGCAGTCTGCCACGAGTTCAAAAACTTTTTAGTAAAAATTCATATTTTTTAAAATAAAACTGGAATTTTTTTTATTATAAAACTAGAAAGTATAATAGAAAAAGAGAAGATAGTAACTTGTTGGACAAGCAAAGTTAAAGTCCATACAATATACGGCGTATATATTTTATTTTTTATATATATATTTTTTTATATATATACACTTCTCCTTAACCCTAGGGAGGAGTATTTATTTTCCTTAAAATTTGCTAGTTTACTCAATCGCAAACATGCCACGCGGCGGGAGTTCATCCGGTATGGTATCACTCTCTCTGTGCCTTTCGTCATGAATGATTAAAACGGAGGGAGTAAATAAGTATACGGAATATAACTGTCTGCCATTATTTTATCGATTTGTTAGATTTATTGATTTTATGCTGTATGTATCATGATCGATCACAAATTATTGTAGAAGACGGTCTTATGGATTTATTTTCGCTAGACGGATTTATTTAGTCCTAATCTATTGTTCAATCAATTTATTTTAAGCAAAGATAGACGCATGATTGGGACGGATATATTTATGTGCGCGCACTCACTTTTTTCTTGGCACGCATTAATTTGAAAAGATTTGATCTTGATGATTGATCATTTATTCAATTATGTTGTTCGGACTTGGTTAGAAGTATCTGATATCAAGTATCCGATACTTGCTAGCCCTCCCCAGCTCCACCACCGAGCAAGTGTACTATGCTGTCTTTATACGAATTTGAATGCTTTCTTATATTTCGGAATAGTAATGGATAATGTCGATCTAATTTACAATCGTTCAATTGCATACTCCATTACTCCGTAAATTATAGCATCGCTTTAGAATCTCAGTATCTTCCTGCATAAATAGTTGTCCCTGACCCCTGTGAGCTGACTATCAAAATCGTTGTTAATCCGTGTTTTCTAATTTTATGATCAGGTTCAGGAAGCCGCAGCTACTCCTCTGCACCTGCCCGTAGGGCTGCCACTCCCAAACCAGGTAAGCACTGTCACACGTCTAGTCGCAATACTGTAAGTCTGTAACGCGTCTTTTTGAAGAATAAAGGCTCCCATATTTGATGTATTATTGCTTAGCTAATGTAGTTATATATCTGACTACATCTTGTAACGCGTCTTGTTGAAGAATACAGGCCCGTCATATTTGCTGTATTATTGCTTAGCTAATGTAGGTATATATCTGACAACATAGGCGCGAATGTGCCATAATGTAGTTATATATCTGACTACATCTTGTAACGCGTCTTGTTCAAGAATACAGGACCGTCATATTTGCTGTATTATTGCTTAGCTAATGTAGGTATATATATCAGACAACATAAGCGCGAATGTGCCATAATAGACTAGTCTTGAATGATTTATTGTTCTGTTATTACTTACTGGCATCGATTCTGTTTTACTTTAATCCGTAACATGATGTCTAATTGCACTCGTTTCTTCTCGATCTGGCAGCACATTCATCTACTTCACAAGCGCAACAACGACCCAATGGACTAGCAGGGTTTGCTGCTACAATTCTTGAGGGTAAGCACACAGATTCTGTTTTCTGAGTAACTGATACTCTGACAGTGTACCTGTGAGTTGTGAGTTACTCTCAGAAAACGATTGTTTCGGGTTATGTGCAGGAGTTGGTTGGCGTATGGGTTGGGACATTACAGAAAGGATGATGACTTCTATATTTGGACCTCGTACGATCAATCATCAAATTGTAGGATCCGCTCCTCCTCAAGCTGAAGCTTATGATACTTGCGCCGTTCACTCTAAAGCCTTTCAAGACGTAACTGCTCTTTCGACATTAAAGTTTTGTAATGTTTGTTTGAATGTGTTCCGCGGTGTGAAATACAAGTCAGTCACTAATCAAGCTGCTATTCTTATGTTGCAGTGTCTGAACAACTGCGGAAGTGAGATCGGCAAGTGCCAATTCTACATGGATATGGTGTCTAATTGCCGGAACAACCTACCTGGTTAGTAAAACTAGCTCAAAACCTACAAGTTGTTAATTTAGTCGTTTCTGTTGCCTGTTACATTGCAGTACCTGAACAGCAACAGAAACGACATCTGCGAATGCCAATTGCTCATGGATATGCTGTCTGAATGCCGGGACAAGTCCATCTCAGCGAACAATGCCTAACAAGTCGACTTACAAAGCAATATACTTCGTCCATTTCACTTTTATTAACTCATTTCGACTACTGATAAATAATACATTGTTCATTTCACTACTCGTCCAAAATAAGTAGTTCTTCTAAGAGAACGTACGCGTACACATTAATAAGCCTATATACATTGTTATCAATCTACTCCTATGTGTAGCTAACATCTAACTGTTACGGAAACTTTCAATAGTTACACGTACAATAAAAACGGATCTTATTCTATAATTTACGTCACAGAAAGAACTTAACTTCATTTCGGACTACTTGCAGGGCCTTCCAGTCGAATATAATCATACATCAGTCCTTGGAAAGGGCTAACCCCCTTAGTTTGAGTCAGAAACATTGTGTTGCTACCCTTAACGAGAATACTTCCTTTAACATCGATATTAAAGAGCCAATATAATCCATGAATACCGTGCCTCGCTATGGAATTATCATTCCCTATTCTTCCTGATGTAAAGATTGCAGGACTTGGCTTTGGTTGATTGAATCGTACCTATTCCATCATACATTTATCGAATACTTATGTATAACTGTTCGAAAAACTGGAAATACATTGTTCAGTTGTTCTGCATTTAGGTTCGAAGGGTGTGGCCATAACTATACGTTGTACTTAGTGACAGAGCCAGGATTCGCAGGGGGCGAAAAGTTTCAGCTGGGAAAAATTGTCCAAAAATTTTAACTAAAAGTTTCGAAATTTTCAATTCCTGCTAGAGTGCTAGCTCCTTTAAGTCGACAAACGCTGACTGTATCATACAACGGTCTTATATAAAACGAGTTAATTAAAGTATTACCTCCAAATCGGAATTAGTTGCAGAAGCAAGTGCTAATCTTAACTTGTAGATTCCATTTGGTGCAACATCATCAAGTGTAAATTTGACTTGCCATGTAGTTCCATTATATCTTGCACCTATTTGCCTATAATCCAAGAGTATAAACTTTACATATTATCGTGCAGTCGATCTCTCTTAAAACAGCAATATCCGTCTCAAATATAAAACAGGTCAAATATTATCCTATATAGGTAGACGAGACAAGAGTTTGTCTTTCTCTAGACATTCTATTTGACCCGTTAGGAATTTGTGCAGGAAACCGGTTAACCTGGTGACTTGAGCGTAGAACCAATCTTTCTTATAATCGCTTGTATGTACATCGTAAATCAGGTCGTTCGTAGGATATAATTCGGCATATCGCTCCCATAATCCGTATTGTCTAAATCTACACATTCAAACAAAAGATTTAGTAGCAGTACCAATGCCACCTGGTGTCGTCATCTTATATTATATTACAAGTCGACTTACTTATCAGGATGGTTGACGTAAAGCTTGTTGACATATTTCGGATTAGGATCCGGAACATAAAATTCCTTAGCAGTACGATCCGGAATGCCTATTTCCCAAATGGTCGGTCCGTCCCTTACTGGCTCAAACACGAGCTCGCCCAAATCAACATCGCGGCCTATTTTTAAGCACAGTTCTCAACATTAGTTATTAACAACCTAAATAAGTGACAATATCGTACTATTAGGGACAATTACGTAAAATGTCAACAAAAATTTACCAACAGAGATGCTGACAGATGATTTGTGTTTAAAATCGCCGATATAACCCTCGACAAAACCGTGAACGTCATAGGTTCCGACTCGTACATAGTTAATCTTAAAGAATCCTTCCTCGTCCGTTCGTGTCCAAAATTGATATGTCTATCGAAATTAAGACAGATAAAATGTTATGCGAATATTTTCTGAGATAAAGTTACCGGTGTGACAATTTAGTTATAAGCTTTTATCTGTAAATGATCACTTTTTATTATAAAATGGTGACATTTTTCTCATCTAAGTTAAGACCGTCTGAAACGAGAATTTCGGCTTGCATATTACCTTGCAATCTCTTTGCCAACATCCAGCTTCTCCAACTGGACCTAATCCAATGAATGCATTTTTGGCTGGTACTTTTGCATTGGTGATATATCTATGAGAACAGACGGTAACACGGTTTTACACAATAATTATTGAATCGTAAATAAATACTTTCGAAAGCTAAATTCATGGAAAAAGAGAACTTACTTATCATGGACAAAAAATCTACCAGTGACATTAACGCGTTCATTTGCTTTCGGAAAATCTTCTGATGCAGGAAAACTGTAAGGCCATTGTTGAACTTCTGCTAACATCTTGAGCAAAACGGAAGAAAACCCGAAATCACAAAATTAAAAAAGATAATAAGTTAAACCAAAACATTTTACAAGATCAGCTGTTCTTCCTTAAGACGGTCATAACCATCTTTAAGGGTGAAACGGGTCTAGTACTACCCCATATAGATAGACGGGGCAAGGTTCCTGCCATTCCCGAGACATTCTGCTTTTTTACCGATCTATCTAATTGACCCGTTTAATGATCAAGTAAATATAAGGATTCATTGTTTCAAGGTAGACCTGTCAAAACTTGACCCAACCCGAAAACCCGACCCGACCGACCCGTTATTTTAGGGTTACAAACCCAGGTTTTTCGACCCGCGACCCGAACCCGAAATGACCGTTATTTTAGGGTCGAGACCCGACCCAAACGGGTCGACCCGTTGGGTCAAAACTAAATCAAGAATTTTATTAAAATATTAATATTTATATACTATATTTGAAAAAATGGTCACAAAATTATTTTTTTTATTACTTAAAATTACAAATACAACTAACAGGTCAATTTTATATAACTTTTATAATATTTAATAATAAAATAATTATTAAAAGAACTTTATTTTAATAATTATGTCAATATAATTAATGTAAACATTGAATATGATTAAAATATTAATTTTAAATATGTTTTACGTTTTTAAAAAATATTTTTTTAATTAAAAAAATAGTTTAAAAGACGTTAAAAATTATTTCTTGACCCGTATTCTGACCCTAACCTGATCCGTGACCCGTATGACCCAGCCTGTATCTAACACGACCCGTATTCCGACCCGAGACCCGACCTGTCCGACCCGTTTGACAGGTCTATTTCAAGGTAATACTCCATAGTCCATACGTCTCTATCATTTATTTACCTTTTTTTCGTAATGGACATTTTGATCAAAGGTAAACAAATGATTGAAACAGAGGGATACGATTATTATACGTATTTACGTACCCTTTGTTTAGCATCTTCCCAAAGCAACTTAAAATCTGGACCTTTTGTTTGATTATTCATGTACATGAAAATAGGACCATAGATATGATTCCATGGTTCTCCTTGTTGAAATTTAGGTATAAGTTCTTCTCCTGAGTAATGAGCACTCACAAACATCTATACATATAATGATAAAATTAAGTTAAATCAAGCACAATTTTTCGATCAATATGGCCGTTAAAACGGCCTCAAAACTCACGCACCTGATTTATTGCTATCATTAAATGAGGTGCATAAACTATAATAAAGTTATGGTTGAAGGAGCAAAGTAAGGAGGAAACATACTGCAAGGGTGGACGGTCCGACATGGGAAGTAAGGAACTGTTTGTTTGGACCACCAGAACGGAACTCGAAGCTGGGAGTTATTTGCCAGAATCCGCTAGGCGGGTCTTTACAAATCCATCCATGTACCCTTATGTCTTGGCTTTCCTTCGAGTATTGGTATTTGTCATCCACCTGAATAGAAAACGTTTCATGTTATGCAGATGTCAACTAGCTTAGTTGGTAAAGTCATGAGAGGTGGTACTCGTGACCTGGATTCAAAAACGAACCTCTCCTTTGAGTTTTGGATCAAGGGGATTGATCATAATAACAGCTTCAGGATATTCGAGCTCTTGAACTCTGGGTTTCATACGGTCCTCTGGTACCGGCATTTCCCTTTGTCGATTATCTGCTACCACCATGTACTTAAACCTGCAATTCGACCCATCTTTTTTACTTGTTTCGTTTTAAATACGATTTGATTAACACAAATTCTCATTGAAGACGGGCACTATCCGTCATAAGTTGAAGACGGATGGTGTCCCTCTTACAATATGCAAGTGGCACTATTCATGGGGTGCTCCATTTATCCCCGTTTGCCCTCCCACTTGCTTTATTGTGAGAGAGGCACTATCCGTCTTCAGCTGTCCGTCACAAGCAATTTACTTACATTTGTCTTTGAAGCTTAAAAGCAAGCCTAGCATTTGGCATGCCAAATTGATCCCATCCCCCTCTTTCAAATATACCATAGGCATAAATTCCCGATACACCTTGAAGCATGACGTACCTGTTTAATCGTATCCCCAACAAACAGACTCGATATTAAGCTGTGATGTTCGTGTAAGGTTAGTTTTAAAAATATACATGAAAAACAGAGTAATTTCAAACACCTTTGATCGATCTCCATTGGGGCGGCTTTTTTAGCATCGGTGGATGGATTATATGGTAACTTAAACGACAATTCAATTTGGTCCGGTCTATCCACAATTACTCGAAACTCTTTAGCTACGATCCTGTCAAACATATATAATTTCAAGTGAACTTAAGGATAAGCGGATTTTCAGGAAACAGTCTCTCTGTATTGCTAAAATAAGGATACGACACTCTTAGCTCGCAATTTTATTTGAGAATCGAAGTAGGGTAATACAGTACCTTTGAAAATTTCCCTTAGTTCCTTTGGTACCGGGTGGAGCCCAAACGACATCCCAATAACTGTAAATGTAATCATCGTGTGAAAAATGTGATCGTAGTTAGTAGAATGGTAGAATGAAGTAAAGAACATACGTACCCTCTGTCGTCTTCAGGATTGACCGTGTCCAAAATGTTATCGATGCCATTGTAGTTAATCCCGGTTATGAATCCATCTGGGTTGGCTATAGTAACTGCAAGTAATCCGTTACTCAAAATTACCTGCACCGGCCATATCCCGTTTCATATCAATTTTAAATCAATATGGAGTATCATCTCAACCAAAAGCTTAAACTGATGGTCGGGAAGACGAGAACTAATCAAATGCTTAGTTTAAGGTAAGATATAAACTCACAAACTTGTCCTGAATATCAAGTTTAACAGGTGGAAATGACTCTTTCGGAGGTGAGGGTGGAAGTTTAGGTTCTTCAGTCATTGGCTTTGCTCGCGGCTCTGATGGAAGTGGTGGTAATGACTCTTTTGGAAGCGAGGCTGGTTCTTTTTGTGGTTCTGGCAATGCCTTATCTTGTGGAGTTGGTGGTAGTGACTCTTTTGGTTGCGGCTCTGGCAATGCCTTATCCTCTTTTGGCTGCGGCTCTGGCAATGCCTTATCTTGTGGAGTTGGTGGTAATGACTCTCGCGGAGTTGAAGATACTGTCGCATTTTCTGCAGCACCCGGGTTTCCTCCCGGTCCTTGTGGAGCTACTGTCGGAGGTACAGCAGCTTGTTGCTTGTCTACACCCGGCGACTGAACTACTTCCTTTCCTTGTGCTGATTCTGTAGAAGCCTGAGGTACGAAATCTTTCGAAGCAGGTAGCTCAGTCGCTGGCTTATCGGTTGCTGTTTGAGGCGGCGCTGCTTGAGGAGCCGCGGCTGGTCCCTTTACTTTGCGCGTTGATGGCGGTGGAGATTCACTGCCCAATTTTACGTATCTTAGAGCAACTCCAATGCTAAACCCAAATTTAATTACTTGAAATTAATACGTAAAATTAACAGCTAAACTAAACTAAACTAAACTAAATTACAATATTCGTCAATACTAATCTAATACTCAACCAATTCAATTCGTATCGTCCTATTAAATCATATTCAATAATTTTTCACCTAATCAATGACTACCTAAACCGATTTAATTAAAATTTAATTTAAACGGTATACCACGAGATTGTATCATCTTGTCCACTTCCAATGAGAAACATTTCTTTTAACTTAGGTTATTATCCTCGTATTTTGTTATTTATGTCGATTGTTAATACCAGTATACCACGACAAGTTAATACCTAAACCGATTTAATTAAAATTTAGTTTAAAACGTTAGGTACAACCAGTATACCACGACACATCCCCTATATACTAAAAGAATAGGTGAATTCACAAGTTTTCCCTCCAAAAAACATCTTTTAAAATAAGGAAACAATGATAATTTAATTGTTTTTACTAAATAAGGAAATTAATAATTATAATATATTTCATTATACAACTTTTTTCATTAAAATTAATTTTTTCATTAAATTATATATTTTCAGTAAACATTAAACTATAATATTTTAATTAAAATATAAATAAATAATATAAAAATATAAATTATTAAATCTTTTATTGATGTTATTATTTAATAATGACTTGACTCATACTATGTTAAACAAAACTATAAATCATCTTGATTACTTTCATGACAAAAAGAAATTGAGAGAATTTATAAAATTGGAATCGTTAGCTTTGAGATATAAAAAATACAGTACTTTTTAAAAAACTCATTTCAGCATATAACTCGATTCTCTTGGATTAATTTTTTGTTTTAATTTTTTTTTTCTCGAAGCAAAATACAATAACGAGAAAATGAACAATTAATGAGCTACCACTATTATTTTACAGTACAATTTTACTCGATTTTCTTGAATAATTTTGCAGTTTAATTTTCTTTTTCTCATATCAAAATATAAGTACGTGAAATATGAAAAATTAATAATGTGTTAATTTATGATTAAGTAATACAAAAATAAAAACTCTATAAAAACAGTGCATTTATTGCGCGGGATCTAAACATGTATCATCATTTCTTTTAACTTAGGTTATTATACTCGTATTTTGTTATTTATATCGATTGTTAATTTGATTTTTCAAGGGTAAGACGACAATGTAAAAACTCGGAGTTTATGTCGGAGACGGATTAAGCTAAAAAAGTCTTACCCATTAGAGAACAATTTGGAATTACAAGCTGCATTTGTAGAAACACCTTTAATTTCATTGCAAGAAACCATGAAAGGATATGTCTTTGTTTTAAAAGGACCATGAACAAATTTAAGATCTCCACTTAACACCAAATCAAGCTTCATATCCTCCTTATTAACAAGTTTTTTCGATATTTCAACCTCGCCACGGGTCGTAACTTTCAAAGTCGAAACACCCTTAGAATTAAGGGCAACATTTTCGATATGAGCTTCGCCTAAATGAGCCTCGACGTCGTTCCAATTTGTTTCCATAACCATATTTTCTAAACTTACTCCTACCATCGGATTCTTGTTATCCGACTCCAAATTGAACGCAAGATCAGTCGATAAAACTTTTTGATTCGCCATTACGACGTCTGCTACGTTAAATTTAGCGACTTCGACCGCTTTTACTTGGAAATGTGGGACTTGAGCATTTTTGAAGGACAATAATAAGATTAAGCCATAGATGCCAAGGCCAATAATAATAGCAGCCAATACCCCAACACACCCAAATTTCATCATATTCGCTTTTCGTCGCTTCGCCTCGTTGTTGCCCAAGTCATATCTACCGTGTGCCGGTGGCCGAGGGAGCTGGCCTGAATTTGCCATTTATATAAATATGACAAAAAAAAAAAAAAAAAATTAAATACAAGTAATTTTCTTCCCCTTTCTTTTTTCTTTTTTATTTTTTTTCCCTAAATTATTTATTTTTTATTTTTTTAAAAATTTATTGGAGAGGGGAAATCATTTGAAAAGCGGAGATTATTACAAAATATACCGAGATTATTTTACATAATTTATTACTACTAGAAAATTATATAATTGATGTTTATTAAATGTAAAATTATAGAATTAATGGTAATTTAGTGATTTATCTATAATTAGTTTATAGTGATCAATTAAGCTTAAATGTTGGAAATTTGTAATTTTATTGGTTTCCAAAGATTTAGGGAAAGTGGACGAACATGAACAACTCTCTCATTTTGAAGCTATTAATATTTTGAGAGCGGATTTTATGTCCTATTTAGTAGACAGTCAATAAGAAACGATAAACCTTGTCTTCTTTATGGAACACTTTTTTAATGTTATCAGAGAAAGTAACTAATCTTTGAGAAATTCAGCAAAACAGCTCCAAATCGGAGAGATATTAATTGGGACGGAGGGAGTACACGATAATCGACAGGTTGGAGAACAGAAGTAAAGTATCAGCATGTGAAAAGAAAATACAGATAGAGATGCCAACTTAAAAGAATACCAGAACACATGCAGTGCTACAGAAAGCCATACCATTACACTAATAATTACATCCATCATAACGCGTTTCTAACGACACAAATTCTAGAATAAGACGGTCTTACATGAAAGACGGTCCTTTTATATAAAGGGAACGTCTCACGGTGTGATAATGTCGTACACAGTAATTACTGTTCTAACAACTAACTTACAGGATTAATTAAGGTTACAACAATTGATTCTCCTCTCTAGGAAAAAGGCAGATTACAGCAATACGGAATCCGATGTGCCTATTAAAAACAGTTGCAGGAGGTACAGAAAACATACAGGTGATGGATTTTAACGAGACGAGATACTATCCATGTCGGTAGATGGGGCAGGGTTTAAGTCGTCGCCGTCCTTAGCGCTGGGACTACAGAGCTCGTCGACTCTCTTGGTGACTTCAGACATGGAGGGACGGGAATCAGGGTACTGAGCAGTACAGTCGATTGCCAGCTGTAGCAGCTGAACCATCTCCTCTTCGGCATGTTGGTATCTGAGGAGCTCCATATCGAACACCTCAGATGCCCAATCATCCTTAACAACGGACTGGACCCACCTTGGGAGATCTACGCCTTCCTCGTTCAAGAGGGCGTGAGTTGGGGCTTTTCCTGTGAGGAGCTCCAGGAGGAGGACTCCGTAGCTGTACACGTCAGCTTGTTGAGACACCTTTCTTAGGTCAGTTACCTCTGGAGCCCGATAGCCATTGACTCGGTTTGGGGTGGTGGATGGTCCTACTAGCTGAGCTAGTCCAAAGTCCGAAACTTTGGCCTCGTAGGATTTTGTGAGGAGAACGTTGGATGATTTGATGTTGCCATGTGAGATGTTTGAGCCTTGAGAATGGAGGTGGGTAATGCCACGAGCTACCGCAAGGGCAATGCTTGATCTCATCTCCCAATTTAGCGGCGTTCTCCCACCACCTTTGTTTCCTGCAACAAGGAGCCACAGAAAACAGCAGTTCAGAGGAGTGCTCATACTAAACACCTAAATTAATCGACATTACAGACACATAACTGGACATGCAAGTTCAGAAGCATGTTTATGCAGCGGAGTTACTCTCTGTTCCGAGATCTTGCAGAGTAAATCCACATATTTGACAACTATTGACCAAATATACAGGCAAATGATCGTTCACCAAACGATATTATGAGGAAACCAGAATGCATCTGAAAACTGATACACTTAAAATCAGAACTATATACAGTTACATTTTTCACAGATCCAATCAAGATTAAGTAATACTCCAGTTAACACTCAATTTATACGAGAATGCAGCACAAAACAGCAGGAAATTTGACAAAAACTGTGAAAGAAAGTCGAGAACAAGGTGTCAAGTAGAGAAAGTCACCATGCAAAAAGGCGGATAAGCTTCCCATGGGCATGTAATCATACACAAGAAGCTTTTCATCCTGGCTATAGTAGTAAGCTCGAAGAGGCACCAAATTCTCGTGCTCCATTGACCCGACAACGTGAATCTTCTCCTTGAATTCTCCCTCGGAAATGACCACATCCTTCAACCTCTTGACAGCCACCACAGTTCCGATCTCCATGACAGCCTTATAAGCCGTCCCAAATGTACCTTTCCCCAAAACCTCAGCTGAAGCTCTCAGCAACTCCTCCAAGTCGAACTTTTTCCCGCTGACTCCATTCCCGTAGAAAACCAACCTCTTACCAATACCCCCATTTGGCTCATCAATTCTCGCTGCTGGAACCGCTGCCACCTCAGCCGGAGCCACTGAATAACCACCATTCCTATATCCCACATCATGTTCTAATTCCTCCTCCTCAACACCTGTCTTCTCTACCCCTATTTGCTTATGAATTGACGAAAATGCCACAGCATTCGGCTGTCTTTTCCTCTTCTTACCACATATCAACACAATTATCATCAAAATAATCGCAAATGCCACCACAGCTCCTACAACAATCCCTGCTATTGCCCCACCCGACAGCCCTCCCTTTTTCTTCTTATGCTCTCCATTCAAAACCCCAGTACCTACATTGTTAATCAAACATAGCATTCTGTAAATAAAAATTGAAAATTAAGTTTTACGACAGGAATACAACAAAAAACAACTGTCCTCCCCAGTAGACCCATAGGACCAAAAACAAATGACTAGCCACAAGTTAAGTGAGGTTCCGTCTTGAAATCAATTGTTAAAACTAATCGAACACCTCAAAACCCCAATACCTACATTGTCAATCAAACATGGAAAAACAAGGTTTATGATATGAATACAGCAAAATGACCCTAATCCTCCGTAGGATCAAGAGTGAAAAACCAGCCACAAGTCAAGTATGGTTCCGTCCAAAAACCAATTGTTATAATGGAAAGTACCCCACTAACATATAAACTAATCTAACACTCCTAAATCTACCAAGTGAGGTACCGTCCTAAAACCAATTGTAAACTAATCTAAAACTAGTACATCTACCAATGTGGGAGAATGCACCATTACACAAAGAAGACAAAACCGAAAACAACAATAGATTAATGAAAAAGAAGTACCAGCAGCAAGACCAGGGCAAATATGAAGGGGCTTTCCACACAACTTAGTACCCTGAAAAGCCGAAACCGGCATTGCAGCAAGACTAACCGGAATAGTACCATTCAACAGGTTATTAGACACATTAAACTGATCTAATTCAAGCTTCCATTCGGGTAAAAACCCGGTTAACTGGTTATTCTCAAGATACAATGTCTTCAACCTAGACAAATTCCTAAACGACCCAGAAACTTCACCAGTAAAATTATTATTACCCAAGTTCAAACGAACAAGGTTTTTTAACTCCGATATAAACCCAGGAATTACTCCACCCAACGCGTTATCCTGCAAATAAAGACTACGCAACTGAACACATGACCCGAGATCCGAGGGTAAATTTCCTGACAATGCATTAAACCTGAGACTCAGTAATTTCAGTGAGGTAAGATTTTTGAAAATGCCAGTTGGGATTTCACCAGACAGTGAAAATCCAGGTAACTGTAATCCAACAACGACATCGTTTCGACATTGTACCCCGTACCATGAACATGGGTTTGCTTCCGTTTTCCATAAAAGCGTCCGACCTCCTACCGCTTCTCGTAAAGCCAGCAATGCAGATCTGGTAGAACCCGGATCCGCATTTGCTGACAGCAAAAACAACAGTGGAAGAAACACAATGCCATATGAAACAAGCCGTTTCATACTTGTTACTGAACAGGATTCAGTGCAGCAAATGCGGTCGCACAGAGGACAGTAAAATGGGTAAATGGGTGGGTAAAAAAGGGGTTTTTGAGGTAGAGGATTAATGGAAAATGGGGAAATGGAGTGGTTTAGGAGTGAATGAATGTGAAGAGAGAAGTGCTTTAAAAAGTGTGGGGGAGTATGTGTGTGTGTGTGTGTTTGGGAGGAGCAGAAGGAGCAGTAGTACTAGCAAATAGCAAATGAAGAGAACAGCCTGGTTTTGTCATTAAAACCCTACCTGCTTTTTTCCATTAAAGTAGTTGAGTTTTAGCTTTTTAAAACCCATACTTGTGCTTTCTTCTATGTGACAAATGCACACAATTTGTTTATTTTAAGAAGAGTTAGGCTCGCAAGCCATTTTAGGTACCTGATTTGGTGAAAGTGGCTTATTTGACCAAAATTTTAGGTACCTTATTTTTTTTTTAACCGTTTGACAAGTAGCTTATTTAACCAAATAAGTTACCTGAAATGAAATGCTACCTAGAGTAGCATTTGAGATTTCAGGTACCTGATTTAGTTTGATTTTCCTTTTTTACCCCTTAAATCTATATTACTAAATAATTATCATATCCTTTTATGTAATTTCATTAAAATCAGTTATTTTTTCAGTTAGTTTGTCAAACATTTTTTTTATATAATCAGCTACCTTATCAGTTCCTAATTTTCAACTACCTTATCAGTTAGCTTTTCAGATTTCAGTTAGCTTTTCAGTTTTCAGCTACCTTTTCAGTTAGTTTTGCCAAACAGAGCTTTAAAATAGACTGAATAGAGTTAATTGGGTAGGGTTTGAATCGTGTTAGTTTGGGTTCGCTCACTTTTCGTGTTAGTTATATACTTCCTCCTATTCAGGGGTTTCTTCTCTATTTCCTTATTCGGTTATTCGGGTTTTCTTCCCTATTTCATTTTTTTTGTTGATTTGTGTGGTCCAAATTCAATGGCACGTGGGGTAGTGTGTTTTGTGGGATCCAAATTCACTTTTTTATTTCTTGTGCAAAAAGTAAAGAGGAAGAATATAGTGAATAGGAGGGGGTATAAGTTATTTAAAGATAAAGGAATGTGTGCAATAATAAACATTCGAGTCGAGTTAAATCGGGTTGCGGGCAAGTTCTGGTCCTTAGTTTGGGTTTCGAATCGGGTATGGGTCGGATTACTCGGGCTGAGTCAATTTTGGCAGATCTACCAGTTGGTCTTGATTAAGACAGTTATATCCGTCATAAGTTTAAAACAGTTGAATACTAACTCATGTTGTTAGATGGGACGAGCTTTTAGTTATGTCCAAAATTTTTTTGTCTCATTTAACTATTTGACATGTTTCATGTTTAAGACGGATATGCGCGTTTTAAATAAAAATTTGTAAAAATCGACATATATATTTTAAACTTAAAACATGTCGAATATTTCAAGTAGTTGTGATTAGGCTGGTTTAATCTTAAGATGGATATATCAAACTCCATAAAGACCTACTAAGAATTGGGAATTCAGCTATGGCCTAAGAAATACTCCCTCCATTCAACTTCACACTACCACTATCTATTTTGCACACTATTTACAAGAGCGCGTATTCAAATTCAATTTTCTCTCAATACGTAAATGAAATTATATTCATGTGAGATCTTGTTTGATTCGTCTCTACGAGTATATTATAAATATCTAACTTTTTTAATTATTGTAAATACGTAACTAACAATATTTACCGCGTAAAACACGCGTTGGCAAATGTGAAAAAGAAAGTGGTAGTGTAGAGTTGAATGGAGGGAGTATGTATTATCTTGATTTCTTTTTCCTTCTAGTCTATCTAATAGATCAATTTTATATGATTATACCTTTCTATTATTTTATATAGGGTTAATTAATATAGGGACTTGCTAAATCCCGCGCATTAATTTACTCAACCCTGCGCATTTTGCCCCTGATATTCCACAAATGCCCTTCTTCTTAAAAGATAATTAAAAAGAGTTCTCCTCCTTCTCTCTCTAAAAACCTAACCAATT
>VHZZ01000032.1:11887-34523 GCA_009801015.1 Silene noctiflora | reverse complement strand
AATTAATGGTGTAGCAATCAAAGCTTTTCTCAAGGATTTTTTCACGTTTGGTGTAGCAATTGCCACACCTCAATTGTATGTGGGTCCGCCCCTGCTAATCACTATATGTAACTTCTTAATGAAGTCGAATTTGATTTAAAACATAATCACCACGGTTGCTCTTAAATCATAGTGTGCAATAATTTTATCATTTTTTTTTTTTGGGTACAAAAGAGGAGCAAGCCCCGACTAACTAAACTGCTATTACACGGGGAATAGCTACCCCTAGAATATCCTCTCGTAAAATAGTACAAAGATTGTGCGATGGATGCTCAACAAAGGTTTTAATGAGACTCGAATCGACTCCTTGATTTGCTAACCAATCTGCGGCTCTATTTGCTTCTCTATAACAATGWTCCAACTCCACCTTCCAACCATTGTCGGAAATAAGATCCTTGCATTTTTTGACCAAACAACGGAGATTATTKCTCACRAGCTGATCRTCTTTTATGAGGCYTATACACGGAGAATTATCCATATGGATAAGAAGCKTGTCAATTTGAAGATGACGAGCTCTTTCCAAGCCTCTTCCAAAGCTAATAGTTCAGCTTTCATCGAAGAACAAAACCCACCCGAAAAATAGAAAGCATCCATAAAATTCCCTGTTTCATCACGGAAAATACCCCCGCATCCAGCCGGGCCTGGGTTGTCTTTAGATGCTCCATCAGTGTTGAGAAGTATCCATCCGAGGGGCGGATGAAATCAAATTGATTTTAGGATGAAATCTCACTTGCTGGAAATAAGCAACATACATATTACATTACTACCTCAAACTTTATTTGTTTTTGAGTATATTTGTAAATTTTCTAAACTTATTACCTCAAATTTTAGTTGTTTTTAAGCATATGTGTATTTTGTCTGAGCTTATCAGAGTTTATAAGTTAGATTATAATTTTTTTTCACGTCAAACTCAAATTTAATTAAGCTTATATGTAATGTTTTTGAGTTTTATTGTAAGTTTTTGAGCTTAATGTTTAAGTGAATGAACTCAAAAACTAACTCAGATACATAATCTATTTACCGTTATTTATTTTTGGGTCGATCTCTTGCATCTACTTCTATAACCCTGTTGCGGAGAACTCAACAAAGAATATATTTATTCAAACGGGATTACGATCCATGATAAGAAAAAAATTACTATCGAGGAAAATATCCAGTTTTGAGGGTTCGACTCCTCTCCAAAAACTATCCAGTCGGGAACTCTCTATGGCTGTACGTCATGGAAAACAGCAGTTCCTACTTCTGATCCTTTGCCGGATATAATTCTGCCAAAGGAAACAAATTGTCATATGCAAACCACTCTGCAAACCGATTATGATTCTACGGATGAAGTGTTGGTTCAAGAGGAATGCTTCGTCCAAACGGATAAGAAGAAACGTCTTTCTTCTGACACTTCTTACGCCAGTAAGGTTTCTATAATCCAGTTTAAATTCGAAGCAGTTAAGTCGCATGCAAATGAGCACCTATGTCGTAAAAGAATTTGTTCCGTTCCTCGTGGTCAAGTGGCTCGTACCACTGTTAATTTGAAGAAGAGAGTTTTGGTTTCTGTCACCCATTTATCTTCTTTTTGCAAGTACACCAAGACTAGTATTGCAGTTAGGAAGATTAAGGGGCGCGAGAAATACCCGAATCAGTTCGATGATTACTACCCACCATTCAAGAAAAGTCGTCTTACTGTTTCACATTGGTTTTGCTTAGAGTTTAGTTCGATTAACTGGAAATCGAGTCGTCTAGAAGTTTTCAGTACCCGCCCATTTGAAAATGGGTAATATGTAACTGAATGTTGTATGAACTTTCTTTTATTTATCAAAGCGTCTTGTTTGTGACGGATTCCGTCACAAGCTGAAAACGGATAGCGTCCCTTTTACAATAAGGCAAGTGAGAGGGCAAGTGGGGGAAAATGGAGCACCCAAATACCCAATGGGTAGTGCCACTTGTATATTGTGATAGAGACACTATCCGTGTTCAGCTTATGATGGATAGTGCTCGTTTTCAATAAGAATTTGTGTTTATTTATACTCCCTCCATTCAACTCCACACTACCACTTTCTTTTTGCACGTTTGTCAAGACGTGTTTTACGCGGTAAATATCGTTAGCTACGTATTAACAAAAATTATAAAAGTTCGATATTTATAATATACTCGTAAAAACGAATCAAACAAGATCCCACATGAATATAATGTCATTTACGTATTGAGAGAAAATTGAAGTTGAACACACGCTTGTGAATAGTGTGCAAAATAGATAGTGGTAGTGTGGAGTTGAATGGAGGGAGTATAAGTTTATTGTTGTAAAAAAAAAAAAAAAAAATCATGTAGTATTAGGCCAGACCACTAGACCAGTAGTTGTTGATAATTTAATGGAGAGGAAATTGAACGTGCAACATTTACTATATAGGACCTTTTTTTCAACCATTTAATTAAGACAAATAATATTTTTCACCAATAAAAAAGGATTAAATATATTGATCGATCATTAAATTAATCACATGATAATATGTTAATATTTGATTGTAGGAGTTCTAGTAAGTTACTACCATCATCGATGTCCTTCGTGAGCTATAATCCGTTACAATGTACATTGCTATATTGGCATAAAACCGTTTTTTTTTTTTTTTTTTTCAAAACATTATTACTAATGTAGACATGTCAAATGGATCAAGCGGGTCAAATTCAGGGTTGAGTCATACAAATAGGGTCTAAATAGTAGATCGAATTAAGTTTAGAATAAAAATTTGTTATTAAAGCCTTTTATCTACTATTTTTTAAATCAAATATAATATTTTTATCATATTCATTGTTTACATTACTCATTTTGAAACAATTATTAAAACTCAATTATTTTAATAATTAATTTATTATTAAATGAAATAAAATTTATATAAAATTGATTTCTTAATTGTGTATGTAATTTAAAATAAATAATAAAATTAATTCAAATTTGTTATTTTTATTTCAAATATATTATATTTAACCTACGGCTGATTGTGTTGATTCATGTTTCGATCCTAGCTAAATTAATAGGTCATTTCGAAATTGTCAAACGAGTTGCATGAGAAAATTTACGGGTCTTACTCCTGGGAAAATCGGATTGTACCAAGTTAGATTTTGACGGGTCTAAATTAGTGTTATAATAACCAGACTGTTTTACTTGTGACTGTCAGAGGCTTGTGATCTTTCACAACTTTCCTTTCATAGTCCCACTTGTCCTTTCACTTACTCTCTCATTTGTTTCTTATAAGAGGTTACCTAGGGGCAATTCTCATTTGTGACGGAAGGTATCCGTCACTTTGAGAAGACGGGTACCAAATTGTGAGACAAAAGACTCATGAGAGGAGAGAGGAAAGCAAGTGGAGGGGTGCCCCCACCTTTTGCTTTATTCGTTTTGTGAGTGGCATTACCCGTCACAAATACCGACCCGTCACAAGGGAGACGCTTTGAGTAAAACCATTTTCTTTTGCTAGTTGTATATTTCATTCTTCCTCTTTGGAAAAGACTCAAAAGAGAAATCCCCTGAAAAAGAGGGTCATGTGTCATGTGGAGTAAAGGCAGTCAAATGAGTCAAATGGGTTTCTTAAAAGGACAATTCTCATTTGTGACGGAAGGTATCCGTCACTTTGAGAAGATGGGTACCAAATTATGAGACAAAAGACCCATGAGAGGAGAGAGGAAAGCAAGTGGAGGGGTGCCCCCACCTTTTGCTTTATTCGTTTTGTGAGTGGCATTACCCGTCACAAATACCGACCTGTCACAAGGGAGACGCTTTGTTCTTAAAAAGTACATTATCTACTTTAGATAATTACAGTTTAATTAGTGAGTGACTAATTTAAAAAAAAAAAAAAAAAAAAACCACTAAATTAAGGAGGCTAACCTAGTTAGGAGCATATTCTACTGCTAACCTCAGCTGTAGTAGTGTGTTTCTAAAAGTGTCACCACTATTAACTGATTAAACTGCCGGTCTTATAAGCTAATCCTCTCTAAAGCCATGTTTTAACTTATGTATTGCGGATGTTAGTTAACTTAGCCGGTAAAGTTATACCGGTGTAATTGCTTTTTTTTTGGGTATATAAGAGTGGCAAACCCCAAAATTAGGGGGGAAAGTCACTCCAAAAATATCGTCGCGAAGGATGGGACGAAGATCAAAAGGAGGATAGTCTAGGATTGTAGGATCGGTGCTTGAATATATTTCTCTACGAGATTAAGTGTTTAAGTTTTGACCTCTTGATTTTTTGTTTTAAGATCCGCCACTAACTAAAAAGGTCAAAGTTTGGTAAATTTCTTTGATCGACCCAACATGATCCAAATTTCACTAAAGCATCCATCCCTCCTAGACTTGGCAAACAAGTCAATCGGATCGGGTTCGCGTGGGTCCAGTTCAGGTCGGGTCATTTCGGGTCTTTTATTGATTTCAGGTTAATTCGGAACGGGTCTGATCAATTCGAATTTCAGGTCACATTCGGGTGATGTAGTTTAGATCAATTTTGGGTCTCGGGTCAGCCTTTTTGTGTCTGGTCAATCGAGTCGGGTTACTTAGGCCAGGTCTATGTCCGGGTTATTTCAGAAGTTCCCCATTGAATTCCAGCCCCACAAAAAAAGTATTAAACCATTTTTAATGTGGATCCAATTTTCGCCCGAGACTGGTTTATTGCACACCGGCAGCCTCAAATTTTCTCCATTACTCCTCAAAATTTATGAGGCTACTTTGTCTGACCTAATAAACCGTCCGTGTAATTTACGAACATTTTTGTTCCGGGACCCTGTAATCCGGAAAACCGTGTATTACACACTCTATTTTGAGTCATTCGGAGGGCCGTATCGGGTTGTATTTCTTTTTCGCCCGGGTTTTCTACCACGTTTCCGGAGTCGCTTTAGGAGTTTCCCTATTCAATTTCATCCACAAATAACCAGGATTAAACCATTTTTTAACAAGCATTCGATTTTCGCCGGAGACTTGTTTTTTGCACAGTGGAAACCTCAAATGTCCATTGTTCTTTCTCAAATTTATGAGATCGCTTAGTCTGACCCGAGAAAACGTCCATCTGATTTACAGATGTTCTGTGACCCTGAAATGCTCAAAACCGTGTATTATACACTTCAATTTGAGCCGTTCAGAAAGCCATACCAGGTCGTACTTATTTTTCTCCCTGATTTTCTACCATGGGTCCAGGGTCGCTTTAGGATTTACCCTATTCAATTTCAGTCCAAAATAACAAGTATCAAACCATTTTTATTGTCTCCGATTTTCGCGCAAGTCTGATTTACCGCACACCGGCAACCTCAAATGTCCTCTGTTGCTCCTCAAAATTTGTGAGGCCGCTTTGTGTGATCGAGAAATCCTCTTTGTGATTTACGGACATTTTTATTCCGAGTCCTTAGAATCCCGAAATACGTGTATTATACACTTCAATGTGAGTCATTCGAGAGGTCGTATCCGGGTCGTGTTTCTTTTCTCCTAGTTTTTTCTACCACGTGCCTGGGTCATTTCAGGAGTTATATTATTCAATTTCAGCTCCAAATAAATATTATTAAACCATTTTTAACGAGTATCTGATTTCCTTCTCTAATTCAATTATCGCACACCAGCAACATAAAATGTTATCCGTTATTCTTCATAATTGGTGAGGCTGCTTTATCTTACCCAAGACAGGTTTATCGCACAACGCCAGCCTCAAATGTTCTCTGTTAGTCCTCAAAATTTTTTAGCCTCATTGCCCGACTCAATAATTTGTTCGTATAATTTATGTACATTTTTGTTCCGGGAACCTATAATCCCGAGAACCGTGTATTACACACTCCATTTTGAGCCGTTTGGGAGGCCATATTTTTCCGCCCGGTTTTTCTACCACGTTTCTCAGGCCACTTTAAGAGTTACCCTATTCAATTTCAACCCAAATCAAGTATTAAACCATTATTTAACGAGTATCCGATTTTCACCTAAGATTGGTTTATCGCATATAAGTAACGTCAAATGTCCATTGTTCTTTCTCAAATCTGTGAGGTCGCTTAATCTGACCCGAAAAGACGTCGTTTTAATTTACAAACATTCTGTTTTCGAGGCCCTGTAATCCCGAAAGTCGTGTATTACACTCTTTAATTACACTCCATTTTGAGCAGTTCGAGAGGCCGTACCCTATTCGATTTACACTCCTGGTTTTTCCACCACGTGTTCAGGATTACTTCAGGAGTTACCCTATTCGATTTCAGCCTCAAATAACAAATTGTAAACCATTTTTAACGAGTCTCTCTAATTTCCATCCAAGACTGGTTTTTCGCAATATGGGAGCCTTAATGGTCCCCTATTGCTCTTAAAAATTTGTGAGGTAGCTTTGTGTAACCTTCAAAATCATTCCATGTGATTTAGGGACATTTTTGTTCCGAGACCTTAAAATTTCGAAAACGTATATTATACACTTCAATTTGACTAGTTTGAGAGGCCGTTACGGGTCGTATTTCTTTTTTCTCTTAGTTTTCCTACCACGTGTCCTGGGTCGTTTCAGAAGTTACATTATTCAATTTCGGCTCCAAATAAATAATATTAAGCCATCTATAATTAGTATCTGATTTCCGTCTCTAGCTTAATTATCGCACACCTGCAACCACAAATGTCGTCTGTTATTCCTCAAATTTTGTGAGGCCGCTTTATCTCAACCGAGAACTTTGCGAATTACAGATATTTTTGTTCCGGGACCCTGAAGTCCCGAAAATCATGTATTATACACTTTAATATACGGTTCAATTTGATCCTTTCGGGAGGCCGTATCGGGTAGTGTTTCTTTTTGGTCCGGTTTTTCTTTCACTTGTCGAGGGTTGTTTCAGGAGTTACCTTATTCAATTTTAACACCAAATAACAAGTATTAAACCAATTTTAACGAGCAACCGATTTTCGTCCAAGATAGGTTTATTGGACACCATCAGTATCAAATGTGATCCATTGTTGCTCAAAAATTTTGAGGCTACTTTGTCCGACATGATAAATCGCCTGTGTAATTTACAGATATTTTTGTTCCGGGACCCTGTATTCTCGAAAACCGTGTATTACAAATTTACACACTTCATTTTTAGCCACTCGGGAGGTAGTAACGGGTATTGTTTCTTTTTTTCTCCCGGTTTTATTACCACATTTACAAGGCCACTTAAGAATTTACTCTACTCAATTTTTGAGTTACAAATAACAAAAATTTAAACCATTATTTATTGAGTATTCGATTTCCGCCTTAAAACATGTTTATCGCACTCTGTCAACTTCAAATGTCTATTTTATTTCTCAAATTTGTAAAGTCGCGCTTAGTCAGACCTGAAAAACCGTACTTTTGATTTACATATATTTTTGTTCCGAGACCCTGAAATTACGAAAACCGTGTACTACACACTTCAATTACTCTCCATTTTGAGTCGTTCGGGACGCCGTACCGGGTTGTGCTTCTTTTTCTCCCGATTTTTCTACAACGTGTCCATTGTCGCTTCAGGAGTTATCCTATTTGATTTTAGCCCAAATATCAAATATTAAACCATTTTTAACAAGTCTCTGATTTCCACCAAGACTGCACAAGTGGAGCCTTATGGTCCTATGTTGCTCTTCTAATTTTGTGAGGCCGCTTTGTGTGACTTGAGAAATAATCTGTGTGATTTATGGACATTTTTGTTCGGAGAGCTTAGAATCCCGAAAAACGTGTATAATACACTTCAATTTGAGCCGTTCGGGAGGCTGTTACAGGCTGTGTTTCTTTTTCTCCTAGTTGTTCTACCACGTGTCTGGGGTCGCTTTAGAAGTTACGTTATTCAATTTCAGCTCCAAATAAATAGCATTAACCCATTTATAATAAGTATCCGATTTCCGTCTCTTACTTAAATATCTCACACCTACAAAGTCAAATGTCATCCGATTTCCGTCTCAAGACAGGTTTCCGCCTTAGACTTGTTTATCGCACACTGTGAGCCATAAATCTCCACTGTTCTTTGTCAAATTTTTGAAGTCGCTTAGTCTGACCTGAGAAATCTTCCTTTTAGTTTAAAGACATTTTTTTTCTGTTCTGAGACCTTAGAATTACACTCCGTTTTGAGCCGTTCGGGAGGTCGTACCGGGTCGTGCTTCTTTTTCTCCTAATTTTTCTACCACATGACCAAGACTGGTTTTTTCGCACAATGAGCCTTAATGGTCTTCTATTGCTCCTCAAATTTTGCGAGGCAGCTGTGTGTGACCTGAAAAATCATTCCACGTGATTTAGGGACATTTTTTTTGAAACTTTAGAATTTAGAAAAACGTGTATTATACACTTCAATTTGACTCGTTCGAGAGGCTGTTACGGCTCGTGTTTGTTTTTCTCTTAGTTTTCGAATCACGTGTCCAGGGTCGCTTCAAAAGTTGCATTATTCAATTTCGGCTCCAAATAAATAATATTAAGCCATTTATAATTAGTATCCGATTTCCGTCTCTAACTTAATTATCGCACACCTGCAACCTCAAATGTCATATGTTATTCCTCAAAATTTGTGAGATCGCTTTATCTGGCCCGAGAACCTTTTTTGGCATTTACGGATATTTTTGTTTCGAAATCCCGAAAACCGTGTATTATACACTTTAATATACAATTTAATTTGAGCCGTTCGGAAGACTGTACTTGGTCGTGTTTGTATTTCTCCCATTTTTCTACCACGTGTGCAAGGTCGGTTCAGGAGTTACCCTATGTAATTTCAGCTCCTAAAGACAAATATTTAACCAATTACAGTCATTTTTGTTCCGGGACCCTTTAATACAAAAAATCGTGTATTACACACTTAATTTTGAGCCGCATCGGGTAGTGTTTTTTTCGCCCAGTTTTTCTGACATGTGTCCAAAGTCGCTTCAGAAGTTACCCTATTTAATTATAGGATCAAATAACAAGTACTCCATATTAAACTAATTTTAACGAGCAACCGATTTTCGGTCAAGTTTGCGCACACCGACGGCGTCAAATGTGACCCGTTGCTCCTCAAATATTTTGAGGCTGCTTTGTCTGACCTGATAAACTGTCCGTTTAATTTACAGACATTTTTGTTCCAGAACCTTGTAATCCCGAAAACCGTGTATAACACACTACATTTGAGCCGCTCGGAAGGGCGAATCAGGTAGGGGTTTTTTTGCCCGGTTTTCATACCATGTTTCCTGGGTCGCATATGGAGTTACCCTATTCAATTTCATCCGTAAATAACAAGTATTAAACCATTATTTAACTAGTATCCAATTTTCGCCTAAGACTGGTTTATCGCATATTGACAGCCTCAAATGTCCATTGTTCTTTCTCAAATCTGTCAAGTCGCTTAGTCTGACCTGAGAAACCGTCCTTTTTATTTCCAGACATTTTTTTTCCGAAACCCTGCAATCCCGAAATCCGTATATTATACACTTCAATTACACTCCATTTTGAGCCGTTCGAGAGGCCGTACCGGACTACCGGGTTGTGCTTACTTTTCTCTCGGTTTTCTACCACGTATCCAAAGTCGTATTAGGAGTTACCCTATTCGTTTTGAGCGCCAAATAACAAATAGTAAACCATTTTTAGCGAGTGTGTGATTTCCGCCCAAGAATGGTTTTCCGCACAACAGAAGCCTTAAAGGTCCTCTGTTGCTCCTCAAATTTTGTGAGGCTGCTTTGTGTGACCTGGGAAATCATCCGTGTGATTTACGGACATTTTTGTTCCGAAAACTTAGAATCCCGAAAAACGTGTATTATACACTTCAATTTGAGCCGTTTGAAAAGGTATTACGGGTCGTGTTTCATTTTCTCCTAGTTTTCTACCACGTGCCCGGGTTCGTTTCAAGAGTTACATTATTCAATTTCAACTCCAAATAAATAGTATTAAATCATTTATAACAAGTATCTGATTCCCGCCCGAGACTTAATTATCGCACACTGATAGCCTCAAATGTCCACTGTTCCTTCTCAAATTTTGTGAGGTCGCTTAGTCTGACCCTAAAAAAGGCCTTGTGATTTACAGACATTTTTGTTCTGAAACTCCGAAATCTCGGAAACTGTGTATTATTATACACTTCAATACTAGTCGCTCCGGAGGCTATATTGGGTTGTGATTTTCTTTTTTCTCGCGGTTTTTCTACCAAGTGTTCAGGTCGCTTCAAGAATTACCCTATTCAATTTCAGCCCCAAATAATATTAAACCATTTTTAATGTCTCCGATTTCCGCCCAAGGCTGGTTTCTTGCACACCGTTAACCTCAAATGTTTTCTAGTTGCTCTTCATTTTGTGAGGTCGCTTTGTGTGATCGAGAAATCATATGTGTGATTTACGGATATTTTTGTTTTAGGACCTTCGAATTACGAAAATCGTGTAACGTTCACTTTAATTTGAGCTGCTCAAGAGGTCATTCTGTGTCGTGTTTTTATTCTTCTAATGGCCGGGGATGAAGAAAAAGGTTGCTGAGTTCGTGGCTCAATGTTTAACTTGTCAACGGGTAAAAGGTGAGCATAAAAGACCTCAAGGTACGGTACAACCCTTAGATGTAACTGAATGGAAGTGGGAGAGTATCTCTATGAATTTTATTGTTAGTTTGCCTGAAATTCAGAAGGGGAATAACATGATCTGCGTGATAGTGGACCGCCTTAGTAAGACTGCTTACTTCATTCCAATGAAAGACACTTGAAGTAAGGTAAAACTAGCTAAGGCATATTGCAAGGATATAATGAAGCTCCATGGAGTGCTAAAGACATTATAACTGATAGAGACTCGAAGTTTATTTCAAAGTTTTGGCAGGAATTACAGGATTCCTTGGGTACTACGCTGAAAATGAGTACTCCGTTTTCTCCAACTACGGATGGGCAGACTAAGAGAACTATTCAGACTCTAGAGGATAGGTTACGAGCATGTGTGCTAGAGTTTGGTCGATCTTAGGAGGAGAGACTGAACCTGATCGAGTTTTCATACAATAACAGTTACCATGCTAGTATTGGGATGACACCTTTTGAGGCCTTGAATGAGAGGAAGTGCATGAGTCTTGTATGTTGGGATGAGGTGACTGATTTAGTGGTTTTGGGACCTCATATATATGATTCCGGAGATGGTGGAGCAGGTGGAGATTATTCGTCAGAAAATGAAAGTTGCACAAGACCGTTAGAAAAGTTATGCTGATTTGAAAAGAAGTGACATAGAATTTGTAGTTAGGGACAAAGTTTTGATGAAAGTGTCGCCAATGAAAGGTGTTATGCGTTTTGGGAAGAGACGTAAATCGAGTCAGAAGTATATAAAACCGTATGAGATTTTCGACAGTGTTGGTGAAGTACCTTATCGTTTGGCTCTACCTCCAGCTCTGTATAGAGTCCATAATTTGTTCCATGTTCTACAACTGACGAAGTATGTGAGCGATCCTTCTCACATACTTGAGCCAGAGACAGTTGAGGTGGATGACTTATGTGGAGCCGTAGAGGTTGCTAAGAAACATTTGATATGAAGATAAGAAACACTAGAGTAGAGGCCCCGATTGACAATATCAATCATTGTTTTTCAGGAGTTACATTATTCAATTTCAGCTCCAAATAAATAGTACTTCGTATTAAACTAATTCTAACGAGTACCAGATGTCCGTCTCCGAATTAGTTATCATACATCGGAGACCAAAAATGTCATCCATTATTCCTCAAAATTTGTAAGGTCGCTTGATATGACCCGAGAATTCATCAGTGCGGTTTACGGACATTTTTGTTCCGAACCCTGAAATCAAGAAAACCGTGTATTTATACAGTGCAATTTGAGCCATTCGGCAAGTCGTACCGGGTTGTGCTTCTTTTTCTCTCGGTTTTTCTACCACGTAGCCTGGGTTGCTTCAAAAGTTACCTTATTCGAGTTCAGCCCAAATAACAAGTATTAAATCAATTTCTACGAGTATTTGATTTTCGACTAAGACTAGTTTATCGCACACCGAAAGCATTAGATATCATCCGTTGCTCCTCAAATTTTGTGAGACCGCTTTGTCTGACCTGAGAAATTGTCCGTGTAATTTACAGACATTTTTGTTTCGGGACCCTAAAATCCGGAAAACGTGTATTATACACTTTGAGCCGGTCAGAAGGCCGTACCGGGTCATATTTTTTTTCTCTCGATTTTTTAATTACGTGTCTGGGGTCGCTTTAGAAGTTACCTTATTCAATTCAGCTCGAAATAACAAGTATTAAAACATTTTTAATGAGGATCCAATTTTCGCCCGAGACTGGTTTATTGCAAACCGGCAGCCACCAATGTTCTTTGCTGTTTCTCAAAATTTTTGAGTTTCATTCTCTGACTGATAATCCGTCGGTTTAATTTAGGGATATTTTTTTTCGGAACCCTGTAATCCCGAAAACCGTGTACTACACTGCATTTTGAGCCGTTCGGGAGGCCGTACAGGGTAGTGTTTTTTTTTTCGGCCCGGTTTTTCCATCACGTTTCCCGGGTCGCTTTTGGAGTTACCCTATTCAATTTCAACCCCAAATAACAAGTATTAAACCATTTTTTAACGAGAATCCGATTTCCACCCGGGACTTATTTATCGCACGCTGCAGCCTCAAATGTCCACTGTTCTTTCTCAAATTTGTGAGGTCGTTTAGTCTGTCCCGAGAAACATTCTTGTGATTTGAAGACATTTTGTTCCGAGATCCTAAAATATTGAAAAACGAGTATTAGACACTTCAATTTGAGCCGTTCGGAAAGCTATACCGATCGTGCTTCTTTTTCTCCCGATTTTTCTACCACGTGTCCAGGGTCATTTCAAGAGTTACCCTATTCGATTTCAGCCCAAATAACAAGTATTAAACCAATTTCAACGAGTATCCGATTTTCTGATTTTCGTCTCAGACTGGTTTATCGCACACCGAAAGGCTTAAATCTCATCTGTTGCTCGTCAAATTTTGTGAGACCGCTTTGTCTGATCCGAGAAATTGTCCGTGCGATTTAGTGACATTTTTGTTCTGGGGTCCTAAAATCCTGAAAACCGTATATTATACACTCAATTTTAAACTGGTCGAAAGGCCCTATCAGGTCGTGTAACCTTTTCTCACGTTTTTTCAACCACATGTATAAATTCCCTCCTTACAATAAAGGGTTGTCCTCCCATCTAAAGCCCCTACACAAGTCAGTAATTTCTTAAAAAGATGCATTGTTGTACATCTTCTGTTAATCAAAATATAAAACGATTTCTACAATAAAATATTATACTAGTCAGTTACTCTCTCCGATCCACACCAATGGTAACATAAATCAACTTTTCTCCTCATAAAAAGTGGGTTCATGTTATCATTAGTGCGGATCGGAGGGAGTACTAAAAATAATGACGCCCCTCTTTGTCTCTTACAAAGACACGGTACGGTGGACTGGACGGTATTTCAGCGGAGACATTGAAGAAATAATACTTGATTTTACAATAATACTTGTATAAAATCTGTGTTACACAAAAATGTGTGAATCTATAATACTCACTAGATTGACCCCTTGGCGCAATAAGGATCCTCTGTCCCATATTTGCGTCCCATTCTGTGTGTCACACCACTTATCTTCTGACACATCACTTACTGCAAATAAAAATTATACAACTATGCTAATATGTTGATGTGTCAACATGTGTATGAAGTGGGACACAGAATGAGACACCAAATGGGACAGAGGATCCTTACTGCCCTTGGCGAAACACCCATTCATTTCTTGCACATCAAGAAAACCACAGAAAACAATGGTAATAAATGGAAAATTTCCAGTCGTAATCCAATTGAACAAGGAAATTGGTAATTAACCTATAAGTTGATCATCCGACCTCATACAAATAACTGGGACGAAGGGAAAAATTGATAGGAGGCATCATTGCAATGAGTGGGGCACCATATGAGATTGAGCCGCTGGTATTTGCCATTAAGTTTCGACGAGGTACGGATACAGTAACAGAAATTAATTGGCATTGACAAATATTACAATGCCACAATCTGCATACTCCCTACTTATTTAGCTGTAAATAACGCGAATTTACCCATTTACCATATTATCTCTAACGCACAGTATATGTAAAACAAAAATTACCCAATCTATAACACAAGTGAATCAATCCTATTATAACAATCCCAGTTACTGTCTGAATACACAACAATTAGTTTAACTACTCTATCCAGCGTGCAAAATATCGCCTAGATGGTCAAAATCGTAAAATATCTGACAGTGCATAATCGAGAATGTTAAGACGCAGACTAAACTCCCACCGGCAATCTGGAGATCGTTTGAAGGAGCAATTCATGATATAGAAAAAAGGAAAAACACACACAAAACCTCGGACCAGCTAAGCTAGCTCAGAGGGTGGCCGAGCTAATACCAGTTTTCTACATACCCCTGTCCCCTGCAATGGATCATAACAACGGCCAATATTCTTTCTTTTTGCACACAACGGGTTGTCCGACTTGTCTATAAGCAAGTCATACTACGAGGCTTGGCTGTAATAGTCAGGTTATCCGACTACATGCGATAATTCCGAGTGGCAGCCGCATTCGTAAACCAATCCCTATCCTTGTCAATGATGTAAAAGTCTGAACCACAGACATCCAAAATCAGACCTCCGCAACTCGCAAGTGAAATACTTCCGGAACCATACCTCCCTTTCATAATATTCTCACCTCTCACAAAAATATTAAAAACTATCGTTATCAGCCAACCACATAATCTTTGCCACAAGCTAGACCCAGACAAGATTCGATAAAAAAAAAAAAAAAAAGTTACAATAGAAAGGGAATGACACCAAGAAGTTGAAGCAATAAGATAGCCGAAAGGATAGCATATCATTCACACACAACAGATAAAGTATGCAAGTAGACCGAAAAACATGGGCCACAATTAACATCAAAAATATTGACATGGCAAGGTGACCGAGAAAAATAGTGTGTAATAATTAAACATTCTGCAATCTTCAAAGATTACATGACATAATCCAACAAAAATAGTTACAACAATCAATAAAAATTCCAAAGGGTTGTTCCCAAAAAAAAACACCACAAGCTCTTCAAACTTTTCTCCATCTCTCTCAACCAAATCAAATCATATAGCATACTTAAAGTTTTGACCGAACTGAAAGAAAAATGAGGAGATAACAGGAGACTATATAGGACTACAATCTCAAAACTTATCTTAGAACTTAGAAGCACTTTCGGTGGACGATTGATGGGCCAGATTCATCGTACTCTCCCTTGGAGATCCACATCTGCAACAAGAAGAAACATATCATTAGTCAATGTACTTAAATTTCGTGAATAGAAGAACAAAATAAGCATGAATGCATGATATTCAGAAGAACAAAGAAGTACCTGTTGGAAGGTGCTGAGCGAAGCAAGAATAGAACCTCCAATCCAGACACTGTATTTCCTCTCGGGTGGAGCAACAACCTTGATCTTCATGCTGCTGGGAGCAAGGGCTGTAATCTCTTTGCTCATACGGTCAGCAATACCGGGGAACATGGTAGTACCACCACTGAGCACAATGTTACCGTAAAGGTCCTTCCTGATATCGACATCACACTTCATGATGGAGTTGTAGGTTGTCTCATGGATACCCGCAGCTTCCATACCGACCAATGATGGCTGGAAGAGTACCTCTGGGCAACGGAATCTCTCACCTCCAATAGTGATCACCTGACCATCGGGAAGCTCATAGTTCTTCTCAATTGCAGAGCTGCTCTTWGATGTCTCTGATTCCTGCTCGAAATCAAGAGCAACGTAGGCCAGCTTCTCCTTGATATCACGGACAATTTCCCGTTCGGCAGATGTGGTGAACATGTAACCTCTCTCAGTCAAGATCTTCATGAGATAGTCAGTGAGATCACGACCAGCAAGATCCAAACGAAGGATGGCATGGGGTAGGGCATAACCCTCGTAGATTGGGACGGTGTGACTCACACCATCACCAGAATCAAGCACAATACCTGTTCACAATGTAGGAACGTACAACTGTAAGATAACATAGTGACTCAACACGAGACGCCTGTAAAACACCAGTAAAATAAGCTTTACGAATCACTGACCTGTGGTACGACCACTGGCGTACAGGGAAAGCACAGCCTGGATGGCGACATACATGGCGGGGACATTGAATGTCTCAAACATGATTTGRGTCATCTTCTCCCTGTTAGCCTTAGGGTTCAATGGTGCTTCTGTAAGTAGCACTGGGTGCTCTTCAGGAGCMACACGAAGCTCGTTGTAGAAGGTGTGATGCCAGATCTTCTCCATGTCATCCCAGTTGCTCACAATACCGTGCTCAATTGGGTATTTCAAGGTCAAGATACCTCTTTTAGACTGTGCTTCATCTCCAACATATGCATCCTTCTGGCCCATACCAACCATGACACCGGTGTGTCTGGGACGACCAACAATACTTGGGAAGACGGCCCTTGGAGCATCATCTCCAGCGAAACCAGCCTTTAGAAACAATAAAAAACAATATTTGATCAGATTGAAGCACATGCCAAATCCGCAACACCTATGTTACTCTGAATCAGCTCAAAGGGTCAGGCATGGGTGCGTACAGTACTCTCGTGCTTGGTTATTTTATGACAAGTTTTTAGTCTTAAATGAAGTGTTGTAGTCGTACTAATGTCCAAAGGTCGGGACACGGGTAAGTGAGCTTATATGAAGTATCAAAGTAACATAGCTCAACACATAAAACAGATACAAACTAAAAGATTCGTTCTTACCTTCACCATACCAGTTCCATTGTCACAGACAAGGGGTTGAATCTCCTCTGCATCTGCCATCTTGATTTATACTACACAAGACACATTTTTGAAAAGGTCACTTGATGGTTTAAAACTAGTAACCATCTATTATCACTTATCAACAACATTAATTAACATGAAATATTCATGAGACATCATCTAAAAATATCTCAAATACTTACCTTATAGACCCACTCAAACCACCAACAAGGAGAAAATTCACAAATCAGTTTTACTTTATCATTTTCTAATGTCAACCCATCCAAAAAAAAGTGTATCAGAAACAATGCTATTGGAGTACTTGGTCATAAAAGTACCTAATCTCCCGTATACAAAGTGTCGTTTAAAAAAACAGATGGTCTTCATGTCAAATCAAGTGTTAACTTCAATACACAAAAATAAAATGGAGGATCCTCTAACGAGTGTCTAAATTAAACTTAAAACAAAGACTACACCCTATTTGTCAGAGTAAATTTTCTTCATTTATTCTTCCAGTACACCAATGTCTATGACCAATACGAATTTTATCTAGAGAATAGTTCACTTACAGCACGGCCAAACAAAGTATTTTTCTTCCCCCAACTCTGTTACCAGCATCAATTAGAACTACCATCTACCAGATCCGGTGGCGATAAGCCACAAATTTTATTTATATCTGAAAGCATTTTTATGTTCAAATTCTTTAAATTTGCTTCTCCTTTTGGGATTTTTTCCCATCTCCAAGTGGTTTTATACTTTTATCTTTCCATACGAGAGGTAGGAGCTGTTTTAAAGAGTATGTAAGCTCTTGAGATTTTTCATAAGAAGGATCAATTGATATCGTAATTACAACTAAATATTTTAGATCAGACAAAAATCATTGCTCTCTCAAAAAATCAGATCCATATATCATCTCGCAGAAAGCAGTATGAAACTATGAACAAGCAACAATGTGATCAAGGCTATACAGAACGTCATATCCAAATAACGATGATTCTTAAAAATTTGTATTTCTTTAACAATTATGTGTTTTAGTGATGCTGTATGACCTTTAGTTAGCTGATTGTCCATTAAATAAAATAGAGTAAACAACAGAAAGGCAAACAAGCAAGAAAAATCTGCAGCAATACGCGATAACAAAACAAACCACAAGCAACACATTTACATGCATAACTGCATTTTTGGCATAAGTCAATCACTAGGCTAAGGTTTAGTCGAAGCACGTCACGACTAATCCAAATCACATCACTAGCAATCTCAATTCTTATACATGATCACCTCCGGTGAAAGCCCTTAAAAGAACTCACACCCTATCCTCGGAATTATACTCCCCCGCATAATCATACCATTAATTAAATATGCGAGAAGTATTTTATTCAAACGGTAAGATTCTTATGTACGGGAAGGAACATGCGTTTTTTTTTTTTCTTTTTTTGTATTACTCCCTCCGTCCCGGTCATTTGTTGTCCTTTTCCATTTTAGGGTGTCTCAATGATTTGTTGTCCTTTCTATTTTAGTATTACATTTGATGAGTAATTTGATCTTTTAACTTCAATTTAGTACATTTGTTCTTATAATTGGTTCTCTCCTCTTTCCTTGCAAAACCAAAGAACAACAAATGACCGGGACGGAGGGAGTACATAAGATTCAAATCCCCCCCCCCCCCTAAACCCTTCCCTAAAAAATTTTTTAGTCAAGATCCGCCCCAAAATCCACCATTATTATTTCAAATGCCATCAGCATTTTCCGTTTCCGATTCAAAATAAACGATCGCCAGCAAATCGGATCACCTCTCAAATCAAAATTAGTCAAAGATGCGCACAAATTAAACCTCAACCAATCACAGCATTTTAACAACAACCGAAGATTATTCCAATCAATCAACAATAAACAAGATCCGACGAACAATCGGATCAAATCGAGCAATTCAACAAACCCTAGATCGGAACTATTATCAACAAACATTCATCAAACCACAAATCATTCTAATAAATTGAAAATCGATCTACACAAATAATCGAAATCTAAAAAAATTAACAAAATAAATAAATAAATAAATAAAAAAAAAAAGAGGTGGAGAGGTGTATATATACCTTGAAAAAGAGGAGAGAGAAAAATGGAGGAGAGAGAAAGTTAGATGGAGAGGAGAGAGAAAGAGAGGGAGTGAATGAGGGAGAAATATGTGGGATTGAGATGTAGCTTTATTATGTTGGTTGAGGACGGCTCACAACTCACAAATGAAATGCAAATCTAAATGAAATGCAAATTCACTTTTTATTTTTATTTTATTTAAAAAAAAAAAAATTGATTTAAAATTTAAAAGAAATAAAATAATTGGGAGGAAAATGCTTTTTAAATGTTACATGGAAGAATGTGAGAACAATGATTCGGACAGGGTGGAGAGAGGATGAAAGTTTAATCACTTTTTTATTTTAGTTTTATAATAATATTAATTAATAATTAATAATTAATAATAATAATACACAAATTCTTGTTTACAACCGAGGTATAAATCCATCTAAACCAACACTTTTTCTGAGGGTGATGGTGTTTTTCATCCCTTTATTATAACTTACAACGATTATAAGCAAGACTTGCTGATAATAATAATAATAATAATAATAATAATAATGATGATTTATTAGTGAAAGTTTAACAATGGTTACAGGTAGAGTGGCAATTGGGTCAGCTCAAGTCGAGTCGGCTTATGTAAGGTTGAGTCGGGACGTTTTCGATTAAAGGATTCATCGGGTCGGGTTATAATCGGATTCAGTTACTTTATTGCATAACTTCAATTTTTGATAATTAAGTTTAGTTTTCGATTATCAGTTGGTTTTAGTTACCTCATTATTAAGTCAAACGTATCAAAAATAAACTTTAAATCTCTTTCATTTTGATCAATGTTAAGCTTGATACTCATCGAGTCATCAATTTAATTGGGTTAATATCGGGTCAAGTTTGCCCGGGTTCCAGTGGGGTCAAACTTGCCAGCGGCATGGAATATGCACCAAACAGTGCCAGTTGGGTTGCAAGCTGCCGGACTATCCTACCCTATATCTAGACCCAACCAAGAGCCGAGGCGTGAATTCTAAGGTTTGGAGGGGTTGGCTCATCCTTGGGCCTAGCCCGTCTCGTTACGCCTAATTTTTATTTTTATTTTTATTTTTATTTTTTGTTTATGGGCGAGTCTGGACAAGTTGGTCCTACTTTTTGAGCCTTTAACGATTTTGGAAGTTTGGCTAGAAGTAGATAGGTAGAAGAAACTGGGACCTGTAAGGCCGATTGAAGTGATTCTTACTTTGGTGAGGTTGCAGATGGCCATCGAGTCGGGCCAATGTGGGTTTGGTTGGGTGAGGGCGAGCTAGGTTGGGGGTAAAGGGTTCGGGCACGACACTTTGAGTCATTAGTGTCGCGCTAGTGTGAGATTGTGCTGAAAAAAACGAGTTCAAGCATAACTAAGTTAGTGTTAGGGCTAACGTGAGACGGGTAGGCTAGGTCCATGTACCCTTTTCTAGATTAGGTCAACGGATTGACCTAGGCCGGACCATAGAGGGATCGACACTTTCTCGGCCCCGCTCCAACGATAGGCTGGGCTGTGCTTGATGACGGGCCACCAAAATCTGACCCGCTTTGGCGAACTGGGCCGAGCTAACCTGCCAAGTAAGCCACATCTAGGCGAGGTCTACCAGTCCGGTGCAACCAAAGCACAAGTATAACCTAAACAACGACTTAATTTAGGGTTGGACTCTATGCCCGACTTTGTTATAGTTTTTGAATTAATCAAGGATCAAGTACGAGTCAGTGCATTTGCTAGGCGGACCGCTAGGTAGTCACACCCCGTTGTAGGGTGGTAGACATGTTGTGATTTAAGTCTACAAGATTATCATTAAATTCTTTAGGATTTTCTCTTTCAAAACTTAAGTATAAAACGTTCATTTAATAAACTTGTGCATTATACACTTATATTAATCGTGCAAGTTTTTTAAATCATAAATGTACAATTATTTTCGCAAAAAAAAACAAACACTAGGTTTATGGTTACAACCTCCCCCCCTCCCCCCTACAAAATGTTTTTTAAACATCTGATTTGGAATTTTTGACTTAAGTATCAGAGTGGGCCCTCTAACACTCCCGCGTTGCCTTGTTTGTTTGTCGTGTAACCTCATTTCAATTGAGCACGCTAGCTAATAGGTGATAAAAAACTAAGTTAGGCCATCCAGATAAAACGAGTTATATACCTAGTCTAATCCATCGTATAAGATTGTTTTTACAAAAACAACTATTATAACATGTTGTCTTATGATGAAGTATGGGCAATGTTTAATGCCTTTACATCTTTTCCCGCCAATATCTTAGGTATTATTAAGTCTGTAACGGTGGTAGCAACACAATAAACACCTATCAATAACATAACCTTGAGAAAAAAAAAATCACCTATTCGTATAGCCATGAAAACACAAAACACGAGAAACAAAATCCTAAGAAAGCGAAAAATTTCAAGGGATCTCCATCCTCATCGAGATTATGACTCGCTAAAGTCCATTGCAATACTCATAATAGCAAACATTTCAATGCAACTAATTTTAATAACAACTTGTGATGTCTCATGAGTCACTATTCATATTTTCTACTAGCAATTTCTTTCTTTTTTCTTTCTTTTTTTTTTTTTTTTTAAAAAAATTTGGATTATTGTACTATTTACGTATTTTAAAAATTCTAAAATGGAGTGATTTTCCAGTCGAAAATATGACTCACGACTCACGACTCACGACTGACGAGACATCTTGGCAATGAAAGTAGCACCTTAAAAGCAATCAACTACCCAAGTCATATCCCATACTTTGGGAAGTTGGAGAATTGAGATGGATCAAAACAATCCCATAACCAAAAGAAAGTATTTTAACATTTTTTTTTTTTTTTTTTTTTTTTTTCAATCAAACAGTTGGCCATTATGGTCATGTTATTTGACAACTAATGACTATTCTAAAGGGACTGGTAGTTGGCCACAATATAGTTATGCTATCCAACCACTAGTTATTAATCTAAACAAGTCTTTAGTCTTGCTTGTGACGGAGAAATAGGCGAAATCAGACTGCTTTTTCCATCTCTCGTTATTTGAAACCCTCACTGAGGCGCTGATCTATTCAATGCTTGAATCACAAGTTTATGACTTCTCACAATCGCCTTTCTTTTCTTTAACATTATTTAAATCAGGTGTGATACGTCACAAAATGGTGACGGTTATAGGAAGAATTTGCGATTAATCTAAGTGGTGTTGACCGTGCGGTATATCCAACTCCTGTATCCCCGACTTTGGAGAATTCATGGTGGTTGTGTGGTAGCCGGATCAGGCATTCGCCTTCCCTTTCTTTTCGAGGGCAAATATATCCGTGTATCGCCCGCATCTAGACAAAGTAGTCCCTATAGGCATTGTCCTCATGTAAGTTGTTACAGTTGTAACAAATACATCCAAAATCACATATCCATTTCATACAAAGTACATTAATATTCTTGCTCACATATAATACTAAACTATCGTTATCAATTAAATCTCGACCACAAACTAAACCAGATGAAACCGATAAATCAGCTTCATAATCATAATCCGAAAGGGGATGACATCCAGAGACCTTCAGAAGATTGCTGATCACATAATACTAAACTATCGTCATCAATTAATCTCAGCCACAAAACTTAAACCAGATCAAACCCGATAATTCAGCTTCATAAACGAAAGGGGATGACATCCAGAAACGTTTGAAGCATCGAGCAATCAGATAATCGCATGCCATCCACACACAGCAGAAACAACAGGATGCGAAAAATAGAGTATATAAGAATTAAACATTTCGCGGAAAGATTACATGGCATAATCCAAGAAAAAAAAATAGTTACAACAATCAATAAAAATTCCAAAG
>VHZZ01000032.1:0-10642 GCA_009801015.1 Silene noctiflora | reverse complement strand
TTGTAGAAGGTGTGATGCCAGATCTTCTCCATGTCATCCCAGTTGCTCACAATACCGTGCTCAATTGGGTATTTCAAGGTCAAGATACCTCTTTTTGACTGTGCTTCATCTCCGACATATGCATCCTTCTGGCCCATACCAACCATGACACCAGTATGTCTGGGACGACCAACAATACTTGGAAAGACGGCCCTTGGAGCATCATCTCCAGCGAAACCAGCCTATACAAACAATAAAAACAATATTTGATCAGCTTGAAGCTCTTTTCAAGTACTCGAGAAAACAATCGAGACAAAAGATTCCTTCTTACCTTAACCATACCGGTTCCATTGTCACAGACAAGGGGCTGAATCTCCTCTGTGTCGGCCATCTCGATTTATACTACCAAAGATACATTTTCCAGTAAGAGTCAATATAGAAAGATTAAAATCGGTGTAACTAGCAACCATCCTTTATCAACGGAAACATTGATTAAAAAAACAGAATAAATCAAAGCTACTCTATAATTATGACACTGGCACATAGACCACGCAAACCAGAAACAAGGCTCTATCCCATAAATAAGTTTTTTATTGGGCAGCCACAAAAAAAGTGTATCAGAATTCATAAACACGGGGGATAATAACATTTGGTGATACAATATCAAATCTACCATACACAGACGGTCTTCATTTAACTTAGATGTGAAATTGTAAATACAAACACGAGAAGGATGATCTTAGGGATCCCTAGAATCGAATAATTACAAAGACAACGCCCTATTGGTGAATCAACATATATCTTCTTCAGTCCATGGGCAACATTTTTCAGTGCATCTTTCAAGAATCATGACCAATCAATTTAGCTAAGAAAATTGTACTAGTACACCCAAAATTCGAACATTTAAAATTATAGATCATAAAGGCCAAACAATCAAGATAAAAATCGACCAGTAAACAGGTAGTGTCAGTAGGTTCCACCATATCTAGATAAGACAATTAAGACAACCCTTCGACGGAAGGTGACAACAAACAAAATTCACATGTCCAACTAAATTTCCAAAAATAGTCCATCAAAACCCCAATTCAAATTAGAGCTAAATTATACTCCTTCCGTCTCAATCATTTGTTTAGCTTTGGTTAAACTACCCCTTGGATTTTGAATTTATATATCCTTTACAGAGAATAAACAAGGTAAACAAATGATTAGGACGGACGGAGATCTCCGTCTCAAACTTAAACTAAGCAATGCTACTACCAATCCAACACGTTACAAAAAATCAGCTCAATAATTTTTCTTTTTTCACCTACTTCACTAGCAATTTTTTTTTACCATGCTTAATAATTCCCAAACAAATCGAACCAGCTCTAATTCAAAAAATCAATAAAAAATGCTTACTAAATCGCGAAAACAACATCAATCAAAACTAAATCATCACGAATCTCAGCATTACAACAACAGCAAAAGATTAACAATCAAGCAACAATAAACAAGATCCGACAATAAATTAAATCGTTAAGCAACAATAAACAAGCTTTACCACAATAATCAACTCAACATAAACCCTAGATCGACAACTATATCAACAAAACCTTCCTCAAAATCACAAATTTCATCAATCTAACAAAAAACAATCACAAATTTCACAGCAAATTCAAAATCGATCTAATCAAATACTCCCTCCGTCTCCACAACAATCATTTGTTTACTTTCAACTAAAATACTCCACTTCTCACAACGAATATAAAAGGTAAACAAATGACCGAGACGGAAATTGTACATCATCTCCTACAACAACAACATAGCACACAAATTTCATCAATCAAATTCATAAACACAGCAAATTCAAAATCGATCTAATCAAACACTCCCTCCGTCTCCGTCTCCGTCTCAATCATTTGTTTACTTTCGACTAAAATACTCTACTTCTCACAACGAATTTAAAAGGTAAACAAATGACGGAGACGGAAATAGTTCATCAACTACTACAACAACATAATACACAAAAAAAAAATTAAAAAAAAAATAAAAAAATAAAAAAATAATACCTTGAAAATTAGGAGAGAGAATGAGGAGTGAGGGAGTAGATGAGAGAGGAGGGAGAGAGAGGGGAGTTTGAGGTGTAGCTTTATGTTTGTGGTATTGCGAAATGAAATTCAAATTCAAATGAAATGTAACGTAAATGCAAATGAGTTTTTATAGGATTTTTGTAATAATAAAAGAAAAAGAAAAAATAAATGAAAAAAATGATTTGGACAGAGTGGAGTGAGGAGGCACATTGTTTGTGAGTTGGATGCACGTACTAATTCACGTGCTTTGCTTTGCTTTAATTTTTCGATTAGTCTCGCTTAAAACCGTTTCATAAATTTCCCTCAAAAAAAAAAAAAAAAAAAAAAAAAAAAAAACAAAAAAACCGTTTCATAAATTCTTACTTATGGTCGTCATAAGGTTGAGACGACCTACACCTAATTTAAATAATTTTAAAAAAGAATAGCGTTTTGAGATGTAATAAGATTGAGATTGTCACAAGCAATACTTACTTAAATTGCCTTCAGTACACCGAAGGAAATTGCCCCAACTGTCGGTAGGGATACTCCTGATCAACATCAAAAAAAAAAATTAAATAATGTTAAAAAAGAACGGCGTTTTGAGACGTTTTAGGATTGAAACCGTCAAACAATACTTACTAAAACTGTTTATGGTTAGTGGAGAATAGAGCTGTTCAAATGCGGGTTTGGGCCGGACATGGGCCGAGTCGTGAAGAAAAAACTTGCCCTTTAAGACCTTAGTGGGTGAGCCGGGCCATAATTATGGGCCAATTATCCTTGCCCTTGCCCGCCCTTTAGTGAAAATTCGGGCGGCCCATGGGCTAATGGGYCATAACACGATACTTCAACTGTTAATTACGTATTCGGTATAGAATGACTTCTATTCAAGCTACTTTTTCATATCGCATACCTTGATCTGAAATTTGAAGTGAGGTATATAAATATATGTATAGTGAAGGAATACATGTAAGGTTAGAGGCAAAGATTGGACGTAAACATTATTGTTTGGACATTTATTTAATTTAGACGTTTTATTATTTAAAATATATAAATATTTTCGTTATATTTTAATCTTTTTTGTTTACGTATTATATTTTACATATTATTATTTTAGTGTTCCATATCCTTATAAAAGTGATACAATTTTCTTAAAAAATGTATTTTTTTAAGAATAAAACTAACGGATTTAAATAGTAAACGGGCCTAATGGGCCGGCCCGTGGGCTTTTCTTGTTGTCCATACCCGCCCATTTAACTTGGCGGGCTGGGCTTGGCCCACCCTTTTAAATTTTCGGGTAAAAATACTTGTCCAAGCCCACAAAATAAACGGGCTGGGCGGGACGGGCCTAATGGGCGGGACGACCCGTGAACAGCTATAGTGGAGAATCTGAAAACAATAAAACATTTCGTCGCTTTGTATCAGTTCATAGATTATACATCCGATGTAATATCACTAGTTGTATAATTTCTGAGTTTTATAATAAAGTTTTCGAGATTTGTTTTAAACATTATGAGGTATTTTTATAGTTTTTTTCATTTACATTTTACATAGTATTATGACTTTTTTTTTTTTTTTTTTTTTTTTTGCTCAAGTTTTTCTTAGAATTCCTAGTAAAACTACTTAGTCGGATTTACTACCTCCGATGACAAATGCTGGTGTAATTTTCGATTTGTCTTTAATAAATTAATGCCTTTCAGGGCTTTTACTCTAAAAAAAAAAAAAATTCGAAACTGCTAAATCATAAACATACGTCAACAAACCTGTATATATATTTTATTTTAATTTTTATACGAAACCGTTCTAATAAAACCTTATCATTCATTTAGTCTTGTATAAAACCGTTGGCTGACTCGACATACTCTGTGTAACATGGTCATAACTTGTCTATGATATAGCCAACTTATTTAAGAATCTAAAAATGTAACAAAAAACGGTGTAATGTCAATTTCGTGACTTTTTCTTTGCACAAATTCTCATTGAAGACGGGTATATCTGTCTTCAATGAAGATGGGTAGGATCCCCTCTCACAAGGAGACAAGTGGGGGTAAGGGGAAGGGCAAGTGGGGATCCATTTGATTTCCCACTTGCTTCCTTGTGAGAGGGGATCCACCCCGTCTTCATTAAAGACGGATATGTCCCGTCTTCAATGAGACCAACTGTTTTATTTGTAATGTAATAACATGATGAGTACATGACTTTCATGACTAATACCAGTAAAGGATTGACAGAATATAATGGTGGTGGTGATGTCCTTGACACAATGTGTAAGCACGTTCTCATGCCCTTCTAAAAGTTTATGACTTTTTCCATTTCATTTTCCTAAATCAAAGCGTCGCTGGTGACGGACACTATCCGTCACAAGTTGAATACGAATAATGCCCCTCTCATAATAATGCAAGTGAGGGAGAAATGAAACATCCATAGATAATGCCACTTGCATATTATGAGAGGGGCACTATCCGTCTTCAACTTGTGACGGATAATATCAGTCTTCAACGAGAATTTGTGTTCCTAAATTATTAGTTCCATTTAAGAATTGCATAACTAAGGAAAGTTCATGGATTCTCGTCTCATAAACATAAATGTATAAATGTATGCAGTGGCCGAGCTAGGATTTGCTGTTGAAAGACGAAAACTTTTAACAAGGTGAACGAATTATGTCATAAGATGATCTTGAAAAAAATACTAAATGCGCCAGTGCTTAAAAATAATTTTTTTGCTGAAAAAACTTTGGAAGCAATGGCATGTACCTGTTCCTTTGAATCTTTTCGATCCGCTTACAAACAAATAAAATACTCTGTACTTTATATATTGCTTATACGGGTCTAAAAATAAATAAAATACTCCGTACTTTATATATTGCTATACGGGTCTAAATCGCAAATACGTATCATACATTATTACTTGATCGGTTTGTGAGACAAGAAAATCCAAAAGAGCCTAAATATCCAATAAATTGTAATCGTATTTTTATCATCAAATCAGTATTTGAATTAATCAGTATTTGAATTAAACAGTCTACAAGTAGAGGTGGGCTAAAGTGCAGGCAGGCCCAGCCCAGCCCAGCCGCTCCCTTGGGATTAGGCCTGTCAAACGGGTCGGGCGGGTAAGGTTCCGGGTCGGGTCAGAATACGGGTCGAGTCAAATACGGGTCGGGTCATACGGGTCACGGGTCGGATTAGGGTCAGGATACGGGTCAAGAAATAATTTATAACGTCTTTTTTAATCTTTTTTTTAATTAAAAAAAATAATTTTTAAAAATGTGAAACATATTCAAAATCAATATTCTAATCATATTCAACGTTTACATTAATTATTTCAACGTTTACATTAATTATATTGACATAATTATTAAATTAAAGTTTTTTTAATAATTATTTTTATTATCAAGTATTGTAAAAGTTATATTAAATTGACTTTTTAGTTATGTTTGTAATTTTTAATAATAAAAAAACAATTTTTTAACAATTTTTTTCAAATATAATATATAAATATTAATATTTTAATAAAAATCTTGATTTATCTTTGACACAACGGGTCGAACCGTTCGGGTCGGGTCTCGACCCTAAAATAACAGGTCATTTCGGGTTCGGGTCAAACGGGTCACGGGTCGAAAAAACCGGGTTTGTAACCCTAAAAACAGGTTGGGCGGGTCGGGTTTCGGGTCGAGTTTTGACAGGTCTACCAGCCCGTCTCACCACCAGTGTCGGGGCTTTAATTTTGAGGGACTAGCCCGTAAAAAACAAAAAATAGCCCAGCACGCCTGGCTCTCTCTAGTCCGCCGCATCAGAAAAAGTTTCGGTTCCACCTAGCCCCAGCCCCACACACTTCAACCCATCTTGCAGGCTCAGGCCACCCAACACAGCCCAACCGACTCTCAGCCCAGCCCGCCCGGCCGCTACCTAGCCCACAGTCCACAGCCCACATCTATCTAAAAGAGGTAATTTAGGCAACTGGAATTGACATAAAGATTCACCATCAACAGATTCAACACTAATTAAGCATCTGGGAAGACATGGAAATCTAGTTTACCAACACATTAAGATCCAGTACTCCAGTAGTCTCCCGTGAAAAGGTTTCGTATTAATAAAATGTGAATCGAGTCCAGATTTACAGGAATACAAACTCATATTCATGAACACGAAAAAAAAAAAAAAAAAAAAAGAAATGAGTAACTACTCTAATATGAATATATGATGCGTCAATCCTATGAGGCTATGACGGTCTCATATGAGAATATGTGCGGTATGGATAGGTAAACGAAAAACATCCACCAAATGCTCTCCAAATATGTAACATATCGTATTATGAAGTAGCTACAAACAAACAATTGGACAATCATCCACATACACACGAACAAATTCATTCAACAAGCATAAACCAAACAGTGTAAAGCGCGATTAAAAGTTGCATCAAGCCGCATTAAAAGTAAAGAAGAGAGATCGATAGCTGACAGTCCGACACGTCCATCTCAGAAACATTTTCGGTGAACGATTGGCGGGCCAGACTCATCGTATTCACTTTTGGAGATCCACATCTGCATATGTATCAGGTGACAAAATCAATATGTGATTCGACTTCTAGTGTAAGTTAAAAGATTGAAAGAGAATGATTTACCTGTTGGAAAGTGCTCAAAGAGGCAAGAATAGAGCCTCCAATCCAGACACTATATTTACGTTCAGGAGGAGCGACCACCTTGATCTTCATGCTGCTGGGAGCAAGAGCCGTTATTTCCTTACCCATACGATCACCAATTCCAGGGAACATGGTTGAACCACCACTGAGAACAACGTTACCATAAAGATCCTTCCTTATATCCACATCACACTTCATGATGGAATTAAATGTTGTCTCGTGAATACCCGGGGACTCCATTCCAACCATCGATGGCTGGAATAGCACCTCCGGACAACGGAATCTCTCATTTCCAATGGTGATCACCTGTCCATCTGGCAGCTCATAGTTTTTCTCTATTGCTGAGCTAGTTTTGGCAGTCTCTGTTTCCTGTTCATAGTCAAGTGCCACATACGCCAGCTTTTCCTTTATATCTCGTACGATTTCCCGCTCTGCAGAAGTGGTGAACATATACCCTCTTTCTGTGAGAATTTTCATGAGATGGTCAGTCAGATCCCGACCAGCAAGATCCAGACGGAGGATAGCATGGGGTAGTGAAAAACCCTCATAGATTGGAACAGTGTGGCTCACACCATCTCCTGAATCCATCACAATTCCTGTATTTGTCGCACACAAAGATGGTTATGAAATAGTTCTAAATTAGCAAGAAAAACGGTCATATTACAAAAACCATCTATCCCATGCTAACCTGTTGTACGACCACTGGCATAGAGCGAAAGAACAGCTTGGATAGAGACATACATGGCAGGAACATTGAAAGTCTCGAACATAATCTGAGTCATCTTCTCCCTGTTAGCCTTGGGATTCAGTGGGGCCTCGGTCAGTAGCACAGGATGCTCTTCTGGTGCGACACGAAGTTCATTGTAGAAGGTATGATGCCAAATCTTTTCCATGTCATCCCAGTTGCTTACTATGCCATGCTCGATTGGGTACTTCAACGTCAAAATACCTCTTTTAGATTGTGCTTCATCTCCAATATACGCGTCCTTCTGCCCCATCCCTACCATAACACCAGTATGTCGGGGACGACCAACAATACTCGGGAAGACTGCCCTTGGAGCATCATCTCCAGCAAATCCTGCCTGCCAAATAGAAATTATCCAAGTCAAACTCAGAATTCAGATATGAGCAATGATGCGCAAACATAAAATAAAAATGTCAACGTAAATCTAACCTTAACCATTCCAGTTCCATTATCACAAACAAGGGGTTGAATTTCCTCAGAATCCGCCATCTTCTATTACGAAAACTAATGAAATTTGAAGACCAAGTATAAGTAAAAAATCACAAGATTTTATACAGCATGTTTAAGAGAACAGCTTTATTAAATAATGGAGTATATCACTGTACAGAAGATGTCAGCTGAATCCAATATAGCCAAATAGGCACTTTTTTAAACCTATTCACAAGTATTGACGTAGCACGTTTAGACTAGTTCAAACACAACAAAGGTGACTTCTTCGGTTAACACCCAATTGACATAGTATAGTTTATGCTGTGATCTATTTTTGTTTTTGTTTTATCCATACCAGTAAAACCACAAGCCTTGAATAAATCGTTCCAAATGTACTCAGCAACTTGAGCATTTAAAATTAATACCCTTATGTGAATGAATGGGCAGAATTACTTGGTCTCACAGAAAGGAAAGGTAGGCAAGCAAACTATGATGGAGACACAAATTGTATCTAATACACACAAGTTTGATTTTTATAATCCTTAATGGCACTTTCACTGTGCTATAACTATGAAACAATTGACTTTTTCAACACCACAAGGAAAACAACAGAAAATGTGCAAGTAGAACGTTGAATCCACGTTATGCACCATCAAGACTTAACCAAACCAACAGCCATCGAAAAAGAATCTTACAGGTAAAAAGAATTGGTTGATACTTTACCATTCCTTGTTAGTGCTACTCAAGTTTCCCTTCCTATTTCTTGTAGCCAGAACTCTGCAAATTGGGATGACTCCGACAGATCCTCTCGGGCTTAGTAGATGTTTTGAGTATCTCATCAGAATTGGCAGGAGATTTTTCTTCAGACACTCACTGTTAAATACCATTATGATACTAATTGTTATACATCTACAACAGGTAAGTAACCGTTCAACTCCTAATGGCAAAAATAAAACAATACGTGTTAAAACAACAGTCCTGTTGTTTCCAATTTTCAAAAATTAACCATTATCAAAGCATTAACTACGATATAATAAGCAAGTCCAAGGAATATGCTTACTCTGAATTTCCGCCTCGGGACAAAGTGCTGCTATCAAGCTGTACAAGTTCGGTCTGTACAAGATGTAAAAATAAAACAATGTAAATACAAATCCAAATGTAAGCAAACGAGATCGCAGTATCCCAAAATATAGTCAGATATCAAAGTATCATACTCGCAATTGTAGAAAATCAAGCACAACAATCAAAATACACTGAAATGTCAAGAATCCCTTCCCGAGTTACAGAAAGACTGATCTTCCTTATGGATGGTGTAAGATCTCCAAACAACATCTCATTGTCAAAGTAGAGTCCCCAGAGATTACAGGACCTCTGACTGTATTGTATATAGTTTTTTCTACAACATGAACAATAATCCTTGGAACAATCACCTTCTAACCTTTCCAGGTGTTTTTCTACCACTAAGTACCCCACCAAACACTAAATAATTACACAACTACAAAGCGCCACGGCAAGGGTCGTTAATTATAATATCATACATCATACAAAGAGAGACTGACATGAGAGAGAAGAACGAAAGTGACAGAATCACCTGAAGCCTCAAAAAGATGGACGCAGTAGTGATAAAACTGAGTAAAGGCTATGCAGACCAAATTCAGGAACCTAATGGATACATTTGCAAGCCTTCTTCACAAAAACTTAAAAGGATATCGCAGGATTTCAATTTTGATGCTCGAGTTCATTACAACCATTTCCGTGTCTCTTTCTGATTCGCGCATGTCAATATATCATTAATATTTTTAACTGCAAATTTGGGTATTGAACCATTTGAAGGAGAATATTACCATGATAGTAGATCACAAGGAAATTAAATTGAGAATAGTTACTCTTAAAGCTTAGGGGTTAATGCGTAAATAAGTTTCTCACATTATATTAACATGAGACTTGTTTGAGATGGGAGTGTTGTGATGACTTGCAGCATATCGTAAAGTATAAATAAACTTTGCCACGTAGGCGGCGTTACTCAACTATTACCCCGTTCTTTGTCATTCACCTTTGAAAGACCTGGGAAGTTCAAGATATTGATCAAGGTATCAAACTTAAATATTTCATGGTTTTTCATACACTCTTTGTGGGTGGGTTTTCCACTGAGAAATGAGAATGGAGTACCTTAAGCGAACTCTCCAATAGTAGCAACATTATTTCAATGCCTTAAAGCTTCCTTCCTAGTGCAGGTAAGGCCATCAAGGGATCAGATGAACACACTTTCCCCAAAAGCGATTTACAAATACCCCTAATGAAAATTAGGTTGAGATGAGATTTGTATCAGCAGACTAAAAATCAAGATCAACATTTTAATTTATCATATCATACTCCAAAATCAAATTCTAAACCGGAAGTATAGCAAGGTTTCTGATCCATGGTAAATGAACAGAAAAATTTATAATGGCTTAATGTGCAGAACACAAAACAAGCAAACAGAATAGTCTCACAGTGAGCTGATTGACAAAATAGACCCATACAAGACTTAATAATTGATTAACTAGACAATTTTTACAACGAATGTATGGTTAGTATTACCCCGTCTCTTATCCTAACACATCCTTCCTTAAATAAGAACCACATATTCGTTTTCCCTTAAATATAGTGCCCAAAAGTAGCATGAAGAATTTAATGAAATGGAGGGATTATATTCTAGGTCATGACCTTGTTTGGTCACCTTAATTACACAATTAGGAGGGATTAATATGTGACCAATGGAGGTCAATTTGTGACCAAAGGTCAATTTGTGACCAAGGTTGATCAA
>VHZZ01000031.1:461917-474143 GCA_009801015.1 Silene noctiflora | reverse complement strand
TTATGGCCCGGCCCGCCCACTAAGGTCTTAAAGGGCAGGTTTTTTCTTCACGGCCCGGCCCATGTCCGGCCCAAACCCGCATTTAAACAGCTCTACAATTGACCTTGCTTGGGGATGGTCTTATTGTGAAAAGTAGTAAGCGAAAAGTAATAAGGGTAGTATAGTCATTTCATAAGAAAAAACATTATCAAAAATGGACAATGGGACATTATTGTAAATAGACGAAAATGAAAACTCGGACAGTTATTTAGAATAGGAGGGAGTATATCTTATGATTATGATTAGGGGTGTAAATGAGCCGAGTTGAGCTCGAGCTCGGCTCAAATTTTTTAGCTCGGCCTTGGCTCGTAGCTCGTCAAGCCTAAAAAATTGAAGCTCGGGCTCGGCTCGGCTCGGGAAAAGCTCGAGTTCTGCTCGAATTCGAACTCGAGCTCGTTTTATCATTATATATTTTCACTATCTCACCTTTTAAATATAACTAAATATAAATATTTTTGAAAACAACTAAATTATAAAATAATAAAAAATCATAATATACTTATATAAATGTCTAAATAACATATAATTTAAATTAAAAATAATACTTCAATATAAAGATTATACAAACAAAATTTATAAACGAACTCAAACGAGTTTCCGAGCCGAGCCTTGCTGAGCTCGGCTCGAGCTCGAGCTCGCTGAGCTTTGACCAAGCCGATTCCGACGGCTTAACGAGCCGTCTCTTATCATTGACAGCCCTAATTATGATAGTGTTATCTTATTATCTGAATTATACGTGGTCAGTTATTAAAAAAACTCATTTTAAAATCAGGGGTAGATTGTGCATGAAGTTCTGTATGACATGAAACTAAAATACTCTGAGTTTATCCTCAATCTTGATTTCCCTTATCCATAGATCCTATACTCTTATTCACTGCATTCGCAGCAAAGATCCTAAACTACAGAGCACAAGATGAAATTGTGCTAACCAAAATTTCGTTTTTGACTAATGTTAGGACTCTGTCACATCAGCTTTTCACTAACTTTTATTATTTTTTTATTGTTCACTTGCTTCAAACTTTATACATTATCCGTCAGACCCACCTCATACTTTATTTTTCTACTTTTCCCCATTACTTCTTTTTATTTTTACAAAAAAAGGACACATGAGAGCCTCCAATTGGATAATTTTCAATCATGGTGGGGTCAAGACTCACCTCAAAGTCTTAAGTTGAGTCTTGGATTTCCAAGACCCAACTTAAGACTTTATCAAGAGCAAGGTAAATTATTGGTAGTCTTGTATGAGTCTTGTCTTAAGAGTTACCAAAGTCTTGTCTCAAGACTACCAATAATCTTATCTTAGTTTAAGATGAGCTATTTTGACGGAAATTATACCCTGGTCTACTCGACTATTTCGGAGAACAGAGTACAGAAAACACTACTCAAACTGCTAGAAGATCGTCAATTCATAATAAACAGAGTTATATTATTATTATACAATACTTTCAAATTTGCACACATTTTTTTCACTAGACAACTTATACTAACACTTTATCCGACCTCAAACATAGAATATATACACGTAGCACTAAACGACAAACACCAAATACTAAAATTAAAGTATCAACAATTCTTCTTAGAGTAGACAATATTATACATTACCCCCACTATATTTACATCTTTTTTAAACTTCCATCATACTTATCATCAAGTACTACTACTACATATGACTCGTAAACTCGTAAACGTAAATTATTGACTGAGACGGAAAGAGTCTATATTTCATACATCCGGATATATATCAAACAAGTGTGGAACAAGCTAAACTCTTCGGGTCCCACATTGCGGGAAGCAAAAACTTCCTCCCATTTACCCCATACGCATTGAAACTCGCGCCCGTAGTTTTATCTACGAGAACATTACCGGGGTATCCCGGATACGCTCCGGAGCCGAATACCCCGGTACAAGCAGAGACCGCCTCTAGTGGCGCTGTTGGCGGGCCTTGAAAATACCCATCTTTAAACGGGTTGGTAACAGTGCCCGCCAACAGCGTAGCTAAGTTGATGATCATACCATCAACCCCAACGTCAGCGTTGGGTGCTACTAGAGGCGGTGTCTGCGGTCCGTAAATCGGCTGGTAAAACGGCCAGGCACACTGTCCTGCACACTGTGTTGCAGAGTTTCCGACCCAAATGTAAGTCCGCTTTCCGGCTGACCCGTGAGACCCACACCTCATACAGAACCCCTCGACCGCCACATCATGGGCCGTTAGAACGATATTAATCGAATTAATCTGGTTATTGGGCCGGGTTCGTGAGCCCAGTCCGATAATATGAGAGTTTTTTAGTATTTTACCGAAAGGGTAGTTTTCATGTAGGACTTGATTTCCTAATACAAGGGACGCGCTATTAGTAGCGCCTCCCTTGTATTTTTCAGTCGTGCGCCACCACGAGGCGGCAGAAGGCTGTCGGGTTGTGGTGACGGACGACCCGAGAGATTGGATGAAATCCACGATTATTGAGCGTTGGATTGGGGTGAATTTACCGTACCAGATTAAATTGATGGGGATTTTACCCTTGAGAAGCGCGCCGTTGTGGTATTTGAGTATCAGGGGTTGTTGTTTCACAAGGGCAGCTGAGGCCAGGGAGAGGAAAAGGAAGAAAAATGTGAGAGTGGCATGGGTGTAATTTATCGCCATTGGAAAGGGTAGTCTGGGAATTATAGGATGATGATGTAGTGAAACTATGAAAGTGAGTGTGGAGGAAGAGTACGTGGGTAGTGTGGTATTTATAGTAGGGGAGTGACATGGAGGATGACAGCTGTATTGGGTAGATATGTCAAGTGTTTTAGATGTCCACGTGGGATTTTGTAGTTGGTGCGATTATAGTACGTCAGTGTTTCAAGAGCTCCCGCAAATTCAAGGTAAAAGTCGAAACTCGAAAGTTTAACCTAATAATGGATACATATAAAGTTTTTGTGTATGGTCTAAAACACATCTTACTTCACAATAAAAAGAAACCGTAAGCCGTAACGATTGCAACGAAATTTAAATTATTTAACTAAATGTCTTTTGTTCGTTTCGAATTTCGCGTAATACGAAGTACTTTTTAAGTTTCCGGGTGTTCATCATATCGTGAGAGAGTCACTCGTCGCCTTATGTCCCCTACTACTGAACATCAATGTTTATCGAACAAATTTATTCCACGTCAATTCTTGTTTAGCACCATCTTAATGTACGACGGCTCACACAACCAATAAAATTACAAGGTAAGTGAAAGGATGTTGTAAGATGTTAGACACTAGCTTGGAGCATAAAATATTTCCTGGACCTCAATTCATCAACTTAAAATTTCGGTTTAGCCTTTGAAATCAAAAGATCATGAGTTTCAATAATGACGATTTTAAATATAGTTGGTCTTATTTCAGACGGATTTTTTTGGTGTGAAGCAATAAGACGAGATTGTGTAACCATTTTAGAGTCAAATGTGGCCACTAATGAAAAACAAGTTACCATAAACTGTAAAACTGGTTATACCAAGTGACCGTCTGAAACAAAAATTTATTTTTTAAATAAGTCCTACAATTTATTCCATATAATTAATATTTGGATTTAATTAATTGGTGAGTCAGAAAAATATAATATAATATTAAAAAAAAGTAAGATGACAGGCTGTAGCAATGAAGGTGACGTGGATAAGTGAGTATTGGATGGTATGGGAGTTAGCTGAAGGGATAGTGACTTATGGGAGAAGGGAAGGAAATTGACGTGTGTAGGTAAATGTGTCACTGAGAAGTGTGTAGTAAATTAAGATCAGAGTCCATGAATGTAGACTCCTACTCTTGTATTCTACAGTAGTGTTATTTTGGACCATGCATTATTGTCCTTTTATTATTAAGGACCCTATTCCCTATTCATTACATAATCTAACAATTATATCGTCTTACTCCGTATAGGGGCGTCTTAAAACAAACGGAAAATACACGCGGTGTCCCTGAACTTTGAAGTTTTGCCCGAAATACTCAATTTTTTTATACGAAAAACTTTAAGAGCCCATAACTCATGTTTATGAGTTCAAAAATTGATAATTTTTTTTCAAATCGATTATTTTTTCGAGAACTAAGATTTGAAAAAAAAATTATCATATTTGGATCCCGTTGCTAGGAGTTTTTATATGTCAAAGTTTTTTTGAACGAACAAACTTTGAGTGACCATGTCTCTTAGTCATGGATTTCAAACTCTACCATTTTTTTTTTCAAGTTGTAGTTCTCGAAAAGATGATCAATGAAAAAAAAAAAAAAAAAACTGTCACTTTCTGAGCTCGTAAACATGAGTTGTGGCCTCTTAAAGTGTTTCGGATAAAAAAATTGGGTATTTCGGACAAAACTTCAAAGTTTAAGGGCACCGCGTACATTTTCCGTAAAACAAATGAATATCCGGTGCAGTATAAAAAAATAAGGCCCCAAATATAAATAAATACACATGTGTAATATACTTCGAGTTTTTGGAATTTCACTACAGCTTGTAAATCTGGTGATCAAAATCGAAGGCCTCGTGAGACGGTCCATTTTATACATGAATCATTTACTTAGACTTTGTTTTTTTAACTTAACTTTGTTAAAAAAAATTGAACTGAATTTATTTTATAGGTACTGAATTTCTGAACTGAACTTATAGGATTTAAACATAATTTATAGGATTTTAATTTAGGATTTTAATTTAACGTAAAGGTGATGTTAAGTGCAAAGAACATGGTCTTACTAATAATAAATGATCTTATAATTTTTATATAAATAGGACCGTTTTAAAATATAAAACTATTTCACCTAATAATTTAGGTTCATAATATAATATAATCTTGTAATTATGTCCCTAATCCCTATAGTTACATCAAAAGACATTATGGTATGGTGATGAGAATATGAGATGACTTTGGATTAAAGATTTTACCCATGACGATTGACGAGGCCTTTCGAAATGAAAATTCGAGTTTTGATTCATTATGTTTTTAACTAGATTATACCCATGTATATGAGACCATTAAACTCGATCATCTAGAGAGCATATCCTTAGCTATAACAAAGCGTCTCCCTTGTGACGGGTCGGATCCGAAGATGGATAATGTCACTCACAAAATAAATAGGGGGACAAGGTGGGGCACCCCCACTTGCTTTCCTCTCTCCTCTATTAGGGCATTTTGTCTCACAAAATGGTATCCGTCTTCTCATTTGTGACGGATACCTTCCGTCACAAATGAGAATTTGCCTAGCTATAAATACTCCAAAAAAAATTGCTCTTTAGAAACCCTGAACCTGGTACACCTAGAGGTGGCAATCGGGCCAGTCGGGTCGGGTCAAGTCGAGTTGGGTCATATCGGGTTCGGGTCATGTCGGGTCAGCCTACCCTTTCGGGTCGTGTTCGGGTCGTTATCAAGTCGGATCATTTCGGGTCAAATGATGTATCGGGTTTGGGTCGGGTCATTATCGGGTCCGGCTACTTCATCGCATTACTACAATTTTAACCATTAAATTTAGTTTTATCCTATTATTTCGTTTTATTACTTCATTATTAGGTCAAACGTATCAATCTTAATACAAAATCACTTTCATTTTGATCAAAATTAAGCTTAATAATTGTTGGGTCATCAATTTAATCGGGTCAGTATTGGATTGAGTCAATATCAGGTCGGGTCGGTTTCGAGTCACAATATTTTCGGGTCCTGCCGGATCGGGTTTGCTCAGATTCGGGTCGGATCAGACTTGCCAGCTCTAGTCATACACCTGATAATTTCACTTAAGTTTTAATTACATATCTTCATTATTTATATTATCATTGTAATTAAGTCAAGATATTTGAATAAATATATTGTTGTTGGAAGAATTGAATGATGAGCAAAGAAGGTCCACAAGAGTCAGAGTATTGCGTAAGGTTGGTAATAGGTCTACAAAGGGTAGCTGCCTATTATGGATGGTCTAAAACTGTAAACCAATGTTTCAGACTTTGAGTTAATCATTGAAATAACCTAACCTAACCCCCGGTCCCTCTACTCTTTGGATCGATTTTGGTACGGTGACTATAATATTACTACTTGTATTAGTGCTTTACTAACTACATTATTATCATAAATTTGTGTTGTAGCCTTGTAGGAGACTAATAAAAAGGCTTTTTCTCTTTGAGTAATTTGGTACCGAATTTAAGATCACAAATTCTCATTGAAGACGGGCATTATCCGTCATAAGTTGAAGACGGATAGTGTCCATCTCACAATATGCAAGTGACACCAAACATGAATGCTCCATTTCTCACCCACTTATCCTCCCACTTGTTTTATTGTTAGAGGGACACTATCCGTCTTCAGCTTGTGACGGATATTGTCCGTCACAAGCAAGACGCTTTGAAGATCACAAGATAACGTGCCTTTATTTCTTGTTTGGAAGTGGGTTTTGAAATAATAATAAGGGAAATGTCCAGGGTTATAATTCAGAGCCCAAATAGAATTATACATCCAGTTGTATATAAATATTGTACAACCAAGGTACAAGAATTCGAGCTTATATGTATTTTTTCTGAGCTAATGCAAAGTTCATATTTTTACTGTGTAAATGGATGAGATCAGATACTTTCTAATAAAGCTCATATTCTTTAACATAAAGCTCAAATACTTTACTACAAAGCTCAGATTCTACACCGTACAACTGGTACAACTGGTTGTATAGTCCATGAATTAAATTCAGAGTTAAAGTTTAGGAGTCCAATATCATTTTTTTTTTTTTTTCGTTCATCAAATATTTGTGTTAATTTATAAGTAGTAAACTTTATGTACAGTTAAATGTACAGTTAGACCATCTACATTCAAGAGGATGATTTTATCCTCTTATTTTTTCTCTTTCCTTCTCTGATTTTGACACCTTATTTTCACACATATTCCACTATTTTCATCCTCTTCTTTTTACTCGTATTAAAAAAAATTCACATCAAAGAGGATCTTCTTAGAGCATCCGCAACAATGGGGTTCCCCATATTTTATCTCTGTTTTTCCTATTCGTCCACCTCATTTTCCATTAACTTTTTCATCTACCCTCCTCATTTTATAATTACATCTCTGCAACAATGGGGTTCCCCAATAATACTAATATACACATAAATAATTTGGGAACCTTCTCATATGCACCAAGAGTTTGTGTGTGCTTTTAGTTGGAAAGCTTCCCTAAAACTAGAGGTACCCCAAATTATGGGGAACCACCCGCAACAATGAGGCTCCTCATTCGATGAAAGAGAAAGGATATGGGGAGGTGAAAATACACATTTGCGGATGCTCTTACTTACCCTCCTCTCCCAATTTTTTTATAACTAAAAAAAAATAATAAATAAATAAATTATATGTCACATGCTAGGAAATGAATGACTAATAAGCACAAGGGGCGCGGTTGCATATCCTCTAAAAATAGAGGAAATGTTCTTCTTCCTCTTTCAAAGAGGACATGTAACAATGGTTCCATATTAAAGAGGACATCCTCTTAGATAAGAGAGGGTGCTAAGAGGATGATTCATCCTCTTCAATGTGAATGCTCTTAATGAATCACAGAAGTGAGATTTTCTCCATGACTATATTGTTTATAACAGGAACTATCTTTTCACCCAGACTATAATGTTTATAACAAAAACTATTGTTTTAGATTTCAGGGAGTTATTATGGCTAACAAGTAAGAAAACTCAATCGATGGTTTATGATAAAACCAATCTATTTTATTCTTTTAAATAAGTTAGGTAAGTTAAAGTTTTCAAACCATGTCAAAGAGTTGAAGAAAAATGTTACACTAAAGTAATAAAGTTAACAACTTTATTAACCTCGCAGAAATAATGTTAAACTGTCACTTTCTTAGAGAAGTAAAAATCTAATAAAACATCCTTTATAATGCTTAAAATTACTCATCGATTTACCTATTAAATCTTCAAAAATTCTTATTTGTGACATATTAACAGACATTTTTCATCATAAATTATAAGTTAAAGAGTAATTAAAAGGGAAATTATGAGAAGTTACATGTTAAATTTGCAAATTAATCTTTAGGAGTAGAAGATAAAAAGGTTTGATTTGATATTGCCATGAAAAAAGTTTTGACACAAGGTTAGCCTTTTTTCATGGTACAGTTAGGTACTCCGTATTAAATATGAGCATGACATTTAAAATTGATATATTTGCAATTGCAAGTGGGCATGCAGAATAACTTTAACAAAGATACTATACTAATGACAAGCACTCGTGAAAGAACCTAAAAGGAATAGAATTACGTATAACGATAAGTCTTTCTTGTGACGGGTTAAGTATTATCCACATAGGTAGATAAAATAACACTTAAAGTGTATAGGGAATTACAAATAATTTATCTTATTAAATCATATGAATTTTACTTGACCCGTCACAAATTTGTGACGAATATTAGCCGTCTTGTATACGTATAATTGTTGTTATATAATATGCGTCGAGCATCAACTTTGAATGATGCTCATCTTGTGAACCAAGACCTAACACCCCTCCCCTCAAACAAAACTTCTTGCTTGTAACAGACACTATCCGTCACAAGTTGAAAACGGAAAGTGTCCCTCTCACAATAAAGTAAGTGAGAGGGCAAGTGGGGGATAAATGAAGCACCATATGAATAGAACTACTTGCATATCGTGAGAAGGAAATCATCCATCTTCACCTTGTAACGAATAGTGTCCGTCTTCAATGAGAATTGATGCCCCTCAAATGACTCAACTAACAAGTCACTCTAGTTTGTTAATCATCACTATTCTAATAATCTAACCTAATCCACTAATAATCATAAGCATCTTTAGGCTTAATCTAGAGGTTTTATAAAATCTATATTCTCTCCCGATCTTAAGTACCTTCCACATTCGTATTTAACCAATCATTAAGATCGATATATAAGTTAAAGAACCGGTGTCTGTATATATCGAGAACCTTCCAAGTTACAACTGTAATACACTAATATCACTCTTGTTATAATCGTAATTGGTAAGTATAGTTAAACCTGACGAACCTTTTAAAATGTTTTACAATTAATTTTAGTTGATTAAAGTCTTTATAAGTTTGCTATGTTTATGATTAGTGAAACGTAGTTCGTTATAGTTAATAAATTAGCCTCGTATCGTGAGCAATTACAATAATTCCAGTCACAACTTGCAACCATGAGATGTTCTCAGTTACTCCCGGAGATGGAAGAAATGTCAAGACCGGGTTTCGACCAACACATGTCCTTATGCAAAAACGACTGAAAACTATTTAAAAAGTTTTTTTACGTTTATTTCAGAACTAATCTATACTATATAATTAAAAAGTTAGACTAAAATATTTAATTTAATTCCACCATGGCATTAGCATTCAATTTAATTCCACTTGACATTTTCATATCCTAATAATTTCTAWTMATTTTTATTGATTATTTAATTTATTTCTATTCATTTTCAAATTATTTCCTTTGATTTTGATTTTATTTACGGATAATTTYTTAWGGAATAATTTTTCTATGTATGAGTCACATTTTAATTGGAATTGTTCTATACAATATTAAGATGATTATGCATATTTTTTATTCGGAATGTCAAATTTTTTCTCACATATAACATACATATATCACATGATTTCATCATTAGTAATGAATACTTCGTACATTTTGCATTTTTACGGTCAAGTTTTTCCAATGAACTTGATTTATTGCAGGATCCTCAATTTAAATTAACATGAATAAAAAAGTGAAATTAATAATTAACATTAAGACTATTCCGTGCATTGCACGGGTGCTAAAACTAGTTAATAAATTATAACGAAAGTGACACTATTTAATATAGTTAAAAAAAATATCTATAAACTTTCTAATTCCCAATTACAAATCCTCCATAAATATATCCTCTGACAAATTTAATAATGCCGACAGAAATTTAAAGTTACAAATTGCTAGTGGTATGGATTTTGTCTTGTTAACAAGACACAAAAAAAAGTTTATTTGGCATACAAAAAATATGGTGTGTCGAGACTGTCGACCATCAAAGGGTTTTTTATTTACTCCTTCTGTCCGAGTTATTTGTTGTTTTTTTTAGGTGTCTCACTCAATTGTTATCCTTTCTATTTTAGTCTTTGTGCCAAGATCAAAGAATAACAAACGACCGGGACAGAGAGTACTAATTATGATTATGTTCTTAGTACATATATTACGGCCAGTTAAATAGAAAGTTTAGTCTTAAAAAATTAAAGATCGAGGATTTAATGCACAAAATTTCTTTTTCATTTCTAGTGTTTACGAAGTCTTGATATGTATTCTAAGAGCAAACGTTAGAAAATAAGTAATATACGTTATTTGTTGTCTTTTTTTTGCTTGTTTACCTCTTCTATTTTTTTTGTGAGATATTTTAATCAAAAGTGTAGAATAATTTGAGTTGCTTGTTTACTTTAATCTAATTACTTAAGTTTAAATTTACTTGACTCATATCGGTCGTATTGATACGACTACGAGTATTTCAACAAATTATCAAATTATAAAAAAAAAAAAAAAAAAAAAAAAAAAGTTCTCTCAATACAATATTGTTTTTTGGCGTTTTGACCTATCATGTCCGTGTTTTTAATTTATCTCCTATAAATTTGGACGACTCTTCACCGTTATACAAATTTGTATTGTTAAAATTAAATTATTCTAGACCATTGTTGTTAAAATTGTGATTCGGATCGTAGGAGCGTACGATCCTACGATCCAAAAAGTGGAAAACGATTCAAATCGTCGTAGGATCGTTTTGGTGGTAGGATCGGTCAGGATCGGGTAGGATCGTATAGGATCGTGTAGGATCGGGGATAGGATCGTTCAGGATCGTAAAATGCTTAATTGTGTTACAAATTTTTGAGTTGGCCGTTCTTCTATACTTACAACTCTAAATTATTAGTATGTATAATATATTGATATGATTATTAAGACTTTCATGTCATTAAATAATCTTTTAACATTATATACATCACAAATTATACCAAATTGTTTACATAGAGTTGTTTATCCAAGCTATTTGTAAGATCTTACGATCCTACGATTCGATCCTGCGATCCGATCCTACCACCCCTCTTCGATCCAAAGAATGATCTCGATCCTAATAACATTGTTCTAGACTAAATGTTGTTAAAAAACAAAATTAAAATTATAGCAATCATTAATCGTTCCAAGTTGTGTACTAGCTCATCCTTTGTATTTGCAAAATTTGAGTAAGCCTTATTTAGAATTAAACAATCATTTGAAAAGACAGAAAATTTGATAACCTTATTTGGGACCCTATTTTAGGACATGATCAATCACTCAAATTAAATGACCATGATAAAGAGAGAAATCAGCCACTAATATTGAATGATACAGTATATGTTATCCTACCAAATACCAAAATGTTCACCAATCAACCACTAGCCTGGTTCTTTTCGACTTCAGAGCGTCGTGCTTGTAACGGACCATCATAAGCTGATAACAGATAGAGTATCTATCATAATAAGGCAAGTGAAGGAGAAATAGAGCACCCAATGGCACTATTCGTATTCAGTTTGTGACGGATAGTGTCCATCTCTAATGAGAATTTGTGTTTCGACTTAGTTTCAGTTCAATTCAACTCGCTTTAATTTAGTTCAGCTCAACTCCGTTCGTTTTAGTTTAACTCAACTTATTTCAGTTCTAATCATCTCAACGAACGTCATTCAACTCATTTAAGTTTTGTACAGTTCAATTGATCAGTTCAGTCACCCTATTCAATCCAAAAGAACAGGGGTTACGATGGAAATATATGGGGTAAACAAAAATAGGTTAAACGGATACCAAAACTAAAACCGTCCCATGTTTTATCACCATGATTACTTAGATTATATAGGTTACGTTATAACGGACATTTCCGTCTTAAGCAAGACCTATCGGAAAATATTAGTTTAAGCAGTAATTGTTTGACAAGGAATATAGTCGGCCGAGGACAAAATAATGCAGAATAGTATTAATTCATTATTCCTAACCCATTGAACGTAGGTTAACCTATCCCATCACATAATATTTGAAAATCAAATTATGAATGAAAACTATCAAGGCGTCTTCTTTATATACCCTACATAATAAGGGCACATTAAATCTGCCCGTGTGCCTATATGTGCTTTAATGATTTTTGGCATTTTCCTTTCACGAATAAAATTCAAAGAATCTAATATTCTATCTTAATCTTCAAAAAAAAAAAAAA
>VHZZ01000031.1:419570-431024 GCA_009801015.1 Silene noctiflora | reverse complement strand
CCTAGTAGCAAAGGTCCAGAGAAACTTTCTAGCTACGAATCGGGTATAGTAATTGATGGGGGATGCTTGGTTACAATTTAGAATGTTGATATTATAATACATTTTTTCTAACTTATGCTTTTCAAGTATGCATATTTAGAAGCTAATTACAGAAAAACTTAAACAATAATTGGCTTCTTTTCTTTAGAGCGAGAATTCTTTAATTCGCTTCATAAGATGTGTTCTTAGCACACATGTTAAGAAAATTGTAACGTGTCATTTTACTTTATTCTAACATAATCGATCCGATGTCGATTTTATTAGAAAGTAATGAATTTCAAATGTATATAACCAGATGCAACCTATCTAACAAATGGCTACTTAGATACCCAAGTAAATCTACAAGGATTAAGGAACATCCGACTAAAGGATCTCCCAACCTTCATAAGAACAACTGATCCAGATGAATTCATGCTCAACTACATGCAAAATGCTGTCCAAATATCGTCTCAGGCGACCGCGATTTTCCTGAACACTTTCGAGGCATTGGAAGAAGACGTCCTAAACACCCTCTCGGCCATGGAACAATTTCCTCCAGTTTATTCTGTCGGATCCATAGATCTACTCGTTGATCAGTTAATCCCGGACGTTAATAATTCCGGGATTAGGTCAATTTGTTCGAGTTTATGGAAAGAACAACCCGAATGCATGGAATGGTTAGATTCCAAAGAAACGAATTCAGTTGTTTACGTAAATTTTGGGAGTATTACTGTAATGACACAAGAACAACTCGTCGAATTTGCATGGGGACTTGCAAATAGTAAGAAATATTTTTTATGGGTGATTAGACCAGATATTGTTATAGGAAACTGTTCTATAACTTTGCCTAAAGAATTTGTGGTCGAGACGAAAAATAGAGGAATGTTGGCTAGTTGGTGCAATCAAAAGGAAGTGCTTAAACACGAGTCGATAGGAGGGTTTTTGACTCACAGTGGATGGAACTCGACTCTGGAGAGTATCTGTGGAGGGGTGCCAATGTTATGTTGGCCTTTTTTCGCAGAGCAACAAACTAATTGTCGATATAGTTGTGTCGACTGGGGGATAGGGATGGAGATCGAGGACGATGTGAAGAGAACGGAAGTGGAGAGGATGGTGAGAGTATTGATGGAGGAAAGTCAGGGGAAGGAGATGAGAAGAAGGGTAAAAGAGTGGAAGTGTAAGGCTGAAGAAGCTGCTAAACCTGGTGGTTCTTCTTACATGAATTTCAACAAGCTGGTAAATGAAATTAGTGTCGTAAGCAATGGCGGAGCCAGGATTTTAACTTAGGGGTGAAAAATTTTAGGAGGCGAATGGGTAATTATATAAGGTACGCTCGGAGAAATTTCAAAAAATTTACGAATTTCTCATCCGATAGAGGGGCAATGGCCCCTGCTAGCCCCCCTCATTTCACCGCTGGCTCTAAAGGACTAGATTATAATTTATACATATGTAATTTCATGAGTTAAAGAATAAGACCGTTTTTAAGTCATGACAACACTATAATGGGTCGAATACTTATTTACTATTATAAGTAAATAAGGTGTTTAATATAAAAAAAATATTATACATTATATAATGGTCTTATGCAATAATTAATGTATGTAAAAATAAATATTGGAATGTATTCATCTTTGTGTTTGTATTTGAATGAATGGTCAAAAGTTCTAACACTAAAGTACGTATAATACTGATTAATAAGTCCCCCTTGTGACGGGTATATTCGTTACAAGCTTGTGACGAGTCAAGTATTATCCACATGGGTAGATAAGACAAAAGAAAGAGTGTATAGAAAATCACAAATGGTTTGTCTTTATTTAATCAAGTGGGTCTTATTTAACCTGTCACAAGCTTGTGACGAATATTGTCGGTCACAAATTGAATTTTTTTGAATACTAATAGCCACACAAGCTTGTGATTGTGGACAAAGGCATGCCAATGATGCCATTAGCCACGGGACACCCAACTACATGAGGACAAAATACATGCATTTTGTTATACTTTTAATGTCCTATAAATAATGCTTTTATTACACAAATTTTTGTTAAGACGGAAATATACGTTTTATAGTTAAAACGGGTCAAGTATTACTCATTTATAATATAAATGCTATTTACTTCGTATTGAATATTTTGATCCGTAATTTAATCATAAAACGGATATCTCCGTCTTAAGGGAGACTAACTATTTTGATCCGACTATCCATTTAGTTTTATATGGCTCTGTTTGAGATGAGCCTACGAACAGAGTAAATGGTTTGAAGACAATCTGAGAACAATACAAAATAACCTTAGTAAAAAAATCCAATTACACTCCGTCTTAAGAAAGATCTACTGCGAAAGAAATCAACTCGTTTTTTCACCTTTTCTACGGATGCTGGTTAAAAAAAACATTACCATAACGACTTGCGCAGCAAGTAACAAAGACCCTCAATTTTGACTGTACTGTAACTTTCAGACAATCAATCAAAACCTTATCATTATTTGACAAATCAAAGATTTCATGCTGTCCACACTTTTACATATACTCTGTATTTTGTTTGTCATAAAACCATATCATCTGAAACTACTAGCTAGCAATAATGGAGTCTAAGCAGCATCATGTTGTCTGTATTCCGGCTCCGGCCCAAGGCCACATAAACCCGATGACCAACCTAGCCAAGCTCCTCCATTCTAAAGGCTTTCTCATCACCTTTGTCCATACAGAGTTCAATTTCGACCAACAAGCCATTTCGCGAGGCCCAGACTCACCCTTTATTCATGGCATTGATGGGTTTTATTTCGAAACAATACCAGACGGATTGCCTAGGGATAACAAGCGTGGGGCGAAAGAACTTCCTGACTTGTGTCGTGCAATGGCATCACGAGAAGAGCCTAAGAAAGCGCTTGGGTCTCTTCTACGAAAGCTTCTTGCTTCCTCGGATAAACCTCCTATTACGAGTGTAATCTTAGATGCGCAACTTAACTTCGCTTTTGAAGTCGTTAAAGAGTTCAATATCCGAGTTTTCCCTTTTCATACTGCGAGTGCTTGCGCTGTTCTAGGGTACTTGCATTATGATGAACTCGTCAAGCGAGGTCTCTTCCCTTTATCAGGTAACATTCTCTCCGATTAAGGCGAACAAAGTCTGAATCCTGATTACAACTTCCAGATACTAATTTAATTCCGATCAACTGTCAGGTAAAAACGTCTGCAACGGAATTCTCGACACACCAGTCGACTGGATTCCGGGACTATTCAAAGGAGCCAAGCTAAAGCATCTCCCCTCATTCATAAGATCAAACGAAGACGAAATGATGTTCATCAACTACAACATAGTTTCAGCAGAAAACGCTGTCGATTCCGGAACTCTAATCCTTAACACATTCGACGATTTAGAACACAATGCTCTACAACAAATCAAATCCAAGATACCAAATTTAGTCACTATCGGTCCATTACCATTACTCTGCGATCAACAGCCTCACATTCAACAATTCAGATCAAATTTATTTACGGAAGACTCAAATTGTTTAAATTGGTTAGATCAGAGAAGTCCAAAATCAGTTATTTACGTTAATTACGGAAGTTTAGCGACATTAACGTATGATCAATTAACGGAATTTGCATGGGGATTGGCGAACAGTAATCAGTACTTTCTCTGGATAATTCGCGAAGATCTCGTCAATGGCGAAACTAGGGTTTTATCGAAGGAATTCATGGATGAAATCAAAGAAAGAGGGATGATTGCGCGATGGTGTCGGCAAGAAACGGTGGTAAAACATCCGTCGATTGCGGTTTTTCTGACGCATTGCGGATGGAATTCGACGCTTGAAAGCGTCGGAGAAGGAATTCCGGTGATTTGTTGGCCGTTTTTTGCAGATCAATCGACGAATTGTGCGTATGCGTGTGAAGAATGGGGAATTGGGATGGAAATTGAGGATGAAGATGGTGATGTGAAGAGAAATCGGGTTGAAATTGTGGTTAGAGAGATGATGGAAGGTGAAATTGGGGAAAAAATTAGGGTTAGGGCTTTGGAATTGAAGAACATGGCTAGGATTGCTACTAGATTTGGTGGTACTTCTTACAATAATTTTGAGGAATTGATTAGGTGGCTCACATTGGAGTAATTTGCGATTCCGAGTGCTTAGATTAACGAGTAAGGGTTTATTCGGTTTAATTATAGGTATATGTGTCGCGGGTAGAAGTAGGAAAATATGTCTGGGTTGGTAAGGTACCTGAGCTAGCGGAACGTTTTATTACTTTGCGTTAATGATATTTTTCCTTGTGAGCTTCAAAGAAAAGGGAGAGTTTATATTGTGCTTGTGATCCTACCGACTCAAATTCGGGCTAAGTCTCGGATGTAATCTGTACTATAGTAATTTAGTTTGTGTAATAGCTATGAAGTGATGGATAATGATTGTCTTAAAGTTTGGGTCATAGGTCATGGGTCATGAGTTTTGTTGTTCTATTAGTTTAGCCGTTAAGGTAATCCATGTATGTAGTTATTGTGATTAGGCCCGATAAAGCTAAGGATAAGCTAGATCGAGACGCAAAAATGACTTGAAAATGCGTGATCCAAATATGATCCGAAAACAGAATTGCCTCACTAAGACCAACAACCCGATTTTGATTAGCCTAATGTTGCCAACCTTAAGTGGCTCGGACCTAAATGACATTTGTAATTGACCATAAGTGAAATGATTTAAAACGATTTATTTAAGTCATTCTTGAAATTATATACGAAGTACATTAAAATAAAAGATCTTGTTTATTCATTAATAATACTTCATAGTTCGTACTACTCCGTAAACTACTAAAATAAAGGGTCCAAATAATCCCCTATATACTAAAAGATTAACAAGTCTAGAATAATCCCGCTCATTTTTCCCGCTCAACTGCTCCCTTGCGAAAAATATCCTCTTCTATTTTCACCAATAATATATTGTCGGCAATTAATAAATATTCTCTTCTAATTTTAGCAATAATATTTAGTACATTAATTTAGTTCCATTAATTGGCAAAATCTTGCTAAAAACTTCTGTTATTCTTACAAAATCTTTCTGACTAATCTGATTCCATTAATTAAAATTTCTTATTATTTTAAAAATCAAAAAATATTGAGATGTAATTTGTTAAATTTTTTAAATCAATTTCTAATTTTTTTTTTTTCCAAATCAACTTTACATAGATTATCAGGCATCTAAAATACCTTTTATGTAACTCCCATATACGCCAAATTTCATAAAAAAAAACAAAAAATAAATTCTCAATTCTACTATTAGCTGATTCAAAATTCGTCTTAATAAATTTTTTTATAATAATAGATTTATTAAATGTAAAAATGTTTAATTTTAATTACAACTTTTTCTAACACATCCCCTTACAAATACCGTACTGTAGTATGAGATCTATACTAGTAATATACATAAAATAAATGGTCCATTTTAGTCCGAGACGAGGTGGAGAAAGAATAATAATTCAAACACTGTTTTATACTTTTATAAGATGAAATGTGCGCTCATTTGAACCAAAAAAAATAAGATGAAATAGAAAGTAATACGAAGAAAAGAAAATGGGGAGGATTTGTGCACAACAAAGTCAGTATGTCCGAGTGGTTAAGGAGACAGACTTGAAATCTGTTGGGCTTTGCCCGCGCAGGTTCAAGTCCTGCTGCTGACGTTTTTTTTCATGTTTTTCCCATTGAACTGAGCCCTTCAGGCTTCACCTGTTCACCACCCCACTGGCTCACTTACCTAATTCAGTAAATTACCATGGTAATTATGTAAAGATTAGATTTTGTCTGAAATTCTGAGGTAAAAAATTCCATCTTTGATTAATTTAATTTAATGTTCATGAATGATGATTATTATGATGGTTCAATTTTCAATTTGTATTTTCTGGGATGCATCAATATTCAAAAATGATTCTTCAGTTATTGTGTCAGATGGTCAAAGGATCGTCTCACAATGTAAGACCGTCTTATATCAACAATGATCAACACCTAACTTTGATTTAGTTTTGTTGGGAAAATTATTGGGATATTTGGAGTGTTTATTTGTTTATGATTGATTCTTTGTTAATGGCATGCAGCAAGAATCAAAGTACATGTTTGATTGTTTGAATAATGAATGTTTGAGCAAAAAAGGCAAAAGAAAAATATAGATTCTTTTATTCTGATTTTAAGTTGAAAAATCTGCATCTTTTTAGTTCTTTTTCCTTGATTTAGTATTTGTTTAGTTTCTTTCTTTTGGTACTTTAGAAATTTCAGATCATTCACTTTGATTTTGTGGGTCTAATCAATTAATTATTATTATTTTTTTTTTTTGAGTAAAATAAATTAATTAGTTTTTGTGAGATTAAGTAGTATAGGTAGTGAAAGATCATATTTTTACAACAATGTACCACGGTCGAAAACAAAATTGTATTTTTCGAGAACATTTGAGCCATCACCTAATGCAGATTGCCAGCCAGTGTGTTTAGCATTTAATAACAGGGAGAAGTTGACTGTATTGAGAATCATACTGGGTTTTATCGCAAATTATAATGTCGGTTGTCTGGTGGTGCCGTGGTGGGTAGGTATTTTACAATGTACAGTGTGGTGAACTCGGAATTTTATAGATGTTGGCTGATTTCCCTGCCTTAAGCCTAAACCCATCTTCCCCGACTGGTATTGTAATTGCTACTTATGGAAGCTATCATTCTCAATTCATAGGTTGCCGACATTACTGGTGAAAGTTGCCGCGCATTGATCAAATGTGCTAATTGTTTCATCATAGTTATTTTCAGAGCTCTATTATCGCTGAAATAATCAAGTAAAAGTGGCTAAACATTACAGTAAAAATGGCAAACTTTAATTTAAGAAAGATTCATCGAGTTGATGCAATCTGAACTCTGAAGTCTAGGCATCTCTGTAAGTACAAATGATTTGATTATTGTTTATGACAGGTTAGCTAAGGACTGCACTATGATTGTTACTTGAAAATTATGTCGAATTTAATCCGCACTGTCAGTGTACTTGACCTAACATCGTTGCTGCATGAGTTTAAATTTCTCGTCTTTTTATCGCATTCTATAGATGGTAACCGGCCGGCTTACGCATATCAATGGAATGGCATTTTAATGCAGTAGACAGGAGTGTATTTTTACAGTCACGACTTTTTTTGGTAACATGGCATGTGATTGCGCTATAAAGCTGCCTGATATATATGAAGGTAATCTGAGGTGCTTTGAATCTGCTCAGGTTGTCTTTTAAACTTTGTGTCCTTTTGTTTTCTGACACAGGTATTGTATTAAGTGGGTGGGTATCAAAGACCTAAATACACAAAGAAAAACCTTGATGGTGTATACAAGCTAATGGAGCATCTGATTCGAGAAACTTCTTAAAGCCGAAAAAAGATATACCTGCAGCGCTGAAAGGTATTACTCCTTCCATCTCATTTATAGTCGGTTGTAAAATATTGTCGTTTTCCATGTGACTTTCTTTATAAAGGAAAATGGAAAAGCACTTGAGCATGATGTAATCGCGTAACGTATATATATCAATATATGCTAACATTATTTATTTATTTATTTTTACACCCTGGCTTGTCAAAACTTTTGAGTGATTAAGATAGAACCACAGTGAGCTCCTAGGTATGATGGGGTTTTATTTTTAATATTCAATAGAAAATCTATGGTAAAATATTTTTCGAGTCTTTTTGTGTTTTTTTTATCATTACTACTTTGGATTCACAATACAAATGAGTGGAAATCGTGGAATAGTAATCCAATGTGGATATTGCAGACTAGAGCATATTGCTGTCAAACGGACTGATATATTCTGTTGCTCGAGATGCCGTTCCTTAATACCCATACAAACACACGAAGAACAAAACCGCACTACAATTGTCTATAACAGAAGTGTAAAAACCTCTCCGTTGCAGAAGATAAAAAGCTCCAGTGAGAACCAGTGCAACAATGGCAGTCTTGCACGTTTTTCAGGATCATCTGGCGTCAAATATCTGGCATTTGAAAGGCCAAAAGCTTCGTTTTCAATGTTTAATGCATGTCCTAGAGTTCTCTTTGAATCAAGGCTGGGAAAGCGAGCACTTATTTGTGGTGTGAGCTACAAGAAGCAGAAATACAAGCTGAAAGGAACTCTTACTGATGTTTACAATATAAAACACCTACTGATGTACAAGTATCATTTTCCGGAGCATGTGATTAGAGTCCTCACAGGTAATTGAAATCATACTTGTGCAATGCTTACTTTCTCGTGTGGTATTTCATGTCATAAGTTATGTTCCAATCTGAATAATGCTCATTTGTTAATGCAATACTAAAATGATCATGGAACAGAAGAGGACGATCTTGATCGAATTCCCACTAAAGCAAACATGGAAGCAGGGTTGAGATGGCTGGTGGAGGGATGCAGACCAGGAGATTCATTGGTGTTCTATTTCTCAGGACACGGCTTACGTCAGCCTGATTTTGATGATGATGAGATTGATGGATTTGACGAGACACTGTGTCCTGTTGATTTTAAGACGAAAGGAATGATCTTTGACAATGATCTCAACGACATGATTGTAAAGCCTATAATTAAAGGAGTAACACTTCATGCAATTATCGATGCTTGTCACAGCGGAACCATACTTGATCTGGAATATTTGTATAGCCTGAAAGAGTCAGTAACTTTCTTTCCTCTCTTTTTTCTTTCTAGATAACGGCGTATGCATTTGTAGCTTATACTTCTTAATCAAAAAACAATACTTGTATCTGTTAATGAGCTTTGAGGTGCTAATCGAAGGTAGATATCTATAGTTAAGTGTGAGAGCATCAAACTTTTCCGATATTTTCCTTATTTATTACCAGGAAAAAATGGCTGGACAACCGACCTCCATCTGGAGTAAAAAAATGCACCAGTGGTGGTCTAGCCATCTGTTTTAGTGCTTGCCGCGATGATGAGATGGCCACTGACAGCAATGTGAGTTCCATATTTCCTCATATTGTCTATGTTCTCCATTCTTCATCAGACCCCAGCAAATGACAAATGGAAAACCATGATTTCCTTGAGTATTGTCTCTAGTTTCCCGACTTCCATTTCTGATATTTTCTAGCAAGTACTGTCTCATATCAATAGTATGATTATTGGATGCCTGCCGAATCTTTTTTCAGCCGGGTTAAGTTGTGTGCTACCTACATTTCCGTGGAGTCAAAGACCCGCTCTCTTTGGTTCTGGATTATAATGAGATAAAGTAAAATGGCTCGGTAAACTTGTTGTGCTTGTTTATATTTTTGAAGTATTAGTCATTCTGTGCAACTCTGAGCGCCCCCTTCCCCGAACTATTGGTAAAAGTCGTTGAGGCCCTAGTTCATATGCCCTATTACAATCATGATACAGTGAACTTCTTTTGTTTTGGCTAACAATCCATTTATTTCCGTCCGCCTTAAAACTTTTCATATTGCCATGTAAGTGCAGGCTTTCACAAAGAAGGCAATGAGTGGTGTCATGACTCATTGTTTCATCCAAACCATTTTGACTAAACCAAAGTTGACATACGCTGAACTTTTATGTTCAGTGCGGGAGATCATTCTCGAAACCTTTGCATCTAGATGTCTCAGTTCTAAGCTCATTGATAAGTTGTTAAACCGCAGGATATCACAGGCGAGTTCCCTCTTTTTAATATTGTGGTTCTGTTTTATACTTCCAACTGATTGTTAGATAGCACAAGAACTGTTATCAGATCCCATTCTGTGAAATAACTTGGTTACGGAATTTTCGTGTGGCTACCTTATGATAACTATGAAATCCCTTCATTTTCTTTTCTTGCAGGAGCCACAGTTATCGTCGTCTGAAGTCTTTGATGTTGAAAATTCTAAGTTCATGTTATGATCTGCTGGATGACACAGTAAGCTGTAAAACAAGAAGTTCATTCAATTTCTTCATTAACTAGTGACCTCAGCTTGTTACCCATTTTTTTCGCATATTGTGTTTGCCGATAACTTACTGTAATTGTTCGGAATTTGGAATCAGCAACTATTCTTTTATGTTACTTGGGAGCTCATGCGGTCGCCTTTGCATTTAGAGGTTCCGAAACTAGCAATTGATGAATGTATTCGATATAAGATTAATGATGCATTAGTTACTCATGATCAAATCAGTCACAGTCGCTTTATGTCGATTTGGGTCAAATTAACCTTCAGATATAAAAAGGCTGTAATGCTTCTTATGACAGCAAATATTCGATTATTTGAAGGAAAAGAAAAAACAACCTCACACAAGACAAACTGTTCTTAATTAAAACGATTCCTTATGGTATTCAGGCTTTGATAAAGGTTTTGACGACATCCTCAGGTTTTTCTTTGAAGCAACGATTTGCATCGTGAGCTTTGAGAAACTCGCGGTATGTTACACTCTTGAAGAGCGGAGGACTCTCAGGTGTGATCAGAGCTTTCGCAGGTTCTATAACACAGTCTTTTGTCGGGCACAGGAAAAAGGCAATGCTTTCTCGAGCTTCAGTTTTGTTCGTAACAGATTTATGATCTGCACTTCTCAGTTTCCCATTGCTAACGATCTGCAGGATAGATCCCGAAACTTAAATAGATAAATAAGTGTGAAAAAAATATCATGCTACCTCCAATCGACATAAATCTACACACAAATAATTGGGTGAGACGGTCTGGTTGAAAAAGTACCTTCATGATGTGGCCCAAGAAAACAACCAAGGCGTCGGGACTAGGATCAACAGTAGTCCATTGACCATCTTTACAGTATTGAAGACCAGGAACATTCCCATGACCTTGCAAGAGTATGGTTACAAGGCTACGATCATTATGCTTGCATGTTCCGAGAGTGAGACTAGGATCAGGACACGGTGGGTAGTGATTCAAATTCACCTCTGCGTCTTGGCTTAATTCCTTCCCAAAATACCCTGGTTTGAGCCCTAGTCCTTCGCTTATCACCTCCAATATTCTTGATCCCAACTCGATCATTTTTACGCTGTATTCTTTGACAATTTCCCTACACTCACATTTACGCAATCACGGATCTAGAATTTCAGTTTATTTTTAAATGGGGTTATAACCAAACTTTTACAAAATAAGCTCATTCCAAACTATTTACACGAAATGGTCCACGTTAGCATTGCATTTTTTTTACAGATCTTGTATCTAGTCGCAGATTCATATTGCGACTGGTCTTTTTTTTATCTATTTTTAAAACCAGTTTCTATATGATTCAGCGACTGGTTTAAGATCGTTAGGTGGCATTTTGCTTGGCTACTGACCTCATGTCAGTAACTAGTCGCTGAATTATTCAGCGACTAGTATGAAACTTTTGGAAATAAACGAAAAAAGTCGATGGAACAGACGATTAACCTGTATCCATCAGGTTTCTGAGGCCAATAAGGAATGCATTCATCCAAAGGATGACATTTTTGTGTAAAAACATCCCTCCAAAAGTGAAATTTTTCTTCATGG
>VHZZ01000031.1:360283-370749 GCA_009801015.1 Silene noctiflora | reverse complement strand
GATTAAAGCTGTGTTTTAGTCATGAATTAATTTAAGTTATCAGGGATTAGAGCTGCGCTAACACGAGGGTAAGACTGCATACATCCGACCCCCTTACCCCCACAATTTGCGGGAGTCATTGAGGCACTGGGGGGTAATGTTGTTGTTGTTGTATCAGGGATTGCTGGTTTGATGAATTGTAGTTGGTTTCTTGGGGGTTTGGGGTAGAAGTGTAGAACCATCACAAAGGAAATGGAATCTCATATGATGAGAAATGGTGCTGGCCGTCTCAGTTTTTGTAACTAAATGGCTTCGTCAGAATCATTCTTATTGCAAGCTGGTAATTGTTCTCTACACTTGGTTGATTGCTTCAAGATCAGGAATTTCAGAAATCAACCAAAGTGATGAGCTGTAGACACCGTGAGTGCTTAATTGTATAGAGTATAAGATACGTAGTGTCTTGATTTCGCTGTTAATTTATTAGGGCAATCACTAAACTATTGTGCAGATTCAAATTCTATGACTGTGCGATCTCATTCAATATTTCAATGTTTAGGAGATGTTGTCACTAGCATGAGAAGAACAATCCAAACTTTCCAAGGCTCTCATTCTTCGTCTTCAAGTTAATAAGGGCATCGTGATTTCTGTTGGAGAGAATCATTTAGTCAATAGGCATGGATGCTCCATAATGCTAGTATAGAGTTGTGTGAAAAGGGATACTTACTGAGTAAAAAGCTTAACAAGTCAGGAATTGTTCAAATGGGTGAATAATGGATTCGGTGTCAATGTTTGATTGTTATCACTTGTGCATGAGGGCGATTTTCTGTGTGACTGTGCTTTAGAAAGGGGCTTTACATGGCTATTACTGATTGATGGGTTGTAACTGGAAACGGCAGCGCTGTTTGATCTTCAAAGGCCTGTAATAGTGTTTAATTAATTGTGAATGAACTTTTTTTAACATGTATTAAGGGTTTTCTGCAATTTTTGTGGTATGAAACCATCATAGGTTTTGAACACCACTTTTGGTGTTATGTCCTATCTTTATAACATGTTTGTTTTTACCTAGAACACTTTGTAGTAAAAAGCTCTTATTTTGATGTAGATTGGAGGACGGTCCTCCGGTTGTTCTGGGAAGGGAAGAAGTCACCAAGGTGCTGCAAAGTATGGATTTAATTTAGTGAAAGGCAAGGCAAATCATCCCATGGAGGATTATCATGTCGCTAAATTTGTTTATGTCCACGGACATGAGCTTGGCCTCTTTGCTATCTATGATGGCCATCTGGGTGATACGGTGCCAGGTTATCTACAAAAGCATTTGTTTGCCAATATTCTGAAAGAGGTGGGTTCTTGCAAAGTTTTTATATTTTATTTCATCTCGTTTTTTAGATGTCGCACCTTGTATTAAACAAACTTCTTTGCTCCTACTCAACCATGTGTGCCTGATTCTAACTGTTTCCTACAATTTGATTTTGGTCATTTCTGCAGCAATAAGTAAACAGGAGATACAATTTGATTTTGGTCATTTCTGCAGCAATAAGTAAACGGGAGAGAACACGTACTGTTTCCTGGTGAAAATAAAAAATAAAAAAAATAAATCATGTTTTGGTCACTCCCATTTCCCCCCAGTCACAGGCATGATATTCTGTTTCTTGCTTATGATGGAATAAAGTAAATGAGTTAATAAATTGGCTGTCGTTTCTAGTGTAAAGTAGACATCATTTGATGCAATGCTTGACACAATTTTCTGCATGAATATCATAAAATAGCCTCTTTACGTTGTTAACACAGAGGTAAGACTACGTACATCCAACCCCCTTACCCGTCATATGCAGGATCCCTCAATGCAATGGAATAATATATTTTGTTGATTCATGTTGTGGCTACTCTATACCTTCATCTTTATTGAAATATCTCTAGCCTTATGATGACTTGTTCTTGCAGGAAGATTTCTGGTCTGATCCAACCAGGTCCATCTTGAAAGCCTACGAGAGCACAGATCAAGCTATTCTTAACCACAATCCTGACTTGGGAAGAGGTGGTTCAACTGCAGTTACTGCTATTCTTGTGGATGGGCAAAAGTTATGGGTAGCCAATGTGGGAGATTCACGTGCAGTCCTTTCTAGAAAAGGTCAAGCAGCACAGATGTCTACTGACCATGAGCCTAATACGGAACGGAGTAGCATCGAGGACAAAGGTGGCTTTGTTTCAAATCTGCCAGGTACTTTAGCCTTGACCATTCAACTATGAATTGTTCTAGGCATTTATCAGGTAATAGCGTGGGCTAACTGTTCACGATTGCTGGAATTTCATCCTACCGTTGGGCCTTATCCCTTTTTTATAGACTTGTGGTTTTCTTTTGTATTGCGTCAATTATGGAGGGGTCCCCAGGTAGCTAGGATTCGATAGTGGTTGAGGTGACGAGCAATGTCTAATGGCAATGCTGTGACCTGCAAACTTTATCTCAGATTCTTTCTATAGTCCACTTCTCTATTTAGCATTATGGCTTCTTCGTAAAAAAGTATAGGCAAGGGCTCCTTCTGTGACCTTTGGTTTTTACATCATGGCTCATGACTGGGTTAATCACACCTAGTATCAGTTTATCATGCGCTTCTCAAGGTTGATTTAATCTTTGCGGTGCCCTTCAATTAGGGGATGTTGCCAGGGTCAATGGGCAACTTGCAGTTTCCAGAGCCTTTGGAGACAGGAACTTGAAGACACATTTACGGTCTGATCCCGACATAAAATATGTCGAAATCAATGCTGATACCGATCTTTTAATCCTAGCTAGTGACGGTGTATGGAAGGTACTTTCTACTGCTCCTTTCCCGACTCTCTTGTTCACGTCTTCTGACCAAAGCATATATCATCGCATAAATTTTCATATGAGACTGTTCCATATTAAGAAATTAAGAATACCATGAGATTGACTCGTATCTTCTAGAAAATGGGTGTTGTTATACAAATTTAAGCAGTTTAGCAAATAATATAAAATAGCAGTTTTAGTCACGGTTGTGGGCCTTGTGGCATCGGTCTTCACATGCGGTAAATTACAGTTGCAGCCTGCGGTGATTGTCAAACCTTTTCAAGACAGCCACGTCAGTGAATCAGTGGTTGGTCATGGATTTACTATATATATGGGTAGAGTTATTAAATTAATGGATTGGTCTTACGCTTACGCTATATTAACATGATATCGTCTTTTAGGAGACTAAATGTCGCTTCTGAACTGTCGAGTGTCAAACAAATACAGGTAATGTCTAATCAAGAGGCAGTTGACATTGCAAAGAAAATCAAAGATCCGGTCAAGGCAGCCAAGCAGTTATCCACAGAAGCTTTGAACCGTGACAGCAAAGATGACATCTCTTGTATTGTAGTTCGTTTCTGAGGATTAAACACTCATGTCGTGTGGACTGTGGACGCGAATATTTGTAAATGTGGGGGGATGTTACATAATAGAGTATAGACCATACTGAAAGGTTCAGGCTATTTATTGGTTTCTGAGGCGAGGATTTTACAAGCTTTGTAAAAAGGGAATGAATTGGTCGGGTTTTTAGGTGGTGTGGTGCTTGACATAGTTGCAGAGATTCCTTATATATGTGTGTGTGTAGATTCATGTAGCCAATTTCTCCATATTCATCTCTGAATTTGATTCTATGTGATCCTGGAATAACCCGAATGTGTAATAGCAGATTTAAAGTGAGTTTGTCGATGTTGTAAAACCTGCACGCAAGGAGCTACCTTGGCCAAGTTGTTGTCCTTGCTACAGTAACTCCGTAAGTTTATATAAGAATTTGTCATCGATGTTGTGCATGTTGGCTATGTAGCACAACATGTTTTACGTGTTTTTCAGTCCGACATGCTCTGCTGAACGTTCGACTCAACTGACTCACCAAAAATCTATTGTTACTTCACTTTGCAGATTTTTCCGATCTCTGCAGAAGACAATAAATCTTTCTTCGACTAAGCTTGAACCCGTAATGTGCATGATTGCGACGTAAACAATCCAGATAATGTCGTAAAGTTGCAATGGAAAGTCATTTATGTTGTTTGAATTGTTCTTAGATTTCTTATTTGGCTCATCGGCTATTTGATAGGCCATTTACAGTTGTTCGGGCATGATTCTACAATATTAGCCTTTGTGAAAGAAAAATCGACGGGCGAAAACAATAGGACGAATCATAAGGAAGATATTGCAACTGGTAAAGGAATTCGATGTAATAAATTTACTCGTTAAATAAGTTGACATTTGAAAACTCAATTTTATCCGTAATTAACCTATTTCAAAATGAATTTAAGATTAATAAGACGAGTTTTAGCATATGAGAAACCGTTAAATAACCTGACATAAAATATAGATCAAGATGAAGTAATAAAACAATCGTTTTCATTTTAATTTATTTAACACGACATGAGAGAGCACATTCAGATTAGGCCAAACTATTTATTGCTCAAAATACTAAAGTCCACTATTTAATACCGATGAAATAAACAATAACTACCTTTTACTAACAAACTAGTGTAGTACCCGTGCAAATGCACGGTATTTTAGATACAAATATTAGAAAATTTGACAATTAATTAAACTAATACAATTTACCTCTGTTTTGAAAAGAGTAGAAAATTTACATATATAATTCCAATGACATATTTTATTAGCCTTATTTATATAAAAGTTAAATAATAACTAGCTTTTGAACTCGTGCCCGCACGGACAATCTTTAAAATTGCATTATAAGTAATATCGAATTAATTATGAACAATTATGACATAATTACATAATACTTTCAAGTAGATTGATTAAAACTTTACATTGCCCAACCTATTTTACCAAGGTCTGAACCCGTACAACTTGATCCTGAACCCATAGCTCGAACCAGCTCAAAGTTGCAATGATTTAGTAATATAGAGTCGACCGACACTATCACCTCGAAGATAAATTTATGTGAAAATATAACAACTTATATTTGTATTGTTTCTTATTTACATTGTACTTTCTTGACCTCATCATTTTTGTGAAGGAGTTTGAAAAATTTACATCAAAATTTATAAAGTTTACAAAAAAATATACTTTTTTTTATAAAAAGCTTAATACATCAAATCGAGCAACTGGTTATATAATCCATTTACGAAAAATATTAAAGTAAGTGGAGGAAAGAAAAATGTTTACCRAAATACTCTTATTCGCCTATCAACCCATAATTAATTAGGAGATAAATATTGTGTAATAGTAAATATAGATAGTGAACACTAATTAATTAGGAAATAAATATTGTCTATAGAATATCACTTAGGCGGGAAATTTAAGCGGAAGAATAAAAATTAGGAGATGTGTTAATCTTTTAGTATATAGGGGATTACAAACCCCGTCTTTAAATACAGTAACAAATCCCGAACCACCATGTATATCTGATCAACCATCGTGGATAAAATAGAGACTCGTGATTAAGAAAGAAATGTCAACGCAATAACAAGACATTTGTCCTATCTATAAACGTGAGTTATTATTTAAACCGTTTACGCTTAAGACGGAAAATGAGAGTTTGTGCATAGAGAAGCAAGTGTGTCCTAGTTCATTCATTCTGATCATCTTTCTCAGCTCACAAAAAAATCACCACTCTACTCCGCTTCATCGTTCATACTAAATTGAACAATCAAACAAGATTAAACCTAAAAAATTGGAGAAAATTCGAGGAATATTGAAGGAAAAGAACAACAAAAGTCAAAATTCGAGAGAAGGAAGAGGAATTCCACGAAAAACCTTGCTAAAAATGGGTGCAGCAGGGTCAAAATTGGAAAAAGCTCTCGGCGATCATTTTCCTGAAGGTGAACGATATTTTGGACTCGAGAATTTCGGCAATACTTGTTATTGTAACAGCGTTTTGCAGGTTATTTCTTTAATTTTTACTTTAATTCATGTTTGTTGCATAAATTAGGTTTTTGTTGTATTGATTTAGTTAATTTGATTGTTATTCGAGGTATCGCAACGAATTATATGTAGGCGATTGCATGTTATACGGATGATTAGGTATAATTTGTGTTTTGATTGATTGTGATGATTTGTGTTGTTTGATAGGTAATTAATTGTGATTAGTTAGTTAATTTGATTGTAATTCGAGCTATCGGAATGAATTATATGTACTCGGTTGAATATTATATGGATGATTATGTATAATTTGTGTTTTGATTGATTTTGATGATTTGTGTTGTTTGATAGGTAATTAATTGTGATTAGTTAGTTAATTTGATTGTAATTCGAGCTATCGGAACGAATTATATACTCGGATGAACATGTATAATTTGTGTTTTGCTTGACTTTGATGATTTGTGTTGTTTGATAGGTAATTAATTGAGATATGTTAGTTAATTTGATTGTATTCGAGGTTTCGGAACGAATTATATGTACTCGGTTGCTTATTGTGGTAGTTGATTCATAATTATAATCAATTAATGATGATGCTTATGTATAATCTGTAGTCTTACTGTATAATTTGATTTTATTTCGAGGTATTGAAAGTTTATCGAAACGAATTACGTTTTACTCAATTGAGTATTGTTTGAGTGGAAAAGATTGCAGCTTTTGACTTGAGAATTAAGATTATTAGAGTGTTATGTCTGATTGATGTTGAAGGAAAGACCTTTTAGGGAAGGAAGTGAATGGAGCGAAGATTGTTGCCCGTCAAGTGTAAATAATGAAAAGATAGTTTTGCTTAGATTGTCGTCTTAATGTTAGAACGTAGTTACTATAGCTATCATTAAATGAATTAATTTACTTGGTTGAATATTGTTTTGAGTGGAAAAGGTTGCAGCTTTTGATTTGAGATTAGAGTGTTATCCGTAATTGATGTTGAAGTAAATACCTTCAAGGGAAGGAAGTGAGCTGAGCGGAGTTTGTTGCTCGTCAATTGTAAATGATGAAAAGATATTTTTGGTTAAGATCGTCGCCTTAAACTTTGAACTTAGTTACTATAGTCTATAGCTATCATTGAATGAACCACGTACTATGGAAAGATGCAGTCTTTAAGCTTAAGACGGTCTCAAATGAGATTTTGTACACAAGTAGAGTTTTTGTGGTGGAAATTGATATGGGAAAAGAAAAATATATTGCCTTTTACTTGCATATGATATTTGTGTGAGTGGTGGTTGATGTTTTTGAAAGTATGCGACAAAGGGCTCAGGTTGCTTACATCTATTTCCCTTTCATACTGTAAGTGGGAGGTTTTGAAATACGAGGGTATTGTTGTTATGAAAAGAAATTGGTTTGTAAATAGAATGTATTGTTTGTTGACCGCTCAGGTATTCGACTTTAGTTCGGTATCTAAATTTATTTTGTGAATTGTTCTAGGCTCTCTACTTCTGCGTGCCATTCCGTGAGAAATTGCTGGAATACTATGAGAAGAACAAAAATCCAGCTGATCCAGAAGAAAATTTGCTTACATGTTTGGCTGATTTATTCACACAGGTATTGCATTATATAGTTATCAGTGTACATTATGGGTTTTTGCTCATTTCTTTTTATTTTATGCATCGGAAATATGTTTCATTTGGTCTGCATGGGGATTTGGAAGTAATTTGTGCGAGTCTGGATAAACGTTTATTGTATAATACAGCCGGTGAAGACAACAGTAAGATGAATATTACTCAACAGCAATTTAACATATTAACCTGTGGTGGAGCTTACGTTTGAAATAGAAATCGTCTTTGCTTAATTGATAGTCAAAGAAAAACAATGTTGACAGTTTCAGCTGGCTTTAAGTGTGCGAGCATTCATGTATGATTCCTGCGGTCATGTTTTCAGTTTCCAGGAGGGATAGGATTGGAGATAATTCAACTTCTTTTATATCAAACCTACTTTGTCCGACACTTCCTAATTAACCTCTGATTCTATTTGCAGATAAGTATACAAAAGAAGAAAACAGGTGTAATTGCTCCCAAACGATTTGTACAGCGAGTGCGGAAAGAAAATGAGCTGTTTCGTGGTTACATGCATCAGGTATATTGTGTTGCCTTTCTGAGTGTTTTTGGAATTGATTACTGAAAAGCCGTCATGAATTTCTCCATCTTCTATGCTGGCAATGTATCGTGTTTTCCTTTCCCGTTTCCTATTTTTCTTTTTCCTTCCCACTTTACATGTCAGTGTCAGTTTTAAATAATGATTTATGTTAACCAACACCAAATAATTTGAGGTTAAGGCTGTCTTGTAGTTGGTATCCCGTACTGGCAAAAATGCACACGATATGCCTAGAAGTTAAATTGTCGTTTTTTATTTGCACCATAAGTTGCAGGAAAATGGCAACGGTACTGGTGTGATTTTGAGACTAGTTTCTTAAATTTCCCTTCACAGAGCTAATTTTATGCTTGCTTCTAAACAGGATGCTCATGAGTTCTTGAATTTTTTGTTGAATGAACTTGTTGACATTCTGGAGAAAGAATCTTCTGCAGCAAAAGATACTACAGATGGTTCATCTTCTGAAAAGCTTCCAAATGGGCCAAGAAATGGCGACACTAATGGTGCTACTGCTCAGGAGCCCCTTGCTACATGGGTTCATAAAAATTTTCAGGTCGGTCCACATATACTTATGGTGCTTTAGTTTTATACCTCTATCAGTATATATTAATAACCCTCTTATTATGAGTTGTGATCTTACATTTTCTCCGAGTAGGCATGTAAGCATGTTATATTCTAATTTCATATTAAAGTTGGCTAGCGGTTTTCTCATGACTTCCTTGTGATGCTATATTTGAATTTGCGTACAAAGTTACAGGGCGAGTTGCGGTTTTCAACTTATATTGATTTGATTTGATATGGAATTAAATTATTTATATTTCTGGAAATTATTTGATGGTAACATACAGACTTATGTACGCAGGGTATACTGACGAATGAAACAAAGTGCCTGAGGTGTGAAACTGTAACAGCCAGGGATGAGACGTTCTTCGATTTAAGTCTTGATATTGAACAGAACAGCTCTATTACTAGCTGCCTGAAGAATTTTAGCTCTACTGAAACTCTAAATGCCGAAGATAAATTCTTCTGTGACAAGTGTTGTAGGTATGTTTTTGTCTCCTTTAATTTCCTTACTCGCTACATGATATCTTTGATTAAGCAAACAACTTCTTAAACGACCTGTTACATAGCCTTTTGAGTGTACCGCCTCTTATCTTACTCGGACTCGAGTATAGGTTTCGAACCCTATCATGACTCATATTTTGTGATTGGGGGACTCTATCCTAAGATGAGGATATGTGTACTCGCTGTATCGTGACTGTCTGTTGAGCGAAATTTAATTCAAATGACACTCTTTCTATCTGAAGTTTCTAAAGAGAAATTGCTCAAAACATAAAGCTTAAAGTCGTCAAAAATAATACTCGTATATGTGCTAAATGGTGCATATAATAGTCTCGTCATCTATGTTGCCTCCCATTTGTCTTTGCTAGGAGAAGTGTAGAAAAACGTATTTGAATCTTATCATCCCCCTTTTATGAATTTCAAATAAACTACTACTTTATCCGTCACAGCTTGCAAGAAGCTCAAAAAAGAATGAAGATCAGAAAACCACCTCACATCCTTGTGATCCACCTGAAAAGGTTCAAGTACATTGAGAGTCTAGGACGGTACAAAAAGCTCTCATATCGAGTTGTGTTCCCTCTCGAGCTCAAGCTGAGCAACACAATGGAGGACGCCGACTCAGAATACTCCTTATTTGCCGTTGTTGTACACGTGGGTACTGGTCCAAACCACGGTCACTATGTTAGCCTGGTGAAAAGCCATAACCACTGGTTGTTCTTTGATGACGAGAATGTGGATATAATTGACGAGTCGGCTGTTCAGACATTCTTTGGATCGGCACAGGAGTTTTCTAGCAACTCGGAGCATGGCTATATCTTACTCTATGAAAGGGTTACACCCAAATTTTGATACTTTGTTCTCTTGTCGCGACTTGTAACTTGTGTTGTACGTGAAATGGTCTGAGACATCAAAACGTTTTGCTGTACATTATGCTGGATTTTATGACAACAAACTATTGTAAATCACACATACGTTCACAGCTATGCCGAAGAGGCGAAGAATGGTAACACAAGGTTTAGTGGTCAGCAATTTAAAAAAAAAAAAAAAAAAAAAAGGGTCCGAAAATATTATTTCAACCGTTTTCCATTGCAGCCGAAAACAATGTGCAATCTACTTTTTTTCTTGTATTGTACATTTGGACAGAGTACCTTGTAGCGGCGGATAATTTTTACTCGAGACTAAAGCAATATATAGTTACTCCCTCTATCCCGGTTTTTTTGTTGTCCTATTTCATTTTGTGTTTCAATCAATTGTTGTCCTTTTTTATGTTAACAACTAGTCTTAAACCCGTGCAAATTGCACGGGTTGCTGTTTCGGATTTTGTTATTTTGTTATTATCAAATATGTAAAAACTAATGAGTTTTGAAAAAATCATACTCCACACTTTAATATTCTCTTTATCTTGTTAGTCAGTCCACTT
>VHZZ01000031.1:287884-320748 GCA_009801015.1 Silene noctiflora | reverse complement strand
AGTGACGGATCCGCAAGCGAAGCCTGAAAACCGAAAGTGAGAAGATATTTCTTCAACTCAGTGTACCAAGCCCGAGGGGCTTGTTTAAGACCATATAGGGCTTTGTTAAGACGGCAAACATGAGTTGGTTTAGCGTCGTCAACGAAGCCCGGAGGTTGTGCCACGAAAACTGTTTCGTGAAGCGACCCTTGTAAAAACGCATTGTTGATGTCCAATTGGCGAATAGACCAACCGTGACTGAGAGCAAGAGACAATAAAAGACGAATGGTGACGGGTTTGACAACCGGGCTAAAGGTGTCTGAATAGTCAACGCCGTATTGTTGGAGAAAGCCTTTTGCAACTAGGCGTGCTTTGTACTTTTGAACCGTGTTGTCGGGATTGTATTTGACGCGAAATACCCATTTACACCCAATAACATTGTGAGCTTCATGGGCAGGAACAAGGGACCAAGTATTATTTTTGATCAAGGCATTGTATTCCTCAAGCATAGCACCACGCCATTGGGGTGATGTGAGGGCTTGTTTGGTGGTGGTAGGGAGAGAGTGAGGTGATGTAGTGACAGCGAGGTTGGCATACTTGGGGTTGGGTTTTCGTATGTTATTGGTGAGACGAGTGACAACCCCTCGAGGAGGGATCAAGGAGACAGAGGTGGGGAGATGTGGGGTAGCTGGGGTGTCTGTGGGTTTACTGGATGTGGTTGTGGAGGGCGGCAGGTCTGGTGCAGGGGTGAGAACAGGAGAGTTGGGCGTGGCAGAGGGCATAGGCTGAACAGGCAGAGTGGTGCTGGTAGGAGATGAGAGAAAGGCGATAGGAGGGGTGTACCAGTCATCAACTGTGGAGACCGTAGTGGGGCGTGGTTGGGCTGCAAGACGTGGGTAAGGGAAGTCTGTTTCGACAAAGGTAACGTGACGGGATGTGTATAGGCGACGAGCAGCAGGGTCAAAGCAGAGATAGGCACTTTGGGAGAGTGAATAACCAAGAAATACACACGCAATAGATTTGGGGTCCAATTTGTGCGAAGTGTAAGGCTTGAGCCACGGATAACAGAGGCAGCCGAAAGCACGAAGTTTTTGGTAGTTAGGATGGGATTTAAATAGACGAAAGTAAGGAGAGTCATTGTTTAAGGTAGGAGTGGGAAGTCTATTAATTAGATAAACGGCAGCGGCGAAAGCTTTTGGCCAAAAACTCGTAGGGAGATTGGCGTGAGTAAGGAGCGAGAGGCCGGTTTCGACAATGTGACGGTGTCGACGCTCGGCATAGCCATTATGTTGAGGGGTGTGAGGCGGAGAAGTGAGATGACTGATTCCATTTTGGAGAAGAGAGGGCGTGAGTTTAATGTACTCACCACCGTTATCGGAAAACAGTTTAATTATAGGCTTATTAAAATGCTGTTCGACAAGAGATTTGAATTGGTGAAAGGTAGAATAGGTGTCAGACTTATTTTTTAATGGGTAAAGCCAGGTGTATTTGGTGTAGTGATCGACGAATATCACATAGTATTTAAAACCGTCAGAGGATAAAACCGGAGAGGACCAAACATCGGAAAAGATTAAATCAAGAGGTGCATCAGATTTGAGTGTCGAATCATGAAACGGTAACTTATGGCATTTATTAACTTTGCAAGCATGACAATAATGAAAATCAGAAACAGAGCATGACAAATTGAAATTGTTCTTGACAAAAGAAAAAACATGAGAAGCAGGATGTCCTAGGCGATGATGCCATAGCAGCGCCGAGGAGGAAGCAGCGGAGGTGAGGTAGGCTTGAGGTTTGGACGGGGACCAGGAGTAAATCCCACTTTCAAGTTTGCCGTGGAGTAAAATCCGTCCCGTCGTTATATCCTTAAAGAAAAAATGAGAAGGAGAAAATTCAATATGAGCGTTATTGTCAAGACAAAATTGTGAGACGGATAATATATTGCGAGATATGGAGGGAACATGTAAAACATTGCGAAAATATAAAGTAGAAGAGTGATAGGGAATTTCGAAGGAACCTATGTTGGAGATGGGTAAGGAAGAGCCATCCCCGATGACCACGTCATCAGGTCCTCCATAGGGTGCGTGCAAGGAGAGGTTGGAGAGGTCATTGGTGAGGTGATGCGTGGCCCCGCTGTCGACCAGCCAAGAGTCAGGGGACGATGAGGAGGCAGTAGCAGTGTTGACTTGAGGACGATGAGGTTGGGGTTTAGTAGGTCGAACATACGGGGTGAGAGTGAAGGAAGGGTGGGCTTTTTTGAAGTTGCGACAKGTRAGGAAATTGTGACCTTTGTAGCCACAGTATTGACAGATAGATACTGCCTTGGTGGAGTCGGAAGAGTCATTGTTATGGGGTATGGGATTGGGCATGAATTGGCGAGGAGCAATGTTACGATCAGGGTAACGAGTGTGATTTGGGCGGTACTTAGCAGCAAAGGCCGTGGTAGGGAGGGGTGTGGCAGTGGTGTTTTCYGGGTTTTTGAGRTCRTGATTRATTAGTTTYTCATGTAGGGCATCGAMGGTGATAGGGGTATCGCGRTTTTCGATAACATCCTTAATAGCACGGTAACGGTTTGAGTCAAGTCCACGAAGAACCTTAGCCACAATGTCTTCGGGGTCCATGGGCTTGCCCAAATTRGCGAGTTCAATGGTACATGTCTTGATTTGATGCATGTACTCGGTGATGGTTTGGTCGGGTTTCTTGGTAATGTTGTCGAAATGATTTTTGATTTGCAAAATGTGTCCCCTGGAAGGGTTAGCATAGGTAGAGGAAAGGGTGGTCCATGCCTCACGGGAGGTTTTGGACTGGGTAACAAGAGGGGCAATGGTGCTATCTAGGGTGCCGACAAGGGAGGCTAGGAGAAGACGATCCTGCCGCTGCCAAGTGGTGTGAGCAGGGTTGGCGGTGGTTTGGCTGTTGGCGGTGACGGTGGCAGCATGGCAGGGGTGGGTTCCATCAAGAAACCGAAAGAGGTCGAGTCCTTCAAGAAACGAACGAATCTGGAAGGACCACTGGGCATAGTTGGTTGTAGTGAGGGTTTTGCATTGGRAGAGATTGACGAAAATGATGGGTGAGTTTTGTTCAGCATTGTTCGGAACGATTAGAGCATTGTGTGCCATGGTTGAGGAGAACAATTAAGCCAAGGATCGAAGAAGACTTCTGATACCATATAAAGGAAGAGAAGAGTATTTGAAATGTTGTATATAAACTATGTATATGTAGCATGAATTACAGAGGTATATATATACTAGCATGAGCATAACCTAATCCTAGAAATAAGCAACCATATACACTAAACTAGGAAAAAGGAATCAAAAGATATGATTACATGATTTACATTAGGAATAAAATAACTGACTGAAAATATGCTAAGAAATATTCCCATGAGGATTTACGTCCTTAATAAGTACGACTAACATAATAATAAAGTAAGTGCGTTGATTATTGACTGTGTCGATAGGGTAATACGAAACATGGGTGATGATGCTAGATGCCCGCGCTGTGATGGTGATGAAGAGACTTCTGAGCATCTCCTCCGTTCGTGTCCGGTGTCGAAACACATTTGGAGCCTGATTGGTATTGACTTCTCTAATACGAGTACTTCTTTTTATTATTCGCCTTTTATTGAATGGCTTTCGAAGAACGCTAGCAATGATGTACTTACTAATGAGGCGGACTCGCCGATGCTCTTTACTATCACTTGTTGATGGATTTGGAGATGGCGAAACAATGTGGTGTTTGGGCGAGCTAATGAGAATCCAATTGATCCTCGCACCTTTTTATATCTCCAATTCGACACTAGTAAGAAAGCATTTGATCGAATTGATATCTTTATACCGCAACAACGAGCTTCAAATGTCGAAATGTTTATCCAATGGCTTCCTCCGCCTCATGGATGGGTTTTAGTAAATACAGATGGAGCCTCTAAAGGAAATCCAGGTCTACCTGGAGAGGGCGGGATTATCCGAGATGAGTCGGGTAATTTCATTACCGCATTTTATTTCTCTTGTGGAATATGCACGTCAATGAAATCTAAACTATTAGCACTGCTTACGGGTCTGGAAAGAGCAAAATCGAAGGGATTACGAAAGATGCTTATACATATGGATAACCAACCTTGCATTGATATTATCAATGAGGAGCCGTTAATTAGTAATAGCTTGAAATTTATCGTAAAAAGATGCAAGGATCTAATTCGAGACGACACCTGGACGGTCAAACTGGAGCACACTTATAGAGAAGCCAACAGAGCAACGGATTTGTTAGGAAATAGGGGAGTGAATGCTAGTACTATTCCTATTTTTTTAGATATTCCTCTAGATGAGCTACGTCTCATCCTTAGGGAGGACATATTTGGGATTGTTATTCCTCGTGTAATAGCGAACAATTAATTCGGGGCTTAGCCCCTCATTCGTGCCGGAATAATAATAATAATAATAATAATAATAATAATAATAATAATAATAATAATAATAATAATAATAATAATAATAATAATAATAATGGTAACATGTTATCATCTTGAACACCGTAAGTCGTTCGTATTGAGCATTCAACAAGAAGTACAAAGCGAAGCGGAGGTAATGCACCTCGCCTCATAATATGGGTCAAAATAAGCGTAACTACATGTTCCGCAACATTCGTCATCATTTATTCAAGATTTGGAGGGATCTAATTTCCCTCCTCCAAGCCTAATTAAAATCTCTCCACAATAAGAGATTTGAAGGAAAATTGTATCCAAATTAAACACCCACACCCGACCATATTCCCCCTCTCCTTCCTTTCTCTTCCTTTCCCTTCTCTCCATTCCTAGTTTCCTCTCCCCTCTAATAGGAAATAAAGTATATGTCGAGATATCAACATCAACTAATTAGGGAATATATATGATATATTACAATATATCATATAAAATAAAGGAAGATATATATTAGGGAATAATATAAGGTTGAATATTTAGGAATGTTTTAGAATTAGGTTTAGATATGAGTCCCTATAAATACCGAGTCTAATGTATTTGTAAGACATCATCATATAATTCAATAATACAAAATGATTTATGAATCTCTCCCTTCTAGCATTTGACATGGTATCAGAGCCAGTGTAACCAAAAGGTCACGGGTTCAAATCTCACCGCTCCCCAATTTCTAAAGTGCAATATTAAGCCAACAGTATAACAATATAACATATCATAAGGTATAACCAACCAAAGTAAACTGTAACAAACATTCTCCAAACTCCATAATAACCAATAACCGACTACACACCAAGGTGTGTAGTTTTGCCAGATTACCCATCGCAATAGGTAATCCACACCGTCAGTGGGGACCGCAACCGTACTACCTAAGCCCCACTCATCGCAACGAGCGAACCCAGATCATTAATGTGCACATTCCCTTCTGATGGGAGCCACAAGCTAAGAGGCGAACATGAGGTTAGAACTATCTCCCGAAAATGGTTCTCAACAATACCAATACCAACACCATAACTCAATCATACAATAACCACAAAGATCACCACATTACATGCATACTAATTACACAGCCAACTGAGTAGGAAAACCTTACCTGATAAGCAAATCCAATAAAGTATAACAAAGCCTCCTCTACAAAATCCTCACCTAGAATAGTATCAATCAATCAACGAAACTACATACCAATGCTAAACATCCCAAAACCCCCAAATTAACCCAATTAGGGTTAGCATACAAAAGACTATTAACAAGATAAAAGACCTACTGATTGCGATCTACGCTGAAAGAGATGCAAAAACCCCCCAAAAGATGAACCCTAGCTTTGGATTGATTAGGATAAATGAAGACGCAGTAATGTCGTTCTCTTTTTGTGAAAAGTGCTTTTAAAACTGATTATGAAATGTTTTAAGTTGATAACACGATAAATATATGCAAGGGCTCAAGGATAAGTCGATCTTGACGGTACCATATGGAATAAGCCGGATTGGGGGTGATGGCTATGATGGTGTCGGGTGGGGCGGGTTCGGTGGTGACGGTTGCGACAGGGGCATCGGTGGTACCATCGAGAAATCCATGGAGCTCAAGTCTGTTCATGAGATCACGAACTTGAAAGCGCCATTTGTGGAAGGTGATTATATCCTTGAGTTAGGTGCAATTGTTGAAGGTGACGAGGGTGAGGGCGTGTTTGGGGGTAGGCGGTGTTGCTCAGGTCCGTTCATGATATCATAGACTTGGACATGAAGCATAGCCAATTTAGCCATCCATCTCGTGCCGCCTTTTAAGAGATGTACAAGGACACTATTACTACATCCATAGGTCATATCTCTCACTTTTATCCTTGGTTCTTCTGAACTCGTCCGTACCTTAGTTACAATCGATAACATGTAAATTCATCTTATCTTACTTTTATTAAAGTAAGAACAAATAAAGCATTTTCCTTAACCCACCTAATAAAAAAAAACATGATTTTTTTTTGCAACAGTGGTGGGCCTCTTTGAAAAGAAAAAACAATTTGTTCAGCTACACTAAAATTGTAAATGCAATTTGCAATTTTTTGTCAATTTTTAAATTTACAGTTCATATATATTTGTTTATTATTATTATTATTATTATTATTATTATTATTATTATTATATTCAAATATACAATATATTTTTTTTAAAATTTTTATTGTGAGTGATGTGTGTATATATTCAATTAGTGGACTATACAACCAGTTGTATACATCTGGTAATATAAATTTGGAGCTTTATAACAAAGGATTTGAGCTTATATGTACATTTTACGAGCTTTATTGAAAAGAATCTGAGCGCGTTTTTTAAGAAAAAAATTAATTCAAAATATTATATCGAAACTGAAAAATAATACATATAAAGTCAATAAGATTTTAATTTTAATACCTAAAAAATTGAAATGTAAATCAAAAATTTTAAAAGATAAAAAAAAATTGCATATAAGCTTAATTAGATTCGTATTGGATGTACGATGCTCATATACATCTGGATGTATAGCCCTATTTGTGGTATATATTAGGCGATATGATTAATTCTTAGGTTTTTTCTAGTCGAATGGAGTTACCAAAAAAATATAATAATGAGTTAATTTAATGGAATATAAAGTCGTTTAGTTCATTGCTCAATTAATCTATCTCCAGTTACAATTTCGCTATTATAATTTTTTAATTGGAGTAGTTAAATTTCACATATTGAAATTTAGGGTTATTTAATGGGATTAATCCAACTTATGCTCCTTCACAAATTACCCCAACCTATTTTTTATCCCATATTAATCTCAACTTTACTAGTTTTAATGGGTTAAAACTAGTAATTATTTAAAACTTAAAAAACTTGTCTCGTGAAAGACCGTCTCCCACTAAATTAATAGCAGACATAACCTGAAAAATAGGAATTAAATAACTTTTTTCCCTCAATATGTTAGAGGTATGTCAATAACGCTATTGATAGACCGTACCTCTAAAATTTTTGTGATGCTTTATTCCGATGTCTGGTCATCCAAAAACACTAACCAAAATGACAACATAAAGACGACAGGTTTTGAAGGGACCAAAAATTACAATAATTTAGTGGGGAGATAGGGGACTACAATTACAGCAATAACGTTTCTATGCACACAACGTCGACTGGACCCTATAACATGTGGCCCATACGGCCTTAGGGTAAGATTATTAAGTATAAAGACAACACTCACTCAAGACTATCAATAATTTACAAAAATCTTGATAAAATTTTAAGTTGAATCTTGGAAATCCAGGACTCAACTTAAGAGTTTATGTGAGTCTTGACCTCACCATGAGTGAAAAGTATCCAATTAATGGATACCATGTGACATTTTTTTTTGAAAAAAAAAAAGTAAGTGAAGTGGAAATTAGAAAAGTAGAGTTTAAGGTGAGTTTGACGGATAATGTATAAAGTCTGAGGTGAGTCTGAGTTAAGTCTGAATAATAAAGAAATAATAAAAGTTAGTGGAAAGCTGATGTGGCAGAGTTTTAAGACTTTGGAGAGTCTGATAGATAATCTTACCCTTACTTATCTCGTAGTATCCTTCATGCCTTATAAATAATGCAACGTTAGTTTGTGCAACAAATGCAAGAACAAAGCTAAAAGATAAAAATAAAATAAATAAATAAATAAAAACAATGTCTCTGCCTGAGCTAGTGGTCTTCTCAGTGAGAGACTCGAATAACGAGGTTAGATACTTGAGTTTTACGGGTCCTCAAAGACAACTCCGGTGCGGTACTGAAGAAGGTGTCTTTAGTGACAACGTTAATTTTGTTGTCGAACCAGCCGGAGATGGCCTCGTTCACATTAGATCCGTCTACGAAAACTGCTATTGGGCAAGGTAAACCCGACTACTTGTTGCTATTTTGTTTGTTTGTTTGTTTGTCGAAAGTGTCAGAAAACGCGATGTTAATACATATGGAAAAATGGCAGGGCATCGGGTGAACCGTGGTTATTGGCATCATCGCCAGAGAAAGTGGAGGACATGTGGAAGGACGAGTGTACGCTGTTCCGACCTCGTATGAGCGCAGGAAACGTCTCTGTTGGATTTGTACACGCGCAAAGCGGGTTGAACGTTGTGATGCGTCCAGCCACCGACGCACATGCCTACAACTTGTGTGTAGAGCCAGGGGCGCCAACCGACTTCAACTTCCTCGACTTCGCCCGCTTAAGTAAGACCAAGCTTCCAAAATACGTGATGTTCCTAGGTGACAACAACAAGTATATGAGCCCGAAAAGCACCCTCCCAGATTGGGCGTTCTTACATTTTGCGGAATATGATAATCCCACGAGCCGTGACGTGGGATTCGAAGTATTCTACAACAAAAACGGCGACAATGTAAGATTCAAGTCCATGAGTCTTAACCGCTTCTGGCATGTGATGCTGCCTGGAAGACGGGTTTTGATAACCCCTTACGCTGAGGGAGGACCGGGAGGCGACATGTCGTTTGATGCTGCCGTGTCTTCCCCACAGAACGCAAGCGAAGACGGTATTGCCTTGCGTTCCCTCACCTTCAACCAGTATTGTCACAGAGTTACCAGCATTGAACAAGAGTATTTTGCTGGATCATCCACACCCCACATGCTAAACGCCTGGCTCCGGCCTAGGTACGTGACCAGCCCGGGCAAAAGCCGTGTTAATATTGAGGGTTTTCGAAATGCCTGGAAGGGGCCTAAGGGAAGTCGATATTTAAAAGAAGAGCTCATTTCAAACTCGGAGTTCCAGGAACGTGAGACGATTTTACCTACTGAATATCAGGCTCGTAGGACAACAACAATTAGCAATAGTTTTGCCTTGGTCAAAGGGCATCCGACCGTGTTCAACGGCAGGATGCCCTCTGTTCTCGAAACAGGGGAACTAGACATTCCAGATATGGTCACAGATGTTACTGCTTCTTGGGGATTATCTGCAACGATTAACGTGCCTACCAAAGAGGACGTAAAAATCGTATTACCGCCAAGGTCATCCGTACGTGTTACTCTGTCTGTAAATAGAGCCACTTATGAGGTTCCATTCTCCTACAAACAAATCGACGAATTTCCGTTTGGTGGTACTGAAACTCAGAATCTCCACGATGGTGTTTTTAAGATCGAATCCGAGTATAGGATCGAGGTTAGCTATAATATCCAACCATTCTCGTCCAAGGTATCTCTTATCTTTGTTTAATTCATTGCGGATGAAACTCTTAAAAATAAAGTTTTTTTCTTTTTTTTTTTTGCTCGAAATGTAATCTTGATGAACTGTGCAGGAAGGCAATCCAGAAGATGACATCAAACCAAATGCAGTTGTTGAAGACGAAGTTAACAAAGAATAAGAAAAGAATGCCAATGCATGCATGTTGTATTAGCTCCCTGAGCAAATTAAATAATGTCTATTTGTATTGTGATACGAGGTTATAACTTATATATCGAGGTACGATCCTATAGATCAGATCCTGTTCAATTAATAAGGTCGTGTGTTAAAAGGTTATACGACTATCTGAGATTGTCGTAATTACTATTGTTGTTGCGTATTACACATTTAAATATTTAATATGAATCTCGTTATTTCTTTATCAATCTTGGTGATCCACTTTTTACTTTTTATGTCTTGATCGATATGGACGATATCATATCTGCGAACCGACCCACACCATATCAATGCTATGGAAAAATTAGTATGAATAGACGGAATGAGTCATTTTACTTTATCCATTAGTTTTTGAAGTAAAAAAATTATGTTTCGGCCATGTTGGGGAATTAAAATATCGTGTTTTTATCTAAATGAATATCTATGGAAAATTAGAGACCGGCTTAAACTAGTGTGTCGTCTTCAAATGATGCACTTTCATAGACAATTTAATTACAAATAATCGCGATTATTTCTACGCTTTCGAGTTGTGAACATCTATGAAATCTCCTTCGGAGTTAGGACAATGAGAGATATCATCGTCTTACGATTAACGATCCTATGTGAAATTGCCTTTATTGCTGCAGATATTAGCTAACTTAGTTGATAAATTTATGAGAAATGGTATTCCCATGAACGATATGGAAATGATATTGGACCGATTACTTTTCTATGCGAAGGACGAAAGGATTGCAAAATTTATTCACTTGTTTATTAATAAGTACGTAGTTTTTATTTAGATGAAATTACAACAACAAAAACGAAATCAAACACACAAAAATACAATAATACAATAATGAAATTAAAAGCAGCGTTTATTTAGTACTTAATTTTGCGCTTGCTTGAACACCTGCGCATGGACCAAAAGTCCCGGTTAAATTAAAAGTAAACAAATAATTAATTCGAGAGCCAGGGGTCCAATCTGAACGACCAGTATCGAGAGTGACAGAGGATTTTAAATTTACGTGCTTACCAACATCATTTGCTCCGATTTTTAACAAGTTATAGGTGTCCATCAATTTTTCTTCAAGTATATCTTTTCTCTGCATTGCAAGGTTATGACTTTAATATATAAGGCCTAGTTTCAAAATGATTCAAGAAATCGAGTACCAGGAACAAATCGAATACTCTTACCTTGCTAAAGGATCGGGTAAGGTACGCGTGGCAACAGGTTCATCAAATATGAGTGCAGTGGGTTCGTCTGGATCATAGACTTGGACATGGAATTCGTAACCATTCATTCCTCGAAAAACACCATCTTGAAGGTTAGTTCGGATGATCTCGCCGTTAGCCTGAACATCGGTTTGTACATAGGAAAAGGGAACATCACATTTGGCTTCAAGTGCCAAAACTCGTGCCCGCCTTTTTCGGCCAGGAGGCACATTAACAGTACAGCTAAATTCATAACTTTCACTTTTGTCTTCGGTTTCCTCGAATCCTGTCTCCGTCTCATTTCCAGACGATATTTCAATTGTTTGTGTAGCACTAGCTATGAGAGGGACGCCAGCCTCGATTGTGGTCGTGGATGTCACATTGGTGGTTACAGTTCTCGTGGTACTGAATGTATAACTCAGAGACTCGGTATATGAAATGGTTAAGGTCGTTTCTAAGTCCCCTTCATTGGCACCGTTGAAAGCTACTTGTGAAAGCCACGACCGAGGTTGCTCGCCGTAGATCCTAGCGTCTTGAAGCCTGTACTCCACCTCGATAGTCCTGTTGACAAAGTGTATATCAACCAACTTATTCTCGTCGAATTACGACACTTTTTGGCACAGAACTAACCCTTTTAATACTTCAGCCAGTTTTGTTCAATTCCATTCAGTTTATTTCAATTCAGCTCAGTTTCATTCAATTCAGTTTAACTAGTTAAAAAACAGGGCTTTAGTTGCATTAGTATAGGTGACGTACGTTATTTAAAACGTTTTGTAATAGAAGAGTTACTTTTTACGTTGATACGTCTAAGTTCTAAGTTCTAACCATATGTAAAACGATCTCATATAAAAAAAAATAATTCAAATAAGTACTGAGTAATTATCTTATGTTACCTCTCCTCTCGATAATGGGCTCCTCCACGGAAAATTGATGCGTTTTAAGTTTTAACCATACGTAAAATGGTCTCATATAAAAAAACGGTTCAAATAAATACCGGTTAATTATCGTATGTTACCTGTCGATGATAGGCTCTTCCACGGAAAGTTGAGCTTCCCTTACCCCGCTATCAATCTCGGCCTTAAACCGATTACCATTAGCAGGCATTCGTTGGCAAAACCTATTGTTACCTCGATTGATGAGCGCAATCTTGTTGTCGTTGAGACGAGCAATCTGAAATACGGTATTAGAATCGCCAGAGGTCGTGTCGTCCGAGTTAGCCACGATCCACCCATCATTGTCTCGCCTCAAAAACCGGCCATTCTGAACCGATCTGAAACGCACATCCCCGTTGTTGACAGGAAATGTCTCGTACCAAGAATCTTTCCGGTGTCGGTCCTGCCCAAGGAACGAACGTGGGTCGCCCTGCACCCCGAGATACCTGTCGTTGTCGCCCTTGAACACCACGATTTTCGGGAGTTTGATGATTCGTTCGACGTCAATTGGTGTGCACTGGACATTGTTAATGCTGTTGGTCCTTATGGTTAAATAGAAGCCGTAAACCGGATCGCTTGGTAGAGCTATGGCCACGGTCCTTCCTGTATTGACGTGAACCCACGAAATTGCGGTGCTGCTCAGTATATTCACTCGGAACAGAGTACATTCTCGTTTGTTTGTGTCCTCCTCTGGCTCGCTAGCCGTTGCAGTTATCCAGTCGGTATTTCTTTGCCTGACACGTAAATTTTACAATAAAACGGTTTTATAATAAAACACAGTAAAATAATGTGATAAATGCAATAATCGGTATTTCTCTTGAGTCCTTATCTTTTAGTAATACTTTTTACGTATTAAATTATCGTTCACTTAAATTTGGTCCATTGTCATTCAATGTCAATAGTCACAATTAATCTCTGATTCGTCATGTACTATAAATCGGTCACGTAGTGTTATTGAGTCGAAACTTCAATGATCATGGTCAGTACGAGGTACGAATTAAAGATGACCTTAAAATGTAAGAGTATTAACTAAAATATCCAATAAAAAATAAAGAAAAATGATACGGAGTAATAAAAAGAGATGTACCTAACCAAATACTTGTTGTTGTGGATGCATCGAAAGTGTACTCCACGGCCAAGGCTAGTACGAGCCTCCTCCTCATACCCGAACTTAGCCGTGGAGCTATACACTTCTCGTTCTTCGTATCTTAAGAAACCTTGGCTTATAAGACTTAAGTTTCTAATTGGACCATTGTGATTCAAGGAAAATGCTGTTATTTCATACAATGACATTTTCGAACTTTTCTATCTATAAATATTTCCCGTTTTAATTTGGTTATGTTCCTTTGAGGCTTGAGCCATCTCGATGTGATCGGTATTTATAGGCTAAGGCCCCTAAGCCTTCTATATCGATCCGTACAATTTTTTCTGCCCCTCGTCTTTGCCTAATACCAAATTCATCAAATCCATCCTTAATTAACTAAATCATCATCGCTCTTTTTTTTTTTTTTTTTTTTTTGGTGTAAACCATCCGGATTCGAGCCGGGTAGGACCATTAGGGCGGTAAAGCTCTTCCTCATGAGTTTCAACACTGCTGCGTTCCCAGGGCTCGAACACGAGACATCTGGTTAAGCTAGAACAACCCTTGCCAGTTGATCTAAGTGCTCATGGGTAAATCATCATCGCTCATTGAAGAGCGAATTTCCGATATTACAATAATTTATTTACCGTACATTATGTATAAGATTATAGATTATGTATAAGATTATAGATCAAAGATGTTAGGAATTGTATCACGAACTGTAAAGACAAAATGAAAAACCGCACCGAATCGCTATGCTTTCCTAATAGAACAATTCGACCCTTACTTAGTGCCTGGGTTGTATCGAACTTTCTATTGAGATAAGACGGTTGCCCTCTGATTCTGGCAAGGAAACAGAGATATAATTTAAGAAGTATTTTGTGTAGTTTATCAATTCGATCAGAACGCAGAAGGATTGAAATTTTTCTAACCTTTTCCTTTCTGACCCTCAATCTATATTTATAGAAGACTATTCTGTAAAGACAAAATGAAAAACCGCACCGAATCGCTATGCTTTCCTAATAGAACAATTCGACCCTTAGTGCCTGGGTTGTATCGAACTTTCTATTGAGATAWGACGGTTGCCCTCTGATTCTGGCAAGGAAACAGAGATATAATTTAAGAAGTATTTTGTGTAGTTTATCAATTCGATCAGAACGCAGAAGGATTGAAATTTTTCTAACCTTTTCCTTTCTGACCCTCAATCTATATTTATAGAAGACTATTCTGTAAAGACAAAATGAAAAACCGCACCGAATCGCTATGCTTTCCTAATAGAACAATTCGACCCTTAGTGCCTGGGTTGTATCGAACTTTCTATTGAGATAWGACGGTTGCCCTCTGATTCTGGCAAGGAAACAGAGATATAATTTAAGAAGTATTTTGTGTAGTTTATCAATTCGATCAGAACGCAGAAGGATTGAAATTTTTCTAACCTTTTCCTTTCTGACCCTCAATCTATATTTATAGAAGACTATTCTGTAAAGACAAAATGAAAAACCGCACCGAATCGCTATGCTTTCCTAATAGAACAATTCGACCCTTAGTGCCTGGGTTGTATCGAACTTTCTATTGAGATAWGACGGTTGCCCTCTGATTCTGGCAAGGAAACAGAGATATAATTTAAGAAGTATTTTGTGTAGTTTATCAATTCGATCAGAACGCAGAAGGATTGAAATTTTTCTAACCTTTTTCTAACCGCATAGTTATTCGAACGAAAACTATTCTGTAATTCCGTAAATAATTATGCAAGCGTACACTCCGTACTTCCCGAACTAGCATTTTATAATTTAGAAATTACCCATTCTTGAACCAATCTTTAATTACGTCAAATGAACCGGTAATTACACTTAAATCACCAACAAAAGATTCACTTGTTGTCTTCGAAGGATCACTAAGATGATAGTAAAAGCTGTGATTAAACATTGATTATTCTGATTAAGGTTTTAGGGTTTAAAGATTAGTTTTTTTTTTATTTGGTTAAATGGGCACTATGTCACAAGCGGGAATGAAACCCCAAACTTCGTGGTTAGTTTTTTTTTTAATGAGAATTGGATCCCTACTTAAATAACTCTAATGAAACTGGGATATTAATCCTATGCGATTTGATTAATTGTTAGGATTTATGTGACATGGCAATTGTCTATTAGTGAGATCTCGAGTTGGGGTGTTGAGCTAGGTGCAAAAATTAGTAACATTACATATACAATGCGAGGAAACAAAGGAAAAAAAGACTCAACAGTCATGGGCGCAGGTCACTCCGGTTGCGCGAGTCTACGCGCATCCAGGTCGCGAAGTCAAATGTGGCTCAACAAAGAGTTTAAACTATATAAAGACCCTTATATTTAGGTTTATATAGGGGGCGGAGATAATTGGTAAACAAAGGGAGATAATTGGTAAGCATTGTTCTAAGGGTTAATTTGTGACGTTACGATCTGAGGGGAAGTCTCAATTTGTTCGGAGTTCAAATTGGTTGACGTTCTTCTCTATTTGAAGATTGGGGAAGTTTGTTCAGATCCTGGTTGACTTCAGAATCGTTTGTTCTTTATCTTGGTGGTGAGTTCTTTCTAGGTTGAGCTCTATTTGGGTAGTCTATTTTGTCCCTTGAGATTACCAAATTTAATGCTAGATAGAAGTTGGTAGGATTTTGGGGCTTATTGAGCGCGTATATTAATATCAGTCTAGTGTTGTAGTATCTATCTAAAAGTATAATAGAGGAACCACTATGCCACGTGTTAATCCCATGTTCACTGTTTAATTTAGTTTTCTCGCCCAACTTCACAAATTGTAAATCTAAATCTTTTTTCATTCTTTCTGGAAATTATACATGAACATTCCTAAAATGTACAGATACACAGAATAAATTTGTTACCATTTGATTCATATCATTAATGAAACTTGTCTAACTTATGTATATTGTTTTTCTTAATCAAAGTAAAAAAAAAAAAACACAAATTTTAGATTTCAAAAATAATAAGTACTTTATCATTTTGGCAAATCTTATTTAACTAATGTCAATGGATATACGTAGTAGTTATATTAATAGTGATATTTTTACTTTTTATATTGCAAAGAGCCAAACATATTCTTAAAAGTCGTCTCTTGAAAACTTTATGAGAAAACTAATTATAATTTGAAATAAAAATGTTAATAAAAGTAGTAAATTGGGTACATATAATATAAAATTAGGTACTAATAAAATTGGTTATAAAAAATGATAGAACAGATACGATTATTATTAAAATATGCATCAAAAGAAAGAGTTATGTTCAGTTCGTATTAATATTTTACTATCATGTGTAGGCGTGGGCAAAATCCGGTCTGGACCGGAAAAATGGACCGGTCCGGAACCGAAAGTAAAAAATTTGGTATAGCCTCCGGTCCACCATTTTCTAAGATTTCAGTATTCGGTCCGGTCTGGACCGGATTAGACCATAAAAATCGGATTTTATTATTTTTTTATTTTTTGCCCTTGAAAATATATTTTAATCTGGTCCGATCCGATCCAATGGGTCGTAATTTATTGGACCGGAATTTGAAAAAGTGGGCATATTATGTCAAATTCCGGTCCAACCGGTCCGGTCTTGGACCGAAATTATCCGATCCGATCCCAGTCCATAACTTTTGCCGATTTTGGTCCCGGTCCAAACCGTTTCCGGTCCGATTTTTTACCGGTGCCCACTCCTAATTATGTGCCAATGGACACATATTAAGGTGCCAATTAAGGAAAGAATTAGAGCAATATATCATGAGATTTTGAATTATGAACTCATAATTAGCATACTTAGTAAATTAATGTAATTTCTTCTTTAATTTAATTGACTCCTTAACATGTGCCCGAGAAAAACCCAAATAATAAAAGTTAATAAAATTACATATAGAGGTACGAGATAAAAATGGTCTCGCAGTAACTTAGTGAGAGATTATCTCACCCAAGTTTCGGTACCTTTGAAAATATGGAGTATAATATTTCTTGTGATTATGCCGCATCTGTTAAATATCTTTTTTTTAGCAAATTCAATTTTTACTTCATCTGAACATTTGATTTTATAATACACACCCTTAGACTACATGTCATTACAGTAATAAAAACGGAATATTGAAGAGGAAAGAATATGGCAAACGCATGTAGAACATTTCAAATACGTATTTAATACTTACTATACTTTTTCATTTTTATAAGTTACTTTAATAGTTTAACGATAAGCACAAGCTAAAAAAAAAACTGATTACTTTCATCATAAATAGATTGAAAAAGCGGATTATAAATGAGAGAATTTATTATAATCCTCTATATACTAAAAGATTAACACATCTCTAAATTCTTCCGCTCAAATTTCCCCCCAAGTGATATTCTACTAGACAATATTTATTTCCTAATTAGTTAATGTTGACTATCTATATTTACAATTATACAATATTTATGTCTTAATTAATTTTATAATATCAATCATTGTTTAACTTTTACATAAATAAGGTTAATAAAATATCTCCTTGGAATTATTTATGCAAATTTTCTACCCTTTTCAAAATGGAGGTAAATTGCATTTGTTTGATTAATTGTAAAATTCTCAAATATGTGTGTCTAAAATACCGTGCATTTGCACGGGAACTATACTAGTGTTTGACCAACATATTTTTATAAGCAGAACTAGTTAAAGTGTTCGGTAAGTAGTAGATTATAAATGATACACCGTATAGTAGATTATTATTTTCTTTATAAAATGAAGCAAATTTCCTATTTTAGAATATGTGAACCAATATGGTGATGTAAGGTCGTGCTCTTTTGGAGTTATATTTGCTTAACTTTTCTAAAATCAACTTACAAGAGTAACTTTTCTGAACTGAATTTTATAAAAGCTTTGCAGCACTTATAAAAGCTTAAGTAATAAGACCTGACAAACGGATCAGTCAGGTCAGGTTCAGGTAAAGTCATTTCGGCTTTCACATAATTTCGGGTTAGTTTAGGTCGGGTCGGGTCATATTGAGTTACAGGTTTGTTTCGGATTTGTTAGTTGGGTCTGTTTCAGGTCAAACGAGTTGAATTATTTTAGGTGGGGTCATTTTCGGGTCCATGATTATAAGAGAGAAAAAGACATTTTAAGTCTTTTTGAGACAATAAGAGTTATGTTTTATCGGGTTGGGTGGTTTCGGATTGAATCCTTTCAGGTCGGGTCTGTTACGGGTCAAAAAAGCTCGGGTCATTTTCAGGACAAGTCAAGTCAATTCGGGTCTTGGGTCTTATTCGGGTGCTGTAGTTCGAACCAAATTTGAGTATCGGGTCAGCCTTTTCGGTTCGGGTTGATTTTGTCAAGACTAAGCTTAACTTTTTTTAATTTGAACATATTGGAGCTGAACTTATAGAAAAATGGGTCCTTACTAAACTTACAGGAGCTCAACATGTTTAGAATTGTTACTAAATAAACTAACAAGCATAATTATTTTTGCTATTTGCTTGATAAGTTCTAGGACAATGTAGTGCATAAAAAAAAAAGAATTAGAGTGCTCACTTGAATATATCGAGATTATCGTGATTAGAGAATCATTTGCATTAGACATTAAATGCTTAACATTGTTATAATTGTTCGTTTGTATTTGTCATACAATTCATTTAAGTAGATTTTCAAGTACAACATTTCTCATGTAATAATATAAAATTATCTGTACATGATAATGTCATACCATCTATTTATATAATATTATTTTGATCATAAAATTTGTATAATTATTTATATATATTATTTATATATGTCCGTATAATTTTGCACGAGTTCTAAACTAGTTATCTCCATAATAATGAAGTTGGTCTCCTTTTCGAATTGACACGTAGCCAGTGATTTGGCTACTAATCCCCGTTTATGTGTCAACTTTATTTGTAATTTCTTATTACTCGGTTGAACTCAAGCTCGAGCTCAGCTCGGGTCCCTTGGGGGTCAAGCTTGGCTCAAAAAGTTTGCCAATAGCTCTTTATTATTTTAATACCTTAATTTATCTTTTTACAATCTTTTTGAATGATTTGACTTTAAATTTAATGCATGTCTAACAATAAAATTTGAGTATAGTTTGCACGAATAAAGGTCGGATTAATTTTTTTAAAATAAAACTACTTGTATATTGAATAATACAAATTTGTAGATAATAATCAGTTTGTAATAATAAAAATTTGAATCGGGTAATACTAGGTCGGGTTAAGTTCAGGTCTTAAGTTCGGGAGTTGGTTCGGATTAGTTTTGTTGGGGGTATGTTTAATACACCCTACAATAAGTGTTGATTTTAAAGGGGACCAATTAGTCAGAATAATTTCTAGAGATTTGGGGGATACAATCAATAAAGATTGTTGAGTGATATGAATAAAACACGACAATAAATATTACTACCAATAATTATGATACGTCCCTATCATTTGGCATATCCCGCAGGATAATGATAATCTTTTTTAATCATACTAATAGAAAAGGCTAGGGGTCTTAACGAGCCGAGTCGAGCCCGAGCCAGGCCTTGCTCGGCTTGTGCTCAAGAACCAAAACTCGAGCTCGAGCCGATCTCGAGCTTACCCGAGCTTGGAAAAAATGTGCTCGTTATAAAGCTTGCGAGCTTTAACGCGAGCTCGAGCCAAACTTGAGCCCAAATCGAGCCTATATAAAATTGTTTATTTTTTAATTTTTTTCTTTCGATATTTTTAATAACAAGGCTCGAACGTTATATGTCAAAATATTTGGTAAATCAGTGAGACATTTGATATATGTGATACTAAAATATATTCATGATAAAATATTTTTATCAAATATGAGCAATATCTTATGTAATCATACAAGTTCGAGCTGCTCACGAGCTTTTCGAGTCGAGCCAGCCTTTGCTCGGCTTGACTCGTTAAGCTCTCGAGCCGATCCCGAGCCCGAGCCGAGCCCGCACGAGCCGAGCTTTGACCGAGCCGATCTCGAGTAGCTCGCGAGCTGTCTCGTCTCATTAACAGCCGTAGAAAAGGCACAAGCATCCCCCTTACTACTAAGAGAATAAAAATTCTCTTARTTTTCCCTCYAAAAGGCATCTAGTTAAATAAGGCAATAAGTAAAACTTTATTTCATTACATTATTATATTTTCAATGAATATATTCTTATAATTAAACTCTAATCATTTAATTAAATTCATAATTATGATTTTTTCATTAAAACAAATTAAAATTGGTTTTAAACTTTAAACCACAAGTTGCTAATTTTTTGAATAAAGCAATAATATATTACTATAGATGTTGCTAAATTTTTGAATAATGCAATAATATATAACTGTAGATAATAATTTGACACATATTTAGTATTTACTATTAGTTTCGTGACAAAAAAATTCATTTAGAAAAAAAAAAATCACACCTTAACTTAATTCTCTTTAATTAGTTTTTCATTTCAAATTTTTTGTTTCATATCAAAATATAAAAGAGAGAAATATTAAATATTTATAGTGTGCAAATTTAATACAATAAAAAAAAAAACTCTATATACCGCGCAATGACGCGGGATCTGTACTAGTTTTTGTTTAGATGAATAACAAAAATTGAAAAAAAAAAAAAACGTTTACACAAATCTTGTGCCTAAAGGTCTTACACTCTTACACAAGAGTTTATATTATTCAATATAGGAGTAGTTTTTATTTTAAAATTTTTAAATGACTAGTTTACTATTATTGATAACCTTTATTTATTAGTTTCACTCGGTCAAATTTACAGCACTCGCTACATTTAAATAGTAACCGTGTTATATCATTTGCCATTTTGACTTCCTTTACACACAAAATATTACTGTTAAATTGACTTAAAAATGGCTAATCCCTTTGAAAGAAATAATTCTAAATTTAAAATAGAACATATCACAAATATTTGTAAAAAAAAATTCACGAATTTACCATAAAATCACTTTGGTACTTTACACAATTACCCCTAGAAAAAGATAATCTTAGAATTCTTTATATGGTCATTTGCGTAAATATTAGGCAATTTTACAATTTTGTTTCTCTTACTTTCTTGTGTGTAAAATTGAAATAGACAAACGATTCAATCAGCTACTCTTGTTTAAGACGATACTATCCGTCTTAATTTAAGACGGTGAAATATCACCCAATATGGGGGTATACATGATAAATATTTTACCTTTTTCAATGTATTATGCTTTTGTATTCGTCTCACATGATTATATTTGACCTGTGTTAAAATTCAAACTGATAGTGCCGACATAAGCAGAAATTTGTGCGATTCGATAGGGTAGCTAGGAATTAAATTAAGCAAAGGCCCATCGTATTTACATTATTACATAAATGGTCCATATCTACTTATAATTTGTGCTTATCCTTTTAGATTGAATTATTTGTGATGCGGTACCAAAGTTGGCTGATGTGAGTGGTAAGGGCTCTCATTTCTTAAACAAGTGGTTAGGGGTTCGATTCCTGACTCTTGCGAATGAAAAGGCCAAACTTGGGAGGAGTCAACCCATTAAATTGCCTTCAGTACCCCGAAGGAGATTGCCCCCCCTGTCGGTAGGGGATACTCCTGATCAACACCAATTATTTGTGATGCGGACATGGAAGAAAGCAAAATACACTTCAAAAAAAAAAAAAGAAGTGTCAAGTCGGCTCTCGTTATCGGGTCGCCTCCGGCATGACCTGTGGGCTGTGACCTAGCTAGGCCCGTCCTACAACGCAGGGTTTTAAATAGCGGTAACAGAGTCGCGGAATCGTCCTCGACTCGGCCATCGCGCTCTAAATCGATGTTATCTCGCTGATATTTATTTTACAACCTTTTGTAGATATTTCATCATCTATTGACTATTTCATATAAAGTTAAGATTAATTCTACTTGAGATAATTAATTTGGCCAATGTTATACAGTTTCTAAGAGCATTTCATTAAAAAACTTGGTCGGGACAATTTATAACTTGTTCATATCGGGTTCATCGCGGGCTGTATCGGGCCGAGTTGGCCGATACACATTATAAATCGGTCATCTCGGCCGATACTTTCTTGTTTTCAATTTACCTGATACATCTCGGGATATCTCGTATCGTCAGCCTCCGATACCGATACATCTCGGGCGATACGATACGTCTCGGCCGATATTTAAAACCATGCTACTACGTGCCGGTTTAGTAGTGGTGTAGACAAGAAATTTGGTGGCTGAGATTTTAATCTTAAAATTAGGGGTTTTTTTGTCAAACACAACTTTTTAAAAAAAGAAATTTTCCAAACATTACCTTTAAAAAAAAAGTTTGTCAAACACAACCTTATATAATTTTTTTTTTGTCAAACACGACTTATTGTCCGGATTCTGACAACTTTTTGACCACTTGCAATGGGGTGACTTTCAATTTATATTTGAGATAGCAAACGAGGTCGGTTTGAGGTGTTCTTGGACTCATTGGAAAGGTGGAGTACAGACTTTACAGGGGTTGTCAACAGGGTGGCCAAAGGTGACCTTATGTGGGGTCGATTGGTGTGTAAAGTAAGGCTGATAAGAGAAAGGGCTGTAAATCTGGGTTTACAGTGGGTGGTCGGAGGTTTTTCGTGGATCTTTTAATGGGTTATGATGTGTTGTTTGGTCTGAAATTTGGTATGTAGATGTGTTGTTTGTGGTGGTCGTTGGTTACAAGTGGTGGTTCGAGGGGAGTGAATTGACCTACGAAAAATTTTTACTTTGACTTACATCAACCCTCTATGACCAGCCTTACTTTACACACCAATCTACTCCCACAAAAACCCACATTTGATCACCGTGTTAACAATCACTGGAAAGCCTATACTCCCAGCTTTCCAACGAGTCAAAGAACACCTAAAACCGACCTCGTTTGCTATCTCAAACATCGACTAAAAGTCACCTCATTGCAAGTGGTCAAACTAGCCAAAATGCTGAGTCCTACGGCCAAAAAGTTGTGTTTGAAAAAATTATTAAAGGTTATGTTTGACAAATTTTTTTTTTAAAGGTAATGTTTGAAAATAGTTTTTTTTTAAAGATTGTATTTGACAAAACAAAACCCTAAAATTATTAATAGTTAGTGATCGAGAACTGGTAGGGTATTACAACACCTTTCATTTTCTTAGGAGTAAAATTATCGAAATGTAAAATTGTAGGATTTTGAGAGCTCACTACCCTAGGATTTTGAGAGCTCACTACCCTAGTAAATCCCTATATGCCATTGCGGTTCGGGGCTACATTTTTTTAACTTGGCTCGCCTCTAACCCGTCTGAAACCTTAAAATAGAAAATAAATGGTTCAATCCACCCTCCTCTAACACATATTTCGCCTGAGTCGACCTAACCCAACTTGCCACCCCACCGGGACGGTTTAGGCTTAGGTGGGGCAATTCTGATTGGAGACTTAGTTAGCTCGAATATGACCTAAACTCGGCCCGGCGACCTAAATTTTCAAGACCCTTTTCACCTTTAAACTCCATTTACATTCGATTACACAGGATGTCTACAAACCACGTATATCAGATCAATCACCTTTTTTTAAGGGTGACTAACTCCAATTGTAGAAGATATAGCCTCAAGATATATAACCCCAAAAAATGCTTTTGGTGAGTCTTGAAACCGAGATCTTTAAGAGATTCACCCAAGTTTAACCACTAAACTCCACCTTATATCCGTTATATACAATTTTTATACGAAATGCTGCTGAATAATTTTTTTAGAAATAACTTAAATGACAAATACGTTAGAAAATAGTGCCTAAAAGGTCTTTCAAGTAATGATTCAAGGCTATATAGTTGATTTAACTCTTAGATTGTACTCCATACCCCGTAATGTTTTTGCCATTTTTGTGACTAAAATTTCTTTTGGGGTAAAGAGAGCTAAAAAAAGAAATTTTGATGTTAACGGGATTTAAATCGAAGATATGAGTATCACATCTTATAACTTACCAACAAAGCTAGTTAATGTCGGTAAAACAAATCAGATGGGGTGATATTTGATCATCTTAAACTTAAAGATTGAAGGTGGCCTTAGTTCAATCAGATTGAATTTCTAATTTTTCAAATTCGTACGGTAAGAAGATTGGATGGGATACTCTTGTTATATGATTATTATGCAAGTTTATTTTTTTTGGTGACCGTAGTATGAGGCAATCTCTATATTATGTGGAGCAATGTAGGGGTGTAGTTGAGCCGATTTGAGCTCGAGGTTGAATAGGGTTGGAGCCTTGGAATCGGCTCGGAAACTCGAGCTTGAGCTCGGAATCAGCTCAGATTTTCGGCTTACAAAATTACAAGCACGGAATAAGCTCAGATTAAGCTCGAGCTTTGTTAAATCATTATTTTCATTACTTTCTTTAACATTTAAATCAAATTAAAAAAAACGTATAAAATATTTATCAAACATAATACAAGTAATAATAGTTTATTAAGAACAAATAAAATGTCAAAATGTCAAAATTAAAAATATAATAATAATAAAAAATAAGACGACCCTAAACAAGCTTCCGACTCGAGCTCTACTAAGCTTGGAATTAGGTCGATTCGCTCGAAATCAGCACGTAATCAATTTTGACCGATTCTGAGCCGAGATTTAATCGAACTGATTCTAAGGACTCTACGAACCAGTTCAGATCATTTACAACTCTATTATAAGAGTTTATGAAGTTCGCAAGTATTACACCAAGAATAAATAAAGCTTCCTAAATAAACGTAAGAGTAAATTAAAAATCATATTCTCTTTTAAAATTTAGTTTTCTAAAATCACACCTTGTATAATTTTTTCCTAAAATTACTCCTTAAAATGTACTTTTATCAAAAAAATGCTTCAAACTCCAACTTAAGTTACTTATACCGTCAGTTTATGAACTTAATTATTCCGTTTGTGACTTATCCAATTTATACTTTGAAACGTATAACAATGGAGAATAAGTTCAAAAATAGACGTAATAAGTCCACCTAAATTGGAATTTTGAAGCAATTTCTTATAAAAGTTTATCTAAGAGAGTAATTTTAGATAAAAGTTACTTACGAGAGTCAAGACTAATTTTAAAAAGCTGAATTTTAAAATCGAGTAATTTTTAATTGGAAAATGATAAATACAATCCTTAGGGCTGTATTTAAGAATCTAAAAAAGGAAACATATACTTAATATATGCATTAATTGCATCAGTGGATGTGTAATTTGGTTCTTAATTTCAAAATTAATACCAAATTTGGAATGTATTTAATGCTTAAATACAACCCTAAGGGCTGTATTTATCATTACCCTTTTTTATTTAGTAAACGTAAACAAAGAATTACTTAAAGCTACTGATTTTCCAATAATAAATGTGGCCCCTGCTATGGTTGCCTACAAATAATGCATGCAATGTAAGTTGCTCCAAGAAACACAAGATCGAGCAAAGCTAGAGAGCATTGATTTAGTACTAACGCGACGATGTCTTTGCCTGCACTAGTAGTCTTCTCAGTGAGTGACTCGAATAACGAGGTAAGATACTTGAGTTTTACGGGTCCTCAAAGACAACTCCGGTGTGGTATCGAAGAAGGCGTATTCAACGACAACGCTAAGTTTGCTGTTGAGTCCGCCGGAGATGGCCTTGTTCACATTAGATCTTGCTTTGATAACTATTATTGGGCAAGGTACGTAACTTCTAAATACTACTCCCTCTGTCCGTAATTATATGATGTTGCCGTTTAACTTCTTACGTATTATTTTTTTGTAAAATAACTATTATTGGAAACATCGTATAATTACGTAGGGAGTATAATAGACTATGTCCGATCTTTTTTTCTTTTTTTTTTGGTTGTTGGAAGTGTATTAAATACTACCAAATTTTCGTACCAACAAACAAAAAAACACACCGCCAAATTTAAACGGGGCTGTAAATCTCTAATAGACTAATAGGGTGGTAAAAAAATTCATGAAAATACACATTTTATAACAAAAAAATAGTTAAAATTATTTGAGAAAATTTATAAATTAAAATTATTAGTTTTATGGTAAAAAAAAATTCATTAAAATACACATTTCATGATTTTACTCAATTCTTTTGATTAGTTTTCCACTCATATTAAAATATGAAAAATTAATAATATGTCAATTTTAAGTTTATAAATAATACCATTATAAATAAAGGATCAATAAATACCGTGCATGCATGAGCAGGATTCATACTAGTTGCTCGTTATGTCGCACGCATGTGTAGTTTAGTAAAGTATGAATTTGTAAGTGTCGCAAACTTCCTGCAAGCTATTTCGGTATTTCCGCTAGAGCGGTTTTTGATATGAAATAAAATTACCCTAACCTGGTAAATATGAAAAAAAAAAAACAAAAAAAAATTAAATTGAATCATATCACATACGGCCAAATATATAACATTTGGCACAATGGCAGGGCATCAAGATTTGAGCCTTGGTTGTTGGCATTAGCAGAGGAGAAAGTGGAGGACATGTCGAAGGACGATTGTACGTTGTTCCGGCCACAAATGAGTGGCGGAAATGTCTTTGTAGGATTTGTACACGTGCAAAGCGGATTGAATGTCGTGATGCGTCCAGCCGCCGATGCATATGCTTACAACTTGTGTGTGGAGCAAGCCCCGCCAACCGATTTCAGCTTCCTTGATTTCGCCCCCTTAATTAGGACCAAGCTTCCTAGATACATAATGTTCTTAGGTGACAATAACAAGTATTTGAGCCCTTCCGCACAACGGCCGTTGGCGCTCCTACACTTTGCGGAATTTGATAACCCCACGAGCCGAGCCGTGGGGTTCGAGGTCATATACACCAAAAGCGGAGACTTTAGAGTCAAGTCTATGAGTCTTGACGAGTTTTGGAATGCGAAACCACCTACACAACAGGTTGTGATTGATACTGCTGACCAGTCAGTTCCGAATGACCCAAACACATTATTTGATTCGGAGCTTTCTAACCCGCCTAACACACGCGAAGTAGGTGTCGCCTTGCGTTGTCGTGGCTATGACCGATACGCCCAAAGAATGCTCCGTGCTGCCGCGGATTTTGTCATTGCGTCGAACACTCCCCACTTATATAACGCCTGGTTACGACCTAGGCACCCGGCTATTCAAGACAAACGTCGTGTCAATGTTGATAATTTCCGTCACGCTTGGGTTGGTCCTAGTTCGATCCGGCTATTGAGGGAAAGGTACCTTACTAACACGACAAACGTCGAACGTGAGAGTGCTGTATTTACGGAAACTTATCGGGAAAATACTAGAACCACATTTAGTAATAGTATTGGCTTCTTCAGGGGGCCTCCGGCCGTATTCAACGGCCGGATGCCCTCGGTTCTCTCAACTGGGGAATTAGAGATTCCAGATGAGGCCATAGAGGTTACTGCGAGTTGGGGAACAATGAGACACACTTAGGTGGATGATAAGAAACATGAATATAGTGTCAAGATACCACCCATGTCAGGGGTAACTGTTACTCTGTTTATAAAAATAATCACTTATGAGGTACCCTTTTCGTACCAACAAATCGACGAGGCCCAGTTTGGTGGTACGATAACTCAGGATCTCTACGATGGTGTTTATAGGATTGAAGCTGAATATGAAGTCGATACAAAATCTGAGATCCGACCATTTACCTCATCTGAGGTACACTATTACACCCCCCATAAACTCTACTCTTTCATAAAATTGAAATGAAATATTTTCAGTGTATTAAAATACATGTTTTTTTGTTCTTGGATGCAGGAGGTTGATGGAAAAATTGGCATGGACTCGCGAACCACTGAATATGAGGTTATTATGAGTCTCACCATCATCTTTTACAGGAGTATCAATTACGAGTATTGCACGAGTGTTTATATTACACTAATTCGTAACACATTTGTCTTTAATTTGTATAGATCGTATATGATGAACAAGGCAACATTGGACCAGATGCATCTGAAAAGGTTTGACATCAATCTCATGTCTAGCTATTTGAGATCCTGACATGGTATTCTAATCGAAAGTGTTTTTCCGTGTGCAAAAGGGGTACGAGGACATGTATTTTGAAACAAAAGTCATGAATATCATCCTTTAACAACTACGGAATACTAATTAAACAAATCGATATAACGATATTCTACTTGAACAAATTGGCTATTAACACTTTTTCGACCGTGCAGGAAACTAATGTACAAGATGGGATCGAACCAGATGCAGCACATCATGATCAGGTTGAACAAGAATCGCAAGAAACGTAGGCTATTATCGACACGTTATTTTAGCTCCAAGATAAAACTCTCTTCTTTCCCTTGGTTTCCGTTTGCCTGCTTTTAGTTTGTGGATTGTAATAAATGAGGTATCGGAGCTTGTTGTCATTATTGTTGCAATATGTTAAATGTATTTTGTAATAAAAGTCCCACTATTAAAGTACCAAGTGAAAACAATGGAACTCGCCTCTATGAGACCAATAAAAACATTTATAATAAAGATACTATTTCAGATGGCGACAACAACAGCATCAGAGCCTTAAGCTCTTAATAATTTGGGATCGGCTAAAATAAATCTTTAGATACTATTTCAGATGACAGACATCTATCCTGCCATCCTTTCGGGAAAAACACACACAATTTAATCATACATTTACCTATAATGAGAGTTTAATTAGTGTAAAGTAATACGAGTAATAACGTTTTTAACAAATACGAGTTACATGGGTTTTATGCGAGAATTATTAGAACTAAGGGCGAAAGCTCATCGAGCAGAATGTAATTGAGACAGAGGATTTGAGTTTTACTTCCCAATATCGTTTGTTCGACGTTAGCAAGTTATAATTGTTCATCAATTTTTCTTCAAGTATATCTTTTCCCTGCATTATGAGTAATATTTTGCTTAGAATATCTATTCCGAGTTTATGACAACAATAAAATCTTAGTCCCGAAATGACTTAAGAAATCGAGTATTAGAACTTAGAAGCGACAAATTCAATCAAAATTACCTTGAAAAAGTATCCGGCTAAGGTACGTGTGTAACGTGTGGAAATGCAAGGTCCGTCGTCCATGGAAATGCAAGGGACCAATTCAAAAAAACAACCTGGAAATATTGTCTTGTTCTTTTATATAACGCACGTTCTCAATAAAATCATAAAATTAATTAACATTTTTGTTACATTGTCATTTGTCGGGATAATGCTATATCGATGTCTCAATCTAGGAAATCTGATTATACAAAAAAATATGTGATAGCTTGTAAAATTACGTACAACTCGAGATTCTTGAAAATTTCACTCAACTTTTAAGTTTTTAATCATTGGACTCCACCTTTGAGGACAAGAAAACCACAGCTTCATTTGTTCAATTCACGTTATTATAATAGGAGAGTTAATTAAGATTCTCAAGAAAATACTCCGTATGTTTTTTTTCCAGCCGCTCGTGTTAAAAAATACTCAGATTGTGTTTTTCATAATCATTTACTCAAATTTATTAATCGTGGCCGAAAATGTCTTTCATGATATACGCATTTATTTTCATAATGAACATACTAATTTTATCATAGATTGTAATCATTTTTATTAGAAAAAGCATTTTTCTCGTTTTACTTTCGATATCCCAATAATTTAGCTGGGAGATAGTCTTTCTAAAGACAGTTTCACACAGTTTAACAATTTCTCGGAAAGAAAATGAGTTGGCGCCACCAGGTGACACTCAATCTCGGCAACACCATCTCACATGCAATAGGTTAAAACCTCTAAAATAATGGATACATGTGAGAGAGTGGTACCGAAATGATTGGGTATCATCCGATAGCGCCCAATCATTATTTCGCGGAATCCAACTAATAACTAAAAACCACTATTTTTTCCAAAAAAAACGATATCATTGGCCCCTACGGCCTTAGTTACCACTTACCTCTTATCCCTCTTGCCTATAAATAATGCAACGACGTTAGTTAGTGCATGAAACGCAAGAACAAATAAAACTAGCAAACTAAGCCTTGATTTAGTATTGAGGCAATGTCTTTGCCTGAGCTAGTAGTTTTCTCGGTGAGGGAAGCGAATAATGGAGTACGATACTTGAGTTTTTTTTGGTCCTCATAGATTACTCCGGTTTCGCCTTGAAGAAGGCGTATACAGTGACACCGTTAAGTTCGCCGTTGAGTCGGCCGGAGATGGCCTCGTTCATATTAGATCCTGCTACGAGAACTATTATTGGGCTAGGTAAATCTAAGCACTATGCTTGATTTTTTTTTTTTTTTTTTTTTGTCAAAATGTCACAAAGGCGGTTTTAATACGAACAAAGTTTAAACCAAGTCAAGCAAAGTTAGTTGACATTTGTCTTGCCATTCCATTAGCAAAGTTAGTTGACATCAACTATTATGCTTGGATAGATATATACGGAGTACATGTTAGAGAATATCGTAAATAGGGAAGTGAACATTATATACAACTATACAAGTACTCCAGCATACGTTACAGACAAAATATTCACCAAAACCGAGTTGTTGGAACGGTACGGTATCTAGGGGTGTTAGTGAGACGAGACAGCTCGCGAGCTACTCGAGATCGGCTCGGTCAAATCTCGGTTAAAACTCGACTCGTGCGAGCTCGGCTCGGGCTCGGGATCGGCTCGAGAGCTTACCGAGTCAAGCCGAGCAAAGGCTGGCTCGACTCGAAAAGCTCGCGAGCAGCTTGAACTTGTATGATTACATAAGATATTACTCATATTTTATAAAAATATTTTATCATGAATATATTTTAGTATCACACATATCAAATGTCTCACTGATTTACCAAATATTTTGACATATAACGTTCGAGCCTTGTTATTAAAAATATCGAAAGAGAAAAGATTAAAAAATAAACAATTTTATATAGGCTCGATTTGGGCTCGATTTTGGCTCAATCTCGCGTTAAAGCTCGCAAGTTTTATAACGAGCACATTTTTTTCAAGCTCGGGTAAGCTCGAGATCGACTCGAGCTCGAGTTTTGGTTCTTGAGCACAAGCCGAGCAAGGCCAGGCTCGGGCTCGGCCCGACTCGTTAACACCCCTAACGGTATCAACATAGGAAAATAAGTGTTCTGCCTATCAACTATATTCCGAGAGAAGAATGAACATACATTGAATGTATTACCTCATACTTTATTTGTTTTTTAGCATACGAGTATTTTTTCTGTTTTATCTCAAACTTCATTGTTTTTGAGCATGTGTATATTTTTTTTGAGCATATTAAAGTTTATAAGTTAGATTTTAATTTTTTTTTCGGTCAAAATTCAAATTTAAGTAAGCTTATATGTAATGTTTTTGAATTTTATTGTAATTTTTTGAGCTTAATGTGTAAATAATTGAACTTAAAAACTTTATGGTAAAACTCAAAATTTTTAAAACAAAACTCAAAAACTTTATTACAATACTCAGAAACTATAAATTTGGTGATAGTACATCGGATGTATAATTTACTTACTGATATTCCGACTGGTATTGGTGTCCAGTCTCATCATATTCCAGCTACATAAATTTATCATTTTAAATATCACATTATATGAAATACAATTGCCTTGACTTGTCATCCTCTATATACTAAAAAAATTAACAAAGCTCTAAATTTCTCCGCTTAGTTTTCCCACCTATTTATCATTCCAGCTACATAAATTTATCATAAATTTATCAAGTTTTCTTACGTTTTTATCTAAAAAATCCGCACTTTAGCGCGGGATCTACACTAGTACATTTATCATTTATTCTATGTTTGTTGTGACGCTTCTTAAAAGTATACTCTTACCGTCTCAATCATTTGTTTACCTTTTAGATTCATTGTGACTTGTGGAGGAATTTTAATCAAAGTAAACAAGCAAATGATTTGACAGAGAGAGTAATTAATATAAAAATTTAGGGATATTCTACGGTGTACCCTCGAGTTTTTCGGTTTTCTATGATGTACCTCTATATTTTTGAAATTCTATGGTGTACCCCTGCACTCCATACATTAGTCTACATAATGACCTTATTTGTTGTCATTAATATGTTAGTTTACTAATTGATCTATTAAATCGTTTATTTACCATTCCAATAACACGATAACCTACTCATGTACTTATTAATTCGCCGAGTTACCATTAACCCACCAAATAGTATACGAATCTAACCGAAATTTTATCAAATCTCCATTATCATTTCATGAATCATAACTGAAATTTTTAATAATAGTTTGTATTTATTAAAAGTGATTTGTGATGCTTTTCACATAGAATGGTGACACAAAATTTATAAGTCAAATTAAACGTCAAATACGGTTGTTTGATAGTGATAAAGTTAACGGAGAGTTAAAGAAGGTCATGATAGAAAAATAACTAAGAAGTTTAGGGGTACAATGTAGAATATAAAAAATGTAAGGATATAACATAGAAAACCGAAAAACTCGAGGATACACTGTAGAATATCCCTAAAATTTATTATCAACCAAATTATGAGACTAATCACATGCAACCCTTGTTGCTACTACTCAGGGGCGGAAACAGGGCTAGGCTACTCGGGATATAGCCCGAGTAGTTTCTGAGCGGAACACAAATATATACTCTTTGAAGTAGCAAGGAATCAGTAGTAAGTTTGTAGTCCAGTGGAATTGTGTTTGGTTTTCAGAGAACCAACCCAAGTCCAAACCTCCGTGTTGTCTTTTTTATACCATATTTGTTTCCTGATTTTTTTTCTTTACTTTCTTTCACTTGTGTGCATCTATTTTTCATTTTATCTTTTTTCGTTTCCCATCACTTATCAATTATTTTACGGCTAATGAGTGAGATATGGTATGAAAAATGTTGTTATATAATTTCCCTATTATAAATTTTTTTATGGAATATACAATTTTCAAAATTTATCTCATAATTTTTAAAAAATGCTTACATTCTTTTGGAAGGGAGTATGAGTACATCATTTTAAATGAATTTC
>VHZZ01000031.1:264043-276815 GCA_009801015.1 Silene noctiflora | reverse complement strand
GTTCACACACATAGTTGTGTATATATGTACATCGTTTCAAAGGAATGAAACACACAAAATATCACATTCATATTTTCTCTTATTCTTTTCTACAGCCGCAGGTCAAAGTCGTGTTAATATTAAGAATTTCCGGCACGCTTGGACAGGACCCAAGTCATTCCGGAATGTGAGGAGAATGAATATAATAAATACAAACTTCACTGAATCTGAACGTGATATTCCTACCCAGTATCAGAAATTTACAAAACTCACATTTAGTCATAGTTTTCCCTTAGTTCAGGGGCCTACGGTCCTGTTCAACGGTCGGATTCCGACTGTTGATTCGACTGGGGAACTAGAGTTTCCTGATGTGGCCACAGATGTTACTACTACTTGGGGAAAAACTAACTCGGTTGCGTTGATTGAGAAAGAGTACGCGCGACTCGTACTACCACCAAGGTCAAAAGTTATTGCAACTCTGTCTATTAATATGGCAACTTATGAGCTACCCTTCTCCTACCAACAAATCGACGAGTTTGAGATTGGTGATAAGGAAACTCAATATCTCCACGACGCTGTTTTAAAGATAGAATCTGAATATGGTGTCGAGTTCAGATACGACATTCAGCCTTTAACATCGGAGGTACATTATTACACCCCATAATTATTAAACTCTGCTTTCATTAAGTAAATTAGAAATATATATATGGAGCAATAAAACTATAGTTTTCTCTTCTTTGATCGCCATTTATAATGTGCAGGAGCTTGATGATGGGAATATTGAGACGGATTTACAAGTCTTGGAGCGTGAGGTTATATTTTGTCTCACAATCATCTCTTTATCTTTAATCCCCTATATACTAAAAGATTAACACAACTTAAAAAATCCCACTCAAATTTCCCGCTGACTAATTGTTCTGACTATTTGAATGACAAATGAAGAAAGTGGACCCACTATTAATTTGGTCCATTATTACAATTTTAGTGAATTAACAGCTAACACTAGCATATTATATAAATATGATAAATAGGATAATTACGGTAATATTGTAACACCTAACACTAGCATACTAATATTATTAATATTTAATATTAAAATTAATACTGTTAGTTCTTGTTGATTTGTAACACTCACATCTGATATTCTCATTCAACATATAGCGTTTTCGTTGTGAAAATAACGATAAGATAATATTGTTTTTTACTCGAGTAATATGGAGTATTTTTGTAAAGAATGTAACAACATTTATATATTTTTTTTATTATAAGTAATATAACTTAACTTAAAGCATCGTTAGATGGTAGTAACCTTATTTTCTACCTCTTACTAATATTATATTTAGTACATTATAACATTAAATTAAAAGTAAAGTTAAATCTATGCAAATAATTTTATTTAGAATGCCCTTCATAAATCAATCTAAAAAATACCATCTAATCGTATTAATACAAAACTTCATAAATAGCAGATTAATTTATTAAATGTAAAATAATTAATGGTAACTTTTTAATTACAATTTTCTCTAACACAATCTTCTACAAATACCGTACTATAGTACGGGATATATACTAGTAACTTATCAAACTATTTATTTACCTTTAATTAAAATACGTTTAAAAATATATTAGTATAAAGGTAAACAAATACTCCGGACTAAGATAAAGGGACTACAAAGTTACGGAGTACTTTATTAATCCAACAGTTCCTTTTATATTTTTCTTTTCATTTTACGTAAATTAATAATTCGTCAATTTTAAAGTTAAAAGAGTTAACCCGAGAATGAAAATCAAACATAGTCATATTTTGGAAATGGAGCGGTAAATTTTTTACTGACCTTAGTTAATTATGCAGGGAATCAATGCAATAGATGATGGGATCGAACCAAATGCATGCATCGCATGCCGTTAACCAAGAATAGTAAGGGGAGAGATGCATCATGCATGCATGTATTTATGTTATAATATTATTATTGTAGTTCCCTTAAATAAACGTTCTTTTAGTTCGGGTTGTAATAAAAGAGGTGATCGAAGCCGTGGAGCTTGTCCTTATAATTTGCTGAATCAATAAAGTGGTAGTCTCTTATATCGAACTTTTATTATTTAGTTCGTAGTTAAAAAATCAAGCGTGTATGAGTTGATAAAAGGATACGATGACTCAATCATCACGTACCCGGATGAAACCGGATCCAACACTAGTTATAATAAGAAATCATAAAACGTCAGATCGTTTTAGTATGAAATGAACTCGATCATATGAATAATAAAAGCGTAATGAAGAGGGATAACAAAAACGACGGCTCGTCAATCATATGAGGCCGGCATCCCGGCAGGTCCACGGAAATGCAAGGGACCAAATTAAAGAACAACCTAGAAATATTGTCTATTTCTTTTATAATGCACGTTTGATAATGAAAGTGAATTGACATTTTTGTTAAATTGTCATTTAATTTGTTGGGATAATGCTATAAATTAAACCGTCTTTATAAGTTCAATATCTCATTATCACGATGAGCTGTTACTAAAATATATTGTCGCTATACTCAGACCTGGTAAAATGAGTCAGACTCGATCACTCGAATGACCCGACTCAAAAAGGTTGACCCGAGAGTCGAAAATGACCCGAACTTACTTGACCCGAATACGACCCGAAATCCGAATTGACCCGACCCGACCCGAAGATTGTCTGACCCAATGTTGACCTAACCCAAAAAGACCGACTCATAATTAAACTGATCCCAAATGACTTGAAGTGACCCAAAATGATCCGAAACGACAAATACTAAGTCATATTAATATTATATATATCAAAATAAAGTTTTATTGGTTATAACAATTCCTAGTAAATAGTTAAATTTGCAAAATATTATTTTTTAATGAAAATAGTACTAAATAATGTGTTTAGCCATTAATTTGAAAGCAACTCAACCCAAAATGACTCATATCCGAAAATGACTCGACTCAAAATGACCCGACAACAGATCACCTGAAATTGACCCGATACTTGAAAGTGACCCGACCCGATCCAATCCGACCCGAAATAACCCGATCCAAACTAACCTGACCCATACGCGACCCGAATGACCCGTTTTACCGGGTCTAGCTATAGTGCATTACCGCATAACTCAAAATGTCATGCACCTTCTAAATCCCCGGTGAAATATATGTTTTTCGTCATGGACAACTCAACAATTAATATACAATAATCAAATGAGTTTAGTATGGTGGTTGTTCATCTCTTTCTTTAACTATGAGGTCGAGTTCAAACCCTGGTTATGGAAATGAAGCAAACTCTTTAACCAGTTATTTATCCGTTTGTATGAGCATTCGCGGTAAGAAAATTATACGTTGGTGTCCGACGGTATATACCTTAACTTATGTGTTAAAATTTTGTGTCACGAACTCCCACGTCATTGGCAATATTTAAAGGATACACTATTTTAATGACCAAAATAGCACAAAACTTATTGTTTATATAGTAGTGGACTTTTGGTTCCAAATAATTAGGATCATTTGGCCATTTTGGTGCAAGGTCTATATCTTGTTTTTCATCTAATAATAAAATATTGGGCTTTTGTTTCAGAAAATAATATATTGGGCTTATACAACACACCATTTACACTAGCCCATGGATATTGTTGGTTTGGCCGAGACAGATTTGAATGGTATTTTTTAAAACCCATTATCGGGTTTTTTTAAAAATAAAATAAAATAATAATGTATAAGAGAGTAACATTATTTTTTTTTGGTGTTGATCAGGAGTATCGCCTACCGACAATTGGGGCAATCTCTTTCGGGGTACTGAAGGCAATTTAATGGGTTGACCCCTCCTAAGTTTGACCTTTTCATTCGCAAGAGTCAGGAATCGAACCCCTAACCACTTGTTTAAGAGATGAGAGTCCTTACCACTCACACCAGCTAACTTTGGTATAAGAGAGTAACATTATGGTAGGGGTGGTCAAACACGCGGGAGGGCTCGGGTCGAGGGAGTCAAGGGGTGCAACGGGCCGGAGAAGGTTAGCCCCCGGGTGGAGGTGGAGGTGGACCTGGAAGTCTGCAACGGGCCTGGGGTAGGTTAAGAGGCTGACAGAGAGGGGTGGGGTGGGGTTAGAGCGTGCCAGGTATATTATGCTCGACTCGGACATGTCCCGAGCCTCCGAGGTATAGGACGGACCGGGACGAGCAAAAATGGGCCAGAATGACAGACCGGTCTTTACCTTTGACGACCCTAGTACATACTTATTCTATTCAACTTCACTCTATCTATTTCATTTTTCTACACTATTCACAAATAAGTCTTTAATTTCAATTTTCGCTCAATACAACACGTGAAAATATATTCATGTGGGATCTTGTTTGATTCATCTTTATGAGGACATTAAAAATATCTAACTTTTATAATTTTTCCATACGTAGCTAATGATATTTAGGGCTTAAAACGCGCGTTGACAAATGTGAAAATGTAAAGTGGTAGAGTGAAGTTGAATTGAGGAAGTACTTTACTAATAAGAAGATGAGATACGGAAGTCGGACATATGCGGTGCACGTGAAAAAGGTTCGAGAAACTACGTCCCAGCCAGTAGCCAAGTAACCAAGGTTCTTATAATAACGCCTTAAACGAACCAACCGCTCCACATATGTACACGCGGATACTCTTCTAATCACAAAATCCCCAAAAAAAAAACCCTAATTTCCCCAATCTTCATCGTCACAAACCCTAAAGATCGTCGGAAAATCGAAACAAAGATGTCGCACATCGGAAGAGCTGGTCCTCCCGACATCACCGACACTTACTCTCTCCTCGTCCTCAACATCAGCTTTCGTATAATTTTTCCATCTATTTTTCCTTTTTAATTTTCAATTTTCCATTTTTTTCAGTGTTTTTCGATGAATCTTTAGTTATATATGGATTTTTAATCGAGCAGGAACAACTGTAGATGATTTATTTCCGTTGTTCGACAAATACGGCAAAGTTGTGGACATTCATATCCCTAGAGATCGAAGGTTGTAACCTTTACTCCTCTTTTTCATGATTAATTTTCTGAAAGTGAAGTAACTTGATGCGTATTAATTGCTCCTGCTCGATCGATTCAAACGTAAAGAATCAGTTGAGTCGGAGGAAGTATTAGGTTAGGGGAACGATTTGTTGACTTAAAACTGTGAAATTGTGTAATACTGTAGGACTGGTGAGTCTCGTGGTTTCGCATTTGTGCGTTACAAGTATGGCGACGAGGCACAGAAGGCTGTTGATAGGCTTGATGGTATTGTGACTTTGATTCGATTTAGTACTCTCTCCGTCCCAATCATTTGTTTACTTGGCTGAAATACGTCTCACAAAGTATTGAAAAATAAGTAAACAATTGGTTGAGATGAATTGAGTATCTCGCAAGCTAGTAATGCTGTAGTTATATTTTTGGTGGATGTGTGTTTTACTTGTATTGTTTGGTTTTTTTTAGGGAGGCAGGTGGATGGTAGAGAAATTGCGGTCCAGTTTGCAAAATATGGCCCAAATGCTGAGAGAATGTGAGTAAAAGTTGCTAGTTGATTGTGTTGCCATTTTCTGTTACTTCTTTTTATGCAGAGTTTGTTATTTCGATATGGTGGCTAGTTGTTGGAATGTTAATCAACGTTAAGTAGTCGCTTGTTTATTGATCAGCTTGGTAGAAGACTAAAATTTAGGGGTGAAATTTATGAATGTTTTGGAAGACGTATTACCAGTCTCCACTTTTGTTGGTACAAACTACAAAGTGTTTGCAGGAATATGCGATTGATTAGGTTCGAATCAAGCTGTGCTTGTTCTTTGGTAGTTTGCGTATGTTACTATGGGGAATTTTGATGAGCTTTAATTTGCAACAAATATGCCAGACTGGTTGTTTGCATCAAAGTGAAGTTGTCACCGAAATTTGCATCAATTGACAACTATTTTATATCAAGAGACGTGAAACTAGTTAAATCAACCAGTATAGGGACTTTGGCGAGCTTTCCTTGTGTTTATTGCTTGTATGCATATTTTTATGTAGATAAGCTGATGCAATGTCTTCGCTGGTATGCCCTAGATGGCTTCAGTGCAGATTTTGGTAAAGAATTTAAATGCCAATTCCTAGACAGTAGATAGTTAGGTATACATTTTAAAGGTTTTGAATTTTTGTGTCATGTGGCATCTGCTGGTTTTGCTGTTACTGTTTGTATTATTGTGACGTTGCTTTTTTTACTCGTCTCCAAATATGGTTTCAGTCATTCTTGTTCATTGTTTTCAGCCACAAGGGAAGGATCCTGGAGCCTATTGCCAAGGTTAGAAGCCCAAGGCCAAGGTAAATATCTTTTAGTTTAGTTAACTAGCCGTGTCTATTGCTGTGGTAAACTTAAATTTATGCTCATAGTTCATATGCACCATCACATTTTAGAGTTTGATTATGTTATGTTATTTCTATTTCTACTGATATGTGTTATTGTCTTTCCCTAAATTAAAATGATGAATTTTCTAATTACTCAAAGATCAATATTTGCTGAAGTGAATGATATGGTTATCCGTTATCATGTAGCTTTATATGTGCCATCTCGTAGTTCAAAGCCTGCTCCTCCCATCGGTGGTTGGTCCCTGATATTTGTGTGGTTAACATGTGTATGGCCGATGGAAAGGCATATAATTCAGGGTTTAGGGAGCATTGGAAAATTGTTATCCGTTTTTAAAATTTTTGATAAAAAGAACCCCAATTTTCCAGCCCTGTTCATTTTTGCTGCTTCACAAAATTATCTCGTTTTTCTCCTTTCCACAGTATGACATATTAACTAACTCTGTTAAAAATATTGCTGTTGTAGCATTACTACAATTGTTGGTTATTATTCTCTTCCGAAACCACAACCCTAATCATGCAGTAGGAATGTTGGTTACTTTCACTTGCATGCTGCATCAAGTCCCTTACCCATCATCAGCATCACCACCATCATTAAGTTGATTTTTGATTTTGATTTCTGTGCTGGATTGAGCTTGGCATTGGCTTTATTTGGCGTTAGGTTGGACTTCAGATGAGCTATTTTTTATGGGTTGAAAGGGGTTGGAAGGCAGAATATAGCATGCTTTTGCAAATACTTGTGGCTGTTATGGTTTAGTTGGAATTGAATTGACTTGAAAAATTAAAGGGCAGGTTTTGATCATAACCTAGGCATTGGGTGGATAAAGAACCATAATGCAGTTCATGGTTGGTATAGGTGGTTGATTGGTTTGTGCAGTCGTTATTGGACTTGTTTAAGAATTTCGGCCGTTGTCATTTGTATGCACAGCTCGAGTACATTGTAATTTATGGTATAAGACTGCTGACGTCTTTTAATTTACTCCTCTTAAAGTGTGTATAAAAAAAGTGTTCCAAGTATTCAGAGTATGTCAGAAATCCTAGATGACAATTTGATGAACAATTCTCTACATGCACTTTCAAATCATTTATAAATGAAACTTTCTTGCCAGCCTAAATCCTGAGATCACTAAAAGGATAAGTTGCCGTCATATTCTCTTTATTGGAGGAGATAGTGGTCATGACTCATGACTAAGCTTATCTGTATCTTGTTTTCTCTCAGGAATTTCCCTTCGGTAAAACTTGTCTCAAATTGATTGCCCTTGTTTTTGTCTGAGCGCTGTTGTGGCCCCACTTTCATTTAATACTTTAGCTTTTCGTTGTAGTTGGGTTATCAGTATCTCATAGGCTTCTAGCTTTCCATTCTGTGTTATTTGACAGTATGCATGTGATTTGTAAAAATAATTGATGGGTTGTCAAAATTTGTCATCAGGTCCCGTGATGACTACAGGGAGAGGGACTACCACAGAAGAAGCCGCAGTAGAAGCGCTGACAGGTACGATCGTGACAGGTACAGGGAAAAAGACAGAAGTTACCGCCGTCGCAGCAGGAGTCGTAGCTACAGTCCTGGCTATTCAAGAAGTCGTGGCCGAGATCGTTATGATGATGAGAAGAGCTATGGAAGCAGATCTCCTAAAAGGTTACTCCATCAAATTGAAAGATTTATCCGAGTCTTATACAGTCAGCTCCTTTCATTATCTGATCTCTTTATTTCCTGCTTGTTATAGTGCCTCTCCTCCAAGACGAAGTCGGAGTTCACGTAGAAGTCCTTCTCCCCGCCCAGTTTCACCTCGCAGGCCATCTGTTTCTAGGAGTCGTTCTCCGGATAGGCACAGTCCTAAAGCGCCCTCTGTTTCTCCTCGTCGTTCTGTCTCCCCTCGTGTTTCGCGCAGCCCCTCTCCTCACAAGTCAGATTAGGTGAAGATATGCTGCTTTATTGTTTATGTTAGTCGTCTTTTTCGTAAGATTCACTATTTGACTGCCTTGTGTCAATTTGCTTGTAGGCGGAGGTGTCTTCAAGATCTTCTATGTTGACAATCGCTTGTGAATCAGTAATTTGCAGTGTTGAGCTAGCATTTATGATTAGACTGGGCTTAGTAGCTGTTACAAACTAATATTTGTGGGTCTGTTGATTTTACTCAGTACTGTCTTGGACTGCAGTAGATGTTGAGTTTTTCTGCTGGCGTTGTGCTCTTGTGGAGGCATAACTATGGTTTGTCCTAATTTTCCATCTGTCATATGTGGTCATTGTTCCATGTATTACTTAAAATGCTTCCATTTCAATTTTATGCTGTGAACGTTGACGCTGTTAGTCTGGTCTGTTACCTTAGATTGAGAAGAGTTGAGGAACGTTGATAGGCAGATTGATGAGATGCAAAGTTGGTGATGCTGGTGCTGTTTGTGTTTGTTTCGTTGATGATATCCTCATATTTGCCCTGTCATCTGGAAATACTGCTGGTAGTGCTTCCTGGTATTTTCATCAATTAGTCCTGCAAATTGGTGAGGCTAATTAAAACTGACATAAAGTGTTTCCTTGAGTCTTCGGTCTTACAAGACCTTTCTATGCTTCAACTTAGCTTTTCTAGCTGATTTTGACAGTCTCTGCTGTCGGAGATTCATAGCAGCGGCACTGTCATTCTTATTTCCGCTTATACTGTTCCATTTTCATGTGGTTGTGAAATGAGGTCAACTTCGACTGCTATTTTCTCAAAATCTATGTTAAGTTAAATACAAGTTCGAGGGATTTTTTGAAAATAGTTTGTTTGGCCAATTGGCCATCATTTCCTTACAATCTTCTTACCAGACATATTCTACATAGTACATTGTATCCTTGCATATATTTCGGAAAATTATTGGTCAGAATTGTAAAGTGTTGAGTTGATTAGGACTAAAAAAGTTGATAGGGAAATTTAATTTTGAGACAGAGGTAATGTTAAGGAGAAGGTTAGACAATTGCATTGATGTGCTCCTGTAAGTTGGCTGTGTTTCAGTCTTCGTGAAGTCTAATGGTCGGCGATCAACAATTGTCATGTAGGTGTATAAAACCCTGCTGCTGCATGTTTCTGGGTTTGTGATTGATTCAGATGTTGAGCACACTTAACTTGCTCTGATTGTTTTTATCTGCTGAATTTAATAGCTTATGGCTCGTGACTGTAGCTGCGAAGTAGTAGATGACCTGTTTACTATGTTTGATGTGATCGCATTGCTGAAGTAGATAAGCTGATAAGGTATTCATAACTTGTAGCCGGTGCTGATCCGGGTTGTGTCGGGATAGGCCAGCTGTACGAGCAGAAGTGAGCTGAGCATTATTTCTCCAAAATCTAGTGTTATGTATGACTTGGACTAGATTACGGGCTTCATGGCCCATTTCTCGAGGATTTATTCATATAATGATAATGATAAAGTGATAATGATTTGTTTTAGGCTAGGGATTAGCTTTTGGTGCAAACCTTGAGGGATTTTGATTTTCCTCTTTGTTTTTATTTTTGGGTATTTCAAGGGTTATGAATGTCGACTACTTTGCTGTGTTTGTTGAAAGGGGTCGATTTTTCTCTAGGGGTTTTGAAAGATCTGCTTCGGGTTTGTTTTAATTATCAATAATTAATATAGGTTAGTAAACTAAAATAGTTATCAATAATTATAATGTAATCGATAATAAAATTAGAAGAGAAGTGTTTACAAATGGTACCGAGCTTAAGAAAAGGTTTTTGTAACTATGTAGTAATGAATTTCAACAAGCTATTTCTTATACTACTTCCAGCTACTAATCTCTAGGTCCGATTAGCAGTGTATTGGTTATGACTAGGGGTGTTAATGAGACGAGACAGCTCGCGAGCTACTCGAGATTGGCTCGATCAAAGCTTGGTCAAAGCTCGGCTCATGCAAGCTTGACTCGGGCTCGGGATCGGCTCGAGAGTTTAACGAGTCAAGCCGAGCAAGGCTGGCTCGACTCGAAAAGTTCGTGAGCGGCTCGAACTTGTATGATTACATAAGATATTGATCATATTTCATAAAAATATTTTATCATGATTATATTTCTGCATCACACATCAAATATCTTGCTAATTTGTCAGATATTTTAACATATAACCTTCGAGCTTTGTTATTGAAAATATTGAAAGAAATAAAATAAAAAAATAAACAATTTCATATAGGCTTAATTTGGGCTCGAGCTCGCGTTAAAGTTCGCAAGCTTTATAACGAGCACATTTTTTCCAAGCTCGGGTAAGCTCGAGATCGGCTCGAGCTCGAGTTTTAGTTCTTGAGCACAAGCCGAGCAAGGCTAAAGCTCGGGCTCGACTCGTTAACACCCCTAGTTATGACCGTTGAATATTGTACTAGAGTCCGATACAGCTTTGAGTGTGTTGCTCGGTTCTGACAAGAATATTGTCGGATACCAAAATTCGAGATTTCACTACCTACAAGAATCATTCATCCACCCGTAGGGGCCGAGGATGACCCGATCTTAACCCATCCTTAGGAGAACCCAAATGCGAAATGTTTAATAAGAGTAACAATTTTATTTAAACAAAGACAACATACTCTAAATGTGATCGGGACATATTAGTCGATTACCATATATTATTACCATTTCTATTATCTAAAGTATAATGTGTTAAGATCTTAAGGTGATGGGACACAAGATGAGATATAAAAATGGGACAAATGATCTTAATTGGTTATAAAGTGAGTGTTGTCGGTGTGTTTTCGAGTGTTGGAACAAGTGTAGGTGTTAAAGCCATAGGTTAATTTTACATTAAACTCGCTTTTATTCTCTAATTATATTGGATAACTACTTTACTCTTTCCGTCTGAATTTGAGTTCAGAACTAAACCGAATTAAATTGAGCTAAAAAAATCCCATAAAATTTTATGGTCACTACTCACTATAGCTGAAACTATAATCGATAAAACTAATCTGAATTGAGCCGAAAATCTCTCAAATTAAGCCGGAAAGAACATGATCGACAAAACTTAATTCAGTGAGACTCCCCAACTGCTAAATTGGTGATTATCACACTAATTAAACTGTAGGACCAGACTTCAAACTCGATACAGCAACAATGGCGTCCTCAGCGATTTCTCTCTCTTCCTCACCCACCACCATTGTTCCAAGCTTTCTCTCTCTTTACCCTTCCTTCTCCCGTAACTTTACTCCTTCGAATTTCACCCCAGTTTCTCTCTCTTCATCCTCGCATAATCCCTCTTCTTTCATCGTTTCGGCTTCTCTCAACTCTACTGACGCTTCCATCCCCATTGAAAAGCGTCGGTACTCTTTAATTTGTTTGTTTGATTGATAGATTGATTTCATTTTGCTGCTTACTTTTATGATTATTCCTAATTTTATAGCTCAACAAACCATGCAGGATTTGCGGCATTTCCTACGGTGTTGGATATTGATCAAATTCGCGACATTTTACCTCATCGGTTAGTTTAATTGCTCAATTTTTGGGAATTAGGGTTTAGATATAGGGGAATTGTATTAAATTGCAATTGATCATTGTCGTGCCAGAACTAAGGGGGATAGCAAGGCTGCAAAACATAAACGATGAGAAAATTGAAACTTTTAGTTAGAATTTGGGAAACAAGGTTCTAATTTACGCTATTGTCCGCTAACTTAAAATCCTGATTTCGCCACTGGTTGTCGTGGCAAAACTGCTGAACTAAGGGGACTAGCAGGGGCCGCAGTCCATGAACAATGAAACAAATTGAAACTTTTTAGTTAAAATTTGCGAAACAAAAATGTAATCTACGCTAAAAATCATGGTTTGTTGCTTACAATGTCTAGGTATCCATTTCTGTTAGTGGATAGAGTGGTGGAGTATAACCCTGGAGTGACGGCAGTGGCGATCAAGAATGTGACGATTAATGATAATTTCTTCCCAGGACATTTTCCACACAGACCTATTATGCCTGGTGTTCTTATGGTTGAGGTTTGCTTGATCAACTTTTGTCTTGTTTTCTTTTGGTGTATTCCGATTAATATGATCATTGTTTTCACTCAGATTTTGGGGGTCGAAATTTGATGAAATGGTAACTAGTTGGTTAATGTTCTCTCGACGTGTAAGAATTGGTGGTGACATTTCTGTAACTTTGCCAAAGATGTCTTAGCCTAGCGATTAGGACGGAAATACTGTGGATATTAGGTTTTAGGTTCAAATCCCCCCTCTCCTCGTTTTTTGTGGCTCTTGTGACTCATTTCACACCCAAAAGAAAACATGCAAGGATTGGTGAATGGTGAATGGCGACTGGTGAGTGTGGTCCTGAGGGGGATAGTTTTTCATTTGCGCTTAAAATTATTTTCTAATGCATTGTAGTTCATCGTATATTCTAATGAGACGTACTTTTTCATATACGGATATTACTCTTTCACATACGACTTTTACAATAATACCCTTATCATTTTTTTCATTCCTTCACCCAATTAGTTTTTTCCTCTATTCCCTC
>VHZZ01000031.1:253232-263329 GCA_009801015.1 Silene noctiflora | reverse complement strand
GTATACATAAAAATTGATTTCATTATAGTTAGGAAAAAGGGCACGATATGGAAAAATTATGAAAAAATGTATGTGAAAGAGTAAAGTCCGTATGTAAAAAAGTAATTCCGATTCTAATATATTGTATTCTTTCATCCATATAGTACTGTATCTATTTTGACAGGTAAAAAATCTATAATCTCGTCCATAATTTGCGGAGCCATCAATCTAATCATAGCTTACTCATCAATAAGCATATTTTCATGATAAACTTAAGCGTTAGAAAACCTTAGCTATGGTCCTAGGGTAAGCTTGGAACTATTACTGAGTTTAGGGCGTGTTAAATGATTTTGAAAACCGAGGGTGCATGCTACAATTTTACAGCATATAGGGGTACACGGTTAAAAAATCCCAATAAATTATGAGGGCTTCGTCACTCCTTGATGGAAGTAGCCATCAAGGCATCATTTCTCGTCTTTTGGATGAATTACTTCTAGAAAAATACTTCGTTTGCTCTAAACCATTCCAGTGATTCCACTGCATAATTAAAAGTTTCTTAAAAGTGAGTCGGAGAACGGACTAAGTGTCAAAGATTAGGCATCACCAACACTTAGTTAAGTAAATATCAGTGACATGATCACTTGCATTCAGGCAATGGCACAAGTAGGTGGATTGGTCATGCTGCAAACAGAAGCTGGAGGAACTCGGGAAAATTTCGTCTTTGCTGGTATCGACAAAGTAAGATTTAGGAAGCCAATTATTGCAGGGGATACCTTGGTGATGCGGACGTCACTTGTCAAGTTGCAAAAACGCTTTGGTATTGCGAAAATGGAAAGCAAGGCATATGTTGGAGGTGAACTTGTGTGTGAAGGAGAGTTTTTGATGGCTATGGATAAAGATTCTAGTGAGTGAATTACTCCTTAAGTTCTAGTAAGTAGTAACCTCAAAGAAAACTGACTTCATTTCGTCATTGTTCTGTTCGAAGCAAAATGAATTGTGGATTATCCTAGGAGGAATTGATAGATGTAAAGAATGACACACAAATTGAATTGATGATTATTAACCATACTGGGAATTTTATTGAACTCGCTTTTCTTGGTTACATAACTACATTCCTTTGATTTGAGCTATTCTAGTCTAGGTGCCGTTTTTTTGTTAACTGCATCTTGAGTCGTTTCATTTGGTACTGTAACTTCGACTAGATTTCAACTTACCGACTTATACGCACGAATAAACTCAAACTAGTTGAAAAAAGAAGAAACTATAGAGCTTATCTATCTTACTCCTGTAGCACTCTATTCCGAACCAGATTACTGTTTCATTTACCATTTGTTGTGCATTTGTTTGCTTTTACATTGTCGTTGTTGCTGATATTTATTACTACTGTTCTCTAAAATTAATCCATTGTACATTTGTACATACTGGAGGGTTACTAACATGGTTTCCGGCTCCACTCGGGTACCCTACGAATCGCGTATTGACAGCGAATCCGGTCACCCTGGTTGGTACAAATGGAAGAAAAGAAACTGCTCCAAATTAGAATTTCAAGCCATCTTGAAGTATAAAGAATGGAATTTGGATTTGACTATGTCCTGGATGTTGAATGGTATTATTTATTTTTAGTCAACAATTGATTGTATTTTGAGTCAAAATTTCCAAAAAAAGAATTCTTTCCAGACAACATATTGCCAACGATGTGGACTTTGCCTAGGTACTCCTTAAGCTCTATTTGGGTCAGTTGTCCCAATATTTCTGGCTCACCTCTCATTTAGCTTTGATTTTCTTTGATCTTTGACATTCTTTTCGAGACTTTATTTACAGACAAAAAAAACTTGGGCACAATAGGACCATTTAATTTCTCTTTACTTCTAAATTCTAATAAATGCTTACAAAAACAAATGGTTATTATCGATACGGTTTATGTACGGTCTCGAGAAAAAAAGTGCTGATGAGACACATATTTGGGACTAAGGCCCTGTTTGGTAAAACGAGCTGAAAATGTATCTGAAATCTGAAAAGGTACCTGAAAATTAAAAAGCTAACTGAAACCTGAAAAGGAAGCTGATAAGGTAACTGAAAATTATGACCTGAAAAGATACCTGATTTTTATTAAAACTGTTTGGCAAACTAGCTGAAAAGGTAACTGATATTTGGTCAAATGACGTAAAAGGCCATTGTATATTGAAACAGTTATTTGTTTTCTTATTTCCAAAATAATTGAAGGGCAAAAAGGGAAAGTAAAATAAAAACGGGTACCTGAAATTTAAAAAGCTTCTCTATGTAGCTTTTCATTTTAGGTAGCTTATTTGGGCAAATAAGTTACTTGCCAAACACTGCCAAATGAATAAGCTATCTGAAATTTTTGACAAAAAAACTACTTTTGTCAAAACAGGTACATGAAAAGACATGTCAAATAGAGCCTAATAATCCGCAGTGTCATTCCTTCCAAATACATTGACTATAGCCAGGTAGAGGAGGCAATCAGGTCAGCCTACCCTTTCGGGTCGAGTCGTTAACATGCCGGATCATTTCGGGTCAGTTTCGTGTGCTGTGTGGAGTTGGGTTCGGGTCATTAATTGTCATATCATATCGGGTGTCGCGTCAGGCCGGTTTTTGGTTGTTACTTTATCGAGTTTCGGGTGGGGTCAAGTTTGTCAGCTCTAGTTCAGAGCCAGGCTACGCAACTTAAAGAACAAGTCAATTCATTTGATGTTTTCAAAAGAGACATTGTCCTGCAAAGACCAATTTACTTGAAACTTTGATATATAAAGAACTCAGTCTTAGCTCAGCTGATGGAGAAAGAAACTCTTCTTATTCTCTTGCATGAGAAAAAAAAAGAGAGCAAATTTGACAATGCTACTCAAACCACTATTTTCTCTTCTTCATCTGTTACTACTGATAAACCTGATTTCGTTACTCAGTCCTAACTCGACTTGGGCAACTCCACAAGAAGCGGAGGCCCTCATCCGATGGAAAGAAAACCTTCATACAGAAAACCAATCATTTATTTCTTCTTGGTCACTTCCAAGCATAAGTCTAACTGCGAATAATCGAGCTATCAGCTCACCATGCTTTTGGTTTGGGGTTGGATGTGTTAATGGAAGTGTTACTAGCTTGAACTTAACAAATGTGGGATTAACAGGTACTTTGTATTCCTTCAATTTTTCTGCCTTGCTTAATCTATCTATTCTTGATCTGCATGGTAATAACTTCTATGGGAATATCCCTTCGTCAATCGCTAATCTCACTAAGCTCACTAGTCTTCACTTAGGACTTAACCAATTCTCTGGGACGATACCCGGAGAACTTGGGACAATGACTGCTCTTAGGAATCTGAACTTGAACAGGAACTCTCTTTCGGGTCATATTCTGCCTTCTCTTGGCAATTTATCCAATCTTTCTTCTCTTATCCTTGGGAATAATTGGTTAGTAGGCGGAATCCCTTTTGAGCTTGGAAAACTTACATCTTTAACTGAGTTTCGGGCCAATTTTAACAACCTTACAGGATCACTACCGCCATCAATTGGTAATCTGGTAAAACTGAAGGTTTTATCAGTGTATGGGAACCGACTGTCTGGTTCATTACCAAAAACGATTGGTAACCTCACTAACCTGGCCTTGTTTTTGGTATCCCGAAATGCATTTACGGGATCATTACCGGATAATATTTGCCAGAGTGGAACACTTCTGGACATTTGTGCAAATAACAATATGTTCACAGGACGTGTCCCAAAATCGTTGAAAAACTGCACCAGCTTAACCCGACTGAGAATTGAAAAAAACCAGCTCGTGGGTAACATAACAGAAGATTTTGGTGTATACCCTGATATTAGTTACGTTGATTTAAGCTATAACCGATTTGAAGGGGAGATTTCACCCGATTGGGGAAAATGCAAAAACCTGACAAGTCTGAAGATTTCTAACAATAACATAAGTGGTATAATACCGCCTGAGATAGGAAATGCAGTTCAGTTGCAGTATCTTGATCTTTCATCAAACCGATTAGTTGGTGTTATTCCTCAAGAATTGGGTAGTTTGAGGTCATTGTTCAATCTATCATTGAGCCGTAACAAGCTTTTTGGAATTGTTCCCAAAGAACTTGGTGATTTGAGTGATTTAGCTTCTCTTGATCTAGGCATGAACTATTTGAATGGTTCAATCCCTGAAGAACTCGGCAAGTGCTCGAAAATAATCGAGTTGAATCTCAATGGAAACAACTTGTATGGAAACATTCCTTGGCAAATTGGCAATCTTGTGAACTTGCAGGTTCTACTGGATTTAAGCAAAAACTTGCTATCTGGTGAAATTCCCTTACAACTTGGTAATTTGGTCGACTTGGAGATACTAGATCTTTCTCATAACAATCTTTCGGGTGAAATCCCAGTAACATTTGATCAACTCCAGAGCCTGCAAGTCATTAACATCTCCTACAACAGACTTGACGGTCCTCTTCCCGACAACAGAGTGTTTCAGAAAGCTCCTTTGACATCATTCATGGGAAATCAAGGTTTATGTGGGAAAATACCCGGCTTAATCCCTTGCCCTAAAACCTTGAAAACGCCGAAAATGAAGCACAAATACACAGCAATTCTGATAATTCCCCCTGTTTTTTCAGCTGTCCTAATCATATGCGTAGTTTTTGCACTTGTCTACTACACACGGAAAGCTGGGAGGAAAGAAGACGAGCTAGAACCAGAGTTCTTCTCTATAAGGAAATTCGATGGAAAGCTGAGGTATGGAGACATAAGAAAAGCTACAGACGGATTCGCTGATGAGTATTGTATTGGTGTTGGTGGACATGGGCGGGTTTATAAAGCCGTACTATCCACAGGTCAAGTTGTGGCCGTTAAAAAGCTTGGATCAATAGTAAACTCATGTTTTGAAGATCAGAAGAATTTTAAGACAGAAGTTGAAGCATTATCAAAGATTAGGCATCGAAATGTTGTTAAGCTTTATGGGTATTGCTCTAATGGTGATCACTCATTGTTGATTTACGAGTACTTGGAGAGGGGTAGCTTGCGAAAAGTGCTGAGGGATGACAAGGAGTGCAGAGAATTTGACTGGGAGAAAAGGGTGCATGTCATCAAAGGTATCGCACATGCGCTTTCTTATATGCACCATGATTGTTCTCCTCCTATCATCCATAGAGATCTTTCTTCTAATAATGTGCTGATAGACAAGGATTTTGAGGCTCGGGTTTCCGACTTTGGCACAGCCAAGCTAATAAGTCTGGACTCCTCCAACCTGACTGAAGTCGCTGGAACATATGGCTATATTGCTCCTGGTAATTTCTTGGATCTTAACTCAAATTTCATTGATAATTTGATATATATGGTATTTCACTATTTTCTCACAACCCATAAGCTTGTAATCTAGGTCTCTATTTTAAGATGCAATGCTTCTAATCTGTCGTTATAACATGAGTGGTATGGTGAAGTTGTGTACATCTGACTCCTTTAACGGCTTTATAGGCGGGAATCTTTGAGATAAAGCCACACAAAGGATTAATGTTGTATTTAATTTGCAATGTTTAGTTTTGTGACTTTTGTGACTTTTGTCATAACTTTAACCACTATTGATCTTCATGGTTTGCAGAGCTCGCGTACATGATGAATCCCACCAATAAATGCGATGTATACAGCTTTGGAGTTCTATCACTGGAAATCATAATGGGAAGCCATCCTGGGAACTTGACGTCGCCTTATTCAAGTTCATCTGTGAATTCTTCAACATCTCCTCACCCTTCATCTTTCGTCTCTCTGCTTCAAAATCATACTAAAACTTACAAAGATCTCTTAGACCATCAAATATCAGATCCTTCCCCGGAAATGGCTGATAAAATAGAAGCAATTATCAAGCTAGCTGCTGAATGCATTAACTCTAATCCAGACCAGAGACCAACCATGCGAAATGTGTGCCAGCGGCTATCACCAACCCGAAAGGTTGGTCATTATGAGTCATTATTGGAGACAAACACATCGCTGAACATGTCTGGGAGTCAATGGGAAAGTGCAAGCTACTCAAGGTCGCATAGCGCAATCTTTTGAACATTGAAAAGATTGTGTAGTCTGAAATTCTGAAAGAGTACAGGAAATTTTTCGGGCTCAAACCAACTGTAGAAACAGACTTGAATCCTATTATTTGTAGGTTGTAAATTGTGATTGCACATTCAATTACTATTTCTGACAACAATGATGAATGAATTATTATTATGAGACTAAAATGATTCCAATCATAGGAATTATAGCACATGCATTTGGGTAAGACTAGTAAATGCAACATAACATAATTATTACTCATCCTTTAACACTTATTCTCATTAAAGACGGACACTATCCGTCACAAGCTGAAGACGGATAGTGTTCCTCTCACAATATGCAAGTGACAATAACCATATTGTGCTCCATTTCCCCCCACTTGCCCTCCCACTTGCCTTATTGTGAGAGGAATATTATCCGTCTTCAACTTGTGACGGATAGTGTCCGTCACAAGCAAGACACTTTGATGCTTTAATATGAAGCTTTCCAAATGTTATCCTTAGAAAATACTTCTATAATTTCAAGAAATTGATGCATATAGTAAAGAGTGACTGTGACAGGTAAGAAATGTTAGATAGCAGTCTAGCACCCTGTATATTTGCTGGCTGTTGCATTTTTGTTGACAGGTGGACAAAGAACGGAATTACATATTAATGGCTCTCTTAGCTAATTTATGGCGGTTGCATATTCTGTGGCCGTTAGTTGATGGCTTAACCACTAGGTTGAAACCTTCGTTCGTATGATATTGTATTCGACTATTCAGCCCTTCTCGAACTTTAAGCATTGGCTAATGCACTGGACCGATTTTTTTTTATATTGACATTAAAGTTCATCATAATGTTAATAATTTACCGAAAATGTCTTAGTCTAGTGGTTAAGACGGAGGTATTGGACAATAGGTCCCAGGTTCGAGTCCTCTCTCCCCTCTATTGTAATGCGACTATATGCGCGCTTAGTTAGAGCAAACAAACAAAAAAAAAAATCATGACACAAATAAATGACTATTAACCCAAGTTGAAAATGTAGTACACGAATGCCCCGAATTGGAACTAAAATAAGCTATTTTTTATTAACTCTTGAACAATGAGAATACTTCATTTCCTTAGACGGAGAGATCTAATTCAATATTAGCAATTATAAAGAAATTTTTCACAAATCATTCCACATCCCATACACGATATCTAATTTAACCGTCAAAGTCATGACAAATTTTCGACAATTAAATTTTAAAATACTCGTATGTTTTATCCAAATTGTATTTATCTCTTACAAAATTCGAGAAATAACAATGCTCAGAAATAAATGCTACCACATATTTTCAGAATAATATTGTGATATAAATATTATTAAAATTTAAGGTAGATTATGAATTTGAGATCCCTATCCAAATCACATTTTATTACTAATTTAATATAGGCAAAACTTTAAAAAAAGAAAAAAAAACACAATAATTTAATGGACCCAAGACTGGTGGTAGACCATGGCCATGTGCACCCTTACCTGTTCTGAGAACTACACAACACAAACTTCCATTATAATATTAACATCATCGATAAACTTACTCGACCCATGTGCACTTAGATCAACTGGTAAGGGGTTGTTCTAACTTAACTAGAGGTTTCGTGTTCGAACCCTGGGAACGCAGCAGTGTTGAAACTCATGAGGAGAGTTTTACCGCCCTAGTGATCCTACCCGGCTCGAATCCGGATTGAACCGGATGATTTACACCCAAAAAAAAAAAAAAAAAAAAAATCAACAAACTTACTCCAATACATCCCTTTGTTTATAAGCTGTCATCTAACCAAACCTCAATTTTTAAGCTAAGTTTCAAAATTATTCTATTCCGATCCTCACTTATCTCGCAATTTACGGGAGCCATTTCGATACCATCCTTCTCTACTTTCCAGTTCTTTGACAGCCCAGATATACCTATGTGCTTTTCCTCACATAAAAAGCCTGTAATCTCAAATTCACAGTATTTCTTTACTTTGCACCATAGTTTTGTTCCAAAGTTTTCAACTTTATGCATAAAATGAAGGAAAGATACAATCTTTGGCACATTTTGTTGCTAATTTTAGCAACTTGGTCATGTTTTTGCTCTCCTACTGATAAAAATGCAGTTTCTGCAGCAGAAACAGTTGATGCTACTGATGTTTCTGTAATGTTAGCGTTGAAAAAGAGTTTGAACCCACCTGAATCACTTGGGTGGGCTGACCCGGATCCATGTAAATGGACCCATGTGGGTTGTTCAGATGAAAAACGGGTGACCCGGATTCAAATAGGTCATCAAAACCTTGAAGGTACACTTCCTGCAGATCTTTCTGTATTAACTTCTCTTGAAAGGTTAGAACTTCAGTGGAATAAACTGTCAGGTTCACTTCCTAGCTTAAAAGGTTTGAATTCATTGCAAGTTATAATGTTAAGTAATAATAATTTTAGTTCAATTCCTAATGATTTCTTTGATGGGTTAACTTCACTTCAATCTGTTGATATTGATAATAATCCTCTTGATGCTTGGGAAATTCCTGAATCATTGAAAGATGCTTCTTCATTGAAGAATTTTTCTGCTAATTCTGCTAATGTTATTGGTAAAATACCTGAGTTTTTCGGGTCGGATTCGTTTCCGGGTTTGGTTAACTTGCATTTGGCATTTAATAATTTGGAAGGTGAGTTGCCAATCAGTTTTATTGGGTTTGGAATTCAGTCATTGTGGCTTAATGGACAGAAAAGTGAGGGTAAACTTGGTGGAAGAATTGATGTTTTGCAGAATATGACTTCTTTGAAAGAAGTTTGGTTGCATGATAATGGGTTTTCTGGTCCTTTGCCGGATCTTTCGGGTTTACATGATCTGCAAGTATTAAGTGTTAGGGATAATTTGTTAACTGGGGTTGTTCCATTGTCTCTAATGAAGTTGGATTCGTTGATGGTTGTGAATTTGACCAACAATTTACTTCAAGGGCCTGTGCCTGTGTTTAAGAGCTCGGTTGCGGTGGATTCGACTAACAATACGAACAGTTTCTGCTTGCCAAATCCCGGTGATTGTAGCCCTCAGGTGAATGTACTATTGTCAGTTGCCAAGTCCATGGGATATCCAGCAAGGTTTGCTCAAAACTGGAAAGGAAATGACCCGTGTGCTGATTGGCTTGGTATCACTTGCACCAATGGTAACATTACTATAGTTAATTTGGAGAGGTTAGGTCTCAATGGAACTATTTCTCCTGCTTTTGCTAGTCTCGGATCATTGCAAAGGCTAATTCTTGCTGATAATAACCTCACTGGTACTATTCCTCAGGAGCTCACTACTCTGCCGTCCCTTACTGAACTAGATGTGTCAAATAATCAGCTGTATGGCAAAGTTCCGTCATTTAAGAAAAACTTGATTCTTAAAACCCAGGGTAATCCTGACATTGGTAAGGATTTGAGCCAGATAACTCATAGTCCGGACGGTTCCTCTCCGGGAGCCACAGTTGACGGGAACAGTGGGAGCCCCGGCAAGAAATCTAAGCTTTCTAGTGCTGCAATTATTGCTCTATGTGTGATTGGTGGCGTTCTCTTTTTGATTATTTGTGGTGTCTTGGTATTTTGTTTTTACAAAAGGAAGCAAAATAAGTTTAGTAGAGTACAGAGTCCTAATGCCATGGTAATCCATCCCCAGCATTCTGGGTCCGATAATGACAGTGTTAAAATCACAGTTGCTGGTTCAAGTGTCAGTGTKGYMRSTMCYARYGRGASYCACACCWTTCMSRKCAGTGAAWCMGGYGAKGTCCAAATGGCYGAAAATGGAAATATGGTTATTTCCATCCAAGTCCTCAAAAATGTGACTAACAATTTCAGTGAGGACAACATTTTGGGAAGAGGTGGTTTCGGAACAGTATACAAAGGAGAATTGCACGATGGCACGAAGATTGCTGTGAAACGAATGGAGTGTGGGGTAATAACAGGAAAAGGGTTGAATGAGTTCAAATCTGAAATTGCGGTCTTGACCAAGGTTCGACATAGGCATTTGGTTGCACTTCTTGGGTACTGTTTGGATGAGAATGAGAAACTGCTGGTATATGAATACATGCCTCAAGGAACCTT
>VHZZ01000031.1:207143-252042 GCA_009801015.1 Silene noctiflora | reverse complement strand
GCAGACGGAAGATGAGGAAGGTAACTAGCATTTTGGTGGTACTGGTTTTCATTTTAGATGTATATCTGATAGTTTATCAGTTTCTGTTTCCTTGGGGTGTTTTTGCTTTATCAGGGGATGAAGCTTTTGTTAACTTTTTGATCTGTATTTGCGCTTTTTTCACTGATATAGAGTAGGAGGACGAATGAAAGAAAAATCACTTCTTTTCTCTGGATTTGTGTATTCTGAAGTTCTACGTTGTACCTGAAAGTGTGAATTTTTATGCATTTTTGCAAAACTAATTGATTAAACCTCACCCTCACCCTCACCCATCAACTCGAACTTCGGGTTTTGGTGGTTCTTTAGTGCTGTATAATGAGACGAGGCTAAATGGCGTTTGCCTCAGAGGTGCAAGACGAGTTTACGAGGATATTCTATAAAAAGAACTCCGAGGGTACTTTGATGCTAACAGGTTTCAGATCTTGTTCATGATACTATCTCGGTGACTTTCACAGCCATCGCGCCTTGTACTTGCCAGCTTGATTATGTAATCAGTAGACAGTATGGTGTACTGTTACCCATGCTACTTGACGTTAGCTGATGATCTTATCCGTTTTGAGTCCATACCTTGTTGAGATGGTCATTTTAACCTTTGCCACAAATTCTCATTTAAGACGGCACTATCCGTCTTATGTTTAAAACGGGTCACATTGCATAATAGGGAGACTTACTTTTCGATCTTGATTAAAATAAAGATGTTTAGTCGTTTTCCTGTATTATTATGCAATGTACAACTTGAAGTTGTTGGTCCTATATACCTTTATCCACTACACCATATACTCCATACTTCATTCCTATACAGCTGCTTATATGACCACTTGACTTGAGTGGTAGGTCCAATTTGATGTTCGCCATGCGCCCATGCCGATGGGAGTAGAGCGCGCTCTCTGCCTAGCCATGTACCTCTTCATGAGAATATCCGCTGGGCCGCTGCGAAGGGATTGTACATTGTTATCAACGGTTGACAACTTGGTTTATTCCAAAAACAAAAATCACCCTCGTTATATATGATCTTTACTTTCGTTCTGTAACTACGTAATGTTTATCACAGTCAAGCATTTTTTCCGGTGAAGAATGGCCTTAGGATGGCGACATAGTCGTAAAGACGAATACATACAAAACCTTAATAATTGTGTGCATTCCATGTCCAGCTTTTACTTGACTCGACTTAATCTCGTTCAAACTAATACCTACCCATCTAAGTCCAACATTGTACAATCCTTTACAAGGAAGACTTACCGATATCTAGATCCCAACAGATAGTAACAAGCAGCGATTGATACCGTGACACGTGTACCAGTAAAACGACAAAAAATGATACCAGTAAAACGACAAAAAATGAACACGTGTACCAGTAAAACGACAAAAAATGATACCATCATTTTTTTACTTTTTATTTATTTATTTATTTATCGGCTTTAACCCTCCATCGTTCTTTTGATTTCCATACCCACCTGTCATCCTCATAATCACCTTCTTTTACCCGCCAAATATTTTATTCTTTATTTTACTATTATTATATTATTATTTTATTATCTCATTATTCTTATATTATTATTCACTGCTATTTAACTCTCTCTACCCTTCTCTCAAACATACTGTAAAATCATACTACTAGTAAATAATAATTACCGTTTTTAATTTTACCGGTTAAGTTAATTTATCGTCATAGTTAATCAGCCTATTGTGTGAAGTAAGTTTATCTAATTTAGTTTAATTATGTTTATTTGACTAATTGTTGTGGATTATGATACTTAATCAGCCTTTTAATTAATTGTACTTAAATATTGAGATTAATTATGGAAGAGTTTTCTGTAGTTCAATTAGGGTTGTGATTTGCTTATACTTGGTATTTTTTCCGTTCCATTTGATTGTATACGTTTTCCAAAATATGTCGGACAGAGGAAATCTATGTTCTTTGACCTTAGTGCTGAATTACTCCTTCCGTCCCAATCATTTGTTTACATTTGATTAAATTACCCCTCGGAAAGGAGACTCCTTTTTCCTTTTGCCTTTTTGATTTTGTTGCTTTGAGTAATTGAGCATTGTTTCGGATTGACTTACTGAGGGTTTTGCTTGTGTAGGCCGGTTTTTCATTTGCTGGGACAGTATCTGGCTTAGTCTACCCTAAGTTGTGCTGTGTTTGGTAGTTACCATGTTGGTTTTAGAAATCTGTGCTCTGAATGTTGGGTAGTGTTCTTTGAGTGATGCCGGATTTGGGTGAACGCAAGGTATGGGATCGTTTTGTAAATATGCTAATAATTCACTTTGACCTTTTGTAGGGAAGGGAAAGGGAGGGAAATAATTTCTCGTGTTTAGATAGTAAAATGGGTTGGAGGGAAAAAGAGGGATCTTTTTTCCTTCTACAAGCCGAATTTAATTTCCTCCAATGTAGAAGAGATTTAGAGGGAAAACGTCAATCATTAAACTGAATGTGGTGAATGGTGATAATGATAATCATCTTTTGCTTTCATAAAAATACGGTTCATTTCTTTTGTGTTGCAGCTAGAAGGTATAGTGTGGGAATTAGGTGATAGTGATGATCATATAGTGCCTTATCCAGAGGACAAGAAGTTTCGATATGCACTTGAGAGGGATTGTTTCAAGAGGTCAAACACTGAACTGAAATGTGCTGAAATATTTCACGCAACATTATTGGAAGAAAGGAGGAGAAATGCTTAATTGATCTGAAAGAAGACAACGACGACACAATGCTGGATGAGACTTCTTTGACTCCATATTATGGAGGTTTTGGTGATGCAAAGAGGAACAATATGAGTGGACTTAGTACTGATGTTCCTGTTCTTAGTAAAGAAACTCTTTCTGCGGAGAACAACGTAAAAGGATCTCAATTGAATAACTCGAGTCTTACTGAAAGCGATCTTACCAGTCTTGGAAACGGTCTTGAAATTAAGGGCAGCAATGAGCTATTATTTTGTGGTTGGCCTGACTTGGGAAATTTTGAGGATGTAGACGACATGTTAAGGTAGGAAGATTGTATCCTCTTTGAAATTCTTCCTTTTGTGTCTAACCTTGAACTGTTATTATGCCTGGAAAAAGCACCGAGTAATTTCATATTGTTTATTCTTTTCCAGAAACTGCGACTCCACCTTCGGTCTAAATTTAGATGACAGTGATGACTTCAGCTGGTCGTTTTCTTCTTCACAAACAATTGAAGGATCTACTGATATTCTAACGTCACGTTTTGACTTTCCTAGCTGTAATTCATGTGACCCAGATACTATAACTAGACAACAAGAAGTTAATGGACAGAGCAGTTTAACTAGACAACAAGAAGTTAATGGACAGAGCAGTAATGGCATGGCGGTCAATGATAGGCATAAGGAGCTTATCTTGGCCAGCTGCAAGAGAGATTCGCTGGAGTTGATTTCTGATAGTCATCAAATAGGCACTCAGTTAGAGGTTAGGGTTTTACTGTTGCTTTTATGTTATTATAAATAGCTCTGGGCACATGTCGTGTCAGCATCCCTTTCTGTGTGTCCGCTGTGCGTTATGCGTCGAACCAATGAGGAGCTGTGTAAGCTGTGATACCACATTAGCACATCGTAGTTTTATTTCCCTTATCAAGAATCAATACCTTTTACTGGAGAAAAGCATGTTTAGGATGTTTGGAGTACAAAATATTATTCTCGGTTCAAGGAGAGACGTCTTGACTTCATGCTGCTGAATATGTCCGAATTCAAAATTTACTCATAAAATCCTGTCAGATAATATGTTAGTCACGCTTGACAATGTAGGTTGTTTTTAATATAGTTTAGATAACCTAGGCAGCTCTACAACGCATCTCCTCCCCTCCCCAAACCCCTACACAAGTAGAACTTGTGGAAAATAGGGGAAAAAGGCCAGAATCTCAGATCTAGTTAAACTTTTTATGGTTTATCGTGCTTTGATGTCCTATTTGTTGACTGGTGGTAGACTTCCAAAAGCGAGAATGCTATGTACATTTTTTTCTGTTATTATATATCTCTTCTGACGTTACATTTAACAGATTCATTCGCATATCAGCCCATCAAAGCACCAGAAATCGTCAGAAAGAAAAAGAAAAGATCGATCAGCAGAAAATGGCGTATCTCTCATTCAAGTTGACAAGCCATGTGAAGCTGAAGAGTCAAACCAATTGTGGAACTCACAACATAGTGTCTCTCCCGAAAATCACCAACAGGAGGAAATTTGTCACCAATCTTGGTTAGAAACATCAATGCGCATGAAAAAACCTAAAAACAGTCACCCTTCAGATCAAGTTTTGCTAGGATCAACATCTGTAATCAAGTCTGAAGTTAATGTCCTTTCAACAAAATCCCCAAGAGAAACATCACATGCATCCAACGATTCCAACCAAATGCAATCCTTCGTGAGCTCTCACGATGTTTCTTTCAAAAATCCTACATGCTCAGAGAACAAAGTAGCTCTTGCAATCAGAGGAGAAAATGATGCTGAAGGTCAAAGTGAAGTTTATGGTAGTGATATTGGCTTTTTGGGAGAGCTGTGTTCTTCTACTAAACAAAGTAGCTCTTGCATGAGTTCTGTTTTGGATGAAATCTCAATTGATGCATTCAGTCTGAAGCAGCTTCAACATGTCATGCTGCAGGTATAATGGCTTTTTATGCTCCCTATCCTTCAACATGTTCTAGCTTAAAATTGGCCCATGTGCTCTGGTTAGTGGTGATGATTGAGGCTCAACCATCGGCTTAGGCTCTAATACCATGTGAGATAATCATCTCCGCGACTCAGCCAAAAGCCTATGATGTTGAGACCCAATTAATTACTCCGTACTTATTACTTAATAGTTATGTCTAGTATTTGGTATTTATCTTGAGATGTGCTCATGGTTTATATTCATTGCTTCCAATTGTGATTAGTTGATGTGGATTTAAACTTCTCTTACCTATACCTTTTGGATTTTATGGGCGGTTAATTGGTTATATAAGACTGGAATAAAAGTTAGTCATGCTTTTTTTAATACATTTTACAGCTAAGATATTAGATAAAAAAAAGTGTTAAAAAAGCATAAAGAGTGTCTTCAATTTGGTGAATTTGACAAATAGGTAATTTATTGTTTATATTTTCATTTGTAAAATATTTGTCATAATTGAAAAAAACATTGGTTTCAGCTGGACATAAGAACTAAGTTGTGCATAAGAAACAGTCTTTATCGGCTAGCAAGGAGTGCAGCACAGAGGCATAATTGTGTCAACCCCAGTCTTGCAGAAGGAGAGAATAAAGATCCTATGGGTGCTTTGTTACCAAATGGAACCAATAAGTACGCATTCGTTGATCTCAATTTTCTTTTGAATTCCGCTTAATTCTTTTAAAGAGCCCGTTGTCACGAGATGGTTCCGCCCGTAACACCGTGTCTGGGCTATGGGTCTATGGCATTACTTGCTTCTAGACTTGAAGGGCCTACTCAAAGAACTCCTGAATTGTTCCAGGCATATTTTGACTACTATGAAATATAAGAACTTTGTCTTTCTCTCGTTATATGTCTCTTTAAAAAAATCCTCGTACCTTTTAAAAGACATATTTGACAGCTTTGAAACATGACAAGTTGAGAACTATTCCTTTGGTCTCAAAAAAAAAAAATGCTTCGGTCTGCTAACATGAATTATAGGTATGTTTGCTATATAGGGATAAAGAATTCCAAACGCTAATACTCCATTAAGAAAGAGACAAGAAAAACACAATTAAAAACTTAAAACCTTAATGGAAAATGAGATCAAAATTCAGTATACAAGTTGCTAATACTTTGTATACTACCCAATTATTTCATAAATTTGGCTGGATAGAGACTACGACTGTACCGGCTTGGATTGGGAAATTCATCCGAGTAAGAAGCATGTAGACTGTAGGGTACGTCTATATGGATAGGATCAGTTACTGGCAGGATTATTGTTTTCTTAGTTTTAAAAATGTGCACCTCGAGCGTGCTTAAGCTCAAGGTTTGTGAGGCAATCTACATTGGTGCTCTCTCGGCAATTAAAACTATTATTGTATTTTTGTCAAATCATTTTGGGATTAAGGCTCTGATGTTGTTGTTGTTGTATATGCGAGCAGCTGGCATTTGGTGGCCAAAACATTAAAAAAAACATGCACCAATCTTCTTTGAGTGTAGTTGCCGAGCTTAGTGTTTGTTGTTCTGATATAGTCAGTGGTATGTGTAGGTGCACTGGGTTTACTGATATTGAGACGGACACAAATCCCATTGACCGCTCCATAGCACACTTGTTGTTCCACAGACCAGCAGACCCTTTGGCAGCTTCTGCTCCAATTGACTCTATATCTGTGAAGTCTCGCACCATGGTACGCTTGTAGTGGTAGTCTTGTTTCCATTTTGTACTAACGGTTTGTTGGTATGGTGCCCTTAACCCTTTATTAAGTAAAATGATTTTCAATGTTTCCATTGTTTGGTTAAAAGTTTCTCCCATCGAAAAAAATCTCTTGAAAATATTTTCCTCAAACCAAATGGAGCCTAGGATTAATGCATCCTGAAATTACTTTTCCAAGAAATAACTAGGCATGCTTCATTTGATGATTGAAATTGTTGGCCATAATCTGCAAACTTAGTTTCTTACTTTCATCTTGATAGAAAAATCATCCTAAAACAGGAAAAATATGTCTTCCATCTATTACTAGCCTTTTCCATCTTTTCTTGTTAGTTTTACTCACTCCTCTACCCAAGACATGGTCTTGAAGATTTTTGGTGGTAATTCTGAGAGATATTACGTGAAATGGGTACTCATCGACAGTTCGAGCCATCGCCTAATCCATTGACAGCCTGACATAACAGTTTGCGAGAAGTCTTGAATGTGTGATAGAAAGAACTTTGAAGGCGCCTTTGTCTTTTTCGCTATGTTACCCTGACTCATGTCCGAGTTAGATACTCGACCTCGCACATGAGTTTGGCTGTGTAATTAAAACCAGAAAAAGACCAGAATAAAAATGTCCCTACCCTAAGTGTAATATATCTGGTATGATCTGGCTATTACCCTACCCGAATGAACTGTTTGACCGGTCTGCTTGTATTGTTTGTTACGGCTTTTGATTCTTTGGTTCATTCACTCATGAAATATAATTGCAACAGTGACAGGGCGAGTAACGACCAAAGTCGATATCTTTAGCTTTGGAGTGATACTCATGGAGTTGATAACAGGAAGGAAAGCTTTAGATGAGACACAGCCAGAGGAAAGCATGCACCTTGTCACATGGTTCAAGAGGATGCACCTCGACAAGGAGACTTTCCACAAGGCCATTGACCCTACTATCGATCTGATGAGGAGACCCTCGTCAGCGTCAGCACGGTTGCTGAGCTGGCAGGCCACTGCTGCGCGAGGGAGCCATACCAAAGGGAAATGGAGAGAATGATAATTAATGTCAATACTCCAATATTCTAGACAAACTTGGTTTGAGCACAGACTACAAGCAACTAAGCTTAATTCTCGGTGTTACTCTAGTTAGCCTGTGTTACTTCATTATTTCCGTGTTCTTGACTATTACTTGTGCATCTTTGTTATTTTACTCCTCAAGTGATCATTATAGTCTGATATCAGACGAGTTGATTTTTGAGTTTATTGATGTTTTGTTGTTTTCACCTGATTTCTAAACCTCTAAATTTATCCCTTTAATTCCCATTCCGTGTAATTGTTATTTCACTGAAAATCCCCCATCAGAACACCCCAAATCTTCTGTTCTGCTGCGGAAACTGCTACCGCTAAATTAAGAACAGTCATACAATCTGTCAGACCATCTTTCAAAGGAAGCTTATTCTCATAAGAAGGTAGATGCCATTCCTACTAAAGATATAATGTTCTTAATCATAGCGCTCGTAGCAGGATAAACTACTGCTCGTAATTGAATACTATGACGATCAATTATGAGTATATTACCCTCAGAATTGCCCAGATAAACAGATCGCCATTGTATTCAATTACGAGCATCAACTTGAGACTCTGACTTGTACTACCATATGACAGGTAGAGTAAATCATCCTTAAACATTGATGTCTCTATGCTTCTTTCTTCTGTTCAAGCAAGAGATTAATTACATAATGTCTTAAAAGTTGATTTACACAGATTGATTAAGACAGGTTAGTACCAGGTAACATAGCCCATTCGTCTATGAAGGTTTCGTTCTTGTAATCTTGTACTATCTCTATGGCCAGTTTTTAGTTATAACCCACCAATATGTATTCTAAACCCCCTTGATTTTGGTCGTGATGAATATCTATCTAGTTTCATTGGATTTATTTGTATAATAGCGTTGTAGAAGGATGGGGTAACTCTCCAGCCGTGGCAAATTATCTTGTGTTTCTCAATAGCAATTCTACGGCTGCCAGTTTATTGGGTCGAAACAAGAGAGGGAGGGAAGGATTTGGACCGTAGTTGGGTAAGTTGCTCTTCTTTTCGACTTAACCTGTAGTATCCCTAATGATGGCAGTGAACTTCTACTTGTAAGAATGTATGCTTGGTTTCTTTCTRTCAGTTCTAAAATGCTTTAAGAATTTGAGATAAACGAGATGGAACTATACAAATACCATAAAAGTGGGTATAGTATTAACCAGTAAAACATTTTCCTGGATGAATTTGTCACACTACTCATGCACGTRAGTAAATTAGTCGYTAATTACACTRTATATGCTGGTTGCTGACTAATACTGATGAATGCTTTGCCTAGCAATCTATGGAGTATCGGGATCCAGTGTTGGGCCAGTTCGCCTGCTTCTTGGCAGTCTCTCCCAGTAATTCCATCAGCTTCTCTGTTGGCTTTCGTCGCCTTTTTGATCTTGTTCTGGTCAGGAGTCTCGTGACATTTGCAGCCGAGTAGYGACCACCATCAGTACCTGTATAAGAAGAGTCTATCACAGTTAATATCGTCAACCAAAGAACACAATCAAGAAGGCATATTATAAACAATTCATCWGTATTTTTCAAAGAATGTGGCTAGAACAGTAAAACTTTCAATTCTGTATGATGGCTTGTAAGGCTCCGTGCGCTGCACTTTATGGAGACTTAATTTTACACTATAAGCACAGGCGTGCGCGTAATGTTTCAGAATTCACCTGATAAACAAGTAAAAAAGGCAATATGTTTCAGAATTTACCTTCCATTTGATTCAAGTCATTAAACTCATGATTCCCATCTTGCTGCTCAGGAGTATCAGGACAAGGAACCGACTGTAAGAAACAAAGTTCTTCCTCGGACATCTCCGAATCACTAAGCATTGGTTCATTTTCCATTGTAATAATGTCAACCTCTTCATCATGGTTAAAACCCGACTCTTCCACCTGTAAGATGTTCAGATTAACATAAAAACACCAAAAACACAGTATACTTAAATCAGACAGGAATGTTCAAGTTCAATTGACCTGTCTTATCTCAGGCAGAACTTCAGGCACAATGTCAAATTCATCTTCTCTTTCCACATACTCTTCAATATGATCAAGCTCTTTAAAATCAGGGTAAAACGCACTCCATTTCTCGGCATAGTCTTTGGCCCATATGTATACCAAGCCAGTCATAGATAATGAGACAATGATAGGGTGAACAGGATGCCAAGCCAAACTAATCAAGCCTACTTTTGGAGGACCTTTAAGATTTTTCACAACGCGGCCATCACTATCCCAGATGTGTATCTTGTGCTCCCTACCAGTCGACCCACCAATTATCCACTCGCCATTTCTACTAAAGCAAGGAGCCTTCCAATGGTTTCTAGCAACCGGGTCGTGAAACTCATAACACAACCCCAAGCTCTTTGTTCCTATGACACCAAGATCAGTCAACATCTCACCCATTTTACTAAGAGCTTTCAGGCCATCTTTCAAAGGAAGCTTATTCTCATAAACCCTAATAGTTCCATCACTTGAATTTGTGAGAAGGTACATACCGTTCCTACTAAAGACAATGTTCTTAATCACAGCACCTCTAGCAGGATAGACTACTGCGCGTAATTGAATACTATGATGATCAATTATGAGTATCTCACCCTTGGAATTACCCACATAAACAAGATCGCCATGAAAATTAAAGCAAGAAGGAATATGAGAAGCAGAATCTTTTACGCATTCTGGGACTGAAATAGGCAAGACAGTAGATTTTCCGGTGTTCAGATCAACTAAGAATGGAGCTGAATATATAGGATTTACCAAGCATAGAGATGTAATAGAAGAGCCAGGATGTAGTTGAGCATGCAATGAGATTAACTTTATAGTTGTTTGGGCTACCTTTTCTCCACTAGCTACATCCCAAAGGATCAATCTCTTGTCGGCCGTGGAAACTAGAATGCGATGGCCATACTTTGACCAACAAACACTAGTTATGACAGAAGTATAATCTTCATCCTTGAGCTCCTTTGCAATCACTCTTGTTTCGAAGTCCCAGATGACACAACTTCCATTTGAGCAACCAGCTGGGAGAAAATCAAACAGTGTCAACAGTTATCAAGAACTGAAGTAGCTAGCCACAACCCAAGCAAGCCCTTAAATGTGACAATGGACGGATTTAATTTCCTCCAAACTGAGCTAAAATTTCTACACCATACGAAAGAGTCAGAAGGAAAGCATTATACCTTCATTCACCTTCCATCCACCCCCTGCCTCCCCTCCCCCTCCATACTACAAAATGTATCCAAACACGCCCTAAAGCTCGTCCGTTAAAAAACAACCAAAGGTACCATCTTTTGAATGTAACTAGCAAACATATGTATCCCTACTACAAAATGTATCCAAACACAGTCAAAAACGATCAAAGCTTCCATCTTTTTAATGTAACTGCCAAATATTGAAAGAATTTAGTGTAGAATATACATAGAAAAGTGAAAGTTCTACTCTTTTTTGGTTTTTGAAACTTTAACACAAGATTTCTGCAATCTGCCAACTTATTTTATTGACTTACACAAATAACTGCAAATAAAATTATGCCAAGAACACATCTTTTTTTCATGCACCATATCACACACCCATGATTATGAACATTTAAACATTTTGCAGGGAAAGTATACCAGCAAGAAGAGTGCCTCTGCGATTAAAGGCCATGCATTTGATGACACCACCATGTTCCAAGTATTCTTCTATCACCTCTGGAATTGAGTCATCTTTTGACATATTCACATTCACATTAGACTAAAGCTTGAAACTTTGAGCATTGCGAACAAAAAGAAAATCAATGAAAGTTTGAGTTACCTGTGTATGGGGTGTCCATGCTTCCTTCAATCCTTGGAAATTGGACGTTTGACACGTAAGACCGTCTTATTCTTTAATTTATCAATTGTCGATATTAATTGGGCAACTCACTTTACCTGGTTAAGACCCCGTCAATCTTAAAATTGTTACTCTATTTGATGGCACTTCTGTTATCAAGTGACATTAATAACTTACTTTTTTTTATCCCAATTTGATGTAATTATTATGCTTCAACTAATAAAACTAAGGATTTACTGGCCTACTGTTACTGTAAGCTAATGTCTCAAATTAGGATTATTTTCAAACGAAATATAATAGAATTAAAGGATTATTGTCCCTGTTTCAAAAAAAATACTCTATGAGGGTAGGTAGAATTATTATTTTTATTATTATAGTTTATAGAAATTTAAATAAATCATCCTAAATTTCATTTATTTTTCACTATAATCAACTATTCGAGTACTCCTAAGTCGTAAGAGAAAAAGTCGAGTGCCCTCCGAAAAATAACCAAAACTCACCAAAATAAGAACATGAGCAAAATACAATAGCTCCAACGTCCACACATGATACAAGCACCAACTAAGTTTCAACTTGTGGACATTTCATTTCAGGCCGAAAACATGACAGAAATGTCGGAAAATAGCCATGTTCTGGAGTAACATAGGATAACTGCTTCATTAACTAGAAAGATCCGATTTCTAGAGACAAAGATTTGTCTACTAACTCAAGTGCTGGGCAAATTTCTTCAAGGCGAAACTATAACAAGCCGTTGGTGCATTATGTCATATAGTGCGGCTAATCCGAAGACACATTTGAAGATTGAGCTTTCACCCTCTTGGATTTCCCTTTATCTTTGACTGTTGATCCCTTCTTGTTGTCATTCACAGGACATGTCGTGATGTCGGGCAGACCATCCCAAGGGGATGGTAGTAAGAGTAGATCTTAGGTTCTCCACATCGCAAGCACATGCTGGAATAAGGAGAAGATTATACAACAAATGAACAATGAGTGTGATTGCAAATAAAGTGTGAGAACACTAAGAAGTTGGTTCTGAAGTAAGTGGTTTAAGGAGTCATACAAAATCAGATGAATTTGGAGATTTCCTGGACTTTTACATGTGTTAATCCGACTCGGCTGCAGTTATAGCACATTATCTATGTGGTTGAGTGTCGGACACTGTTTTTGTACGAAAGAGTTCATATTTTCAACTTGAACAGAAATGTCAGAATGCCATATCTTTTCAAGAATCTGATCATATCATCAGAGAAGAAAGATTAGGACTTTAGGAGACCGTCCAGTATTACAACAAAGTTTGGTGAGTGAACGCGTTCAGGGAATAGGTACAGATACAAGACACTTAGAAAACATAGTTCGTCTACAAACTGTTTCAGTACCACCAGTCCTGTCGAGTATCGACAGTCAGTTGATCAACCTAACCACATGCATCCATAAGTCAACCCTGGGAGAGGAGATGCTCCTAATGTCACACTTTTATCTCATTTAGAAGAAACAAAAAGGGTAACACGCGCACTAAACATGCTTAACAAGACAAAAGTGTACCTTGGCTGAGAACTGTTGCAGCTGGAAGTTGTGGATGAAGAAGGTTTATTTGAACGACCTGGTGGTCTTGAAGGAGCATTGCCATCAATTGCTAATTTGACCTTGCCCTCCACCGGTTCACCTACCAAAAACTTAATTTTATTCTGCTCTAAACAGTAAACACTATAATACCGGTTTATATAGGACCAAGTTCAAACCGCTATAGGCTTACCATTAATTGAAAATGTGAAGTATTCCTCACTAACCTGGAGATTGTCAATATATCAGCAGTATTGCATAATTACATTGCATTGCACATTTCTCTTAAGTACTAAAGTCATACAATTCTGTACGTAAAGCCGTAAATACTAAACTATCTGAAACATACTCCCAATCGTAGTCTCAACTTTCAAGCTCAATGGCTGAGGAATCAAAGTCGACATTTCCTCTCCATTCCCGGAAACAAAGTACATAACTGAAACAGGCGAAAACCCTTGAGAAATTTCAAACATCATCAACGACATAAGAATAGAGTCAGTAGACTTCTGTTTTTTGTCAGGAGTGAAAATTTTCCATTACTTTTGCAAGGCTAACTAGCTGACTTTACGTCGCTTGGAACATTCCATTCGTATCCTAGACTTCCTAGTCATTAAAGGTAAGCCGAAAGCAAATGTTTTTCACATTCTTTGTCATCCGAAAGAATGAAATAGACCGGTCCAATTCGAGCATACTACTAGTAGTGATTTCCTGAAAATAAAGGATTGTAGTACCGATAGTATTTACTTTCCTATACAACTAGCTTAGGAAGTTTTATTAAACACTGAAAAGTATGCTTTCAGCTCAACAAATTATACTACCAGCTGGTGATTAAACTACGGTTTTTCTAACGTGTAGCATAGCTACTAACACAACCAACAAACTACACATGAAATACACAACAAACTCCAGCTAAGATCAATTGAACTACGGTTTTTCTAACGTAGTCAAAAACCTATAAAAGCACATCTTAGAAAAATTCATTAATTCATTTACTTATTAGAAATAGGTTCCAGAGGAGGAAAAAAAGGAGACAATAACAGAAGGCAAATCTTTCTAAGTTAGTTTATATTCTTCTGTAGTTAAATGTTCATTTGCACAAATTAACTTAAAATGAGTGTAACCCAAAAGGAGCAAATTTTAAGTTAGTTTATATTCATGTAGTTAAATCTTATTTCTCGGTAGGTTATTTTCAAGTTACGGGTTAGGTTAAATATAGCGGGTCAACTCGGGATAAAACCTCAAATATATATTTATATTGATAAGCTCAATTAAATTTTAATTTTAACACCTAAAAAATTAAAATGTAATACATAAATTTTAAAAGATCGAAAAGATTGCATATAAGCTCAATTAGATTTGTATTGGATGTACCATGATCATATACATCTGGATTTATAATCTTATTTGTGCATCTATATAATAAAAGTTAAAACGTTCTTAAACATTACTTATAAATTTAAATTTAAGCCAATTATTTAAGAATCCGTGTAACGCACGGACAACACACTAGTGTGTCATAAGTTAAAGACGCAAAAGTCTCAACCGTTTTATCCTCCAAGGGATTTCGTGTAACCCAGGCATAAAATATGGTCAAAATACTCTTAAAAAAATATTGTTTTTCGTGATTCGGTTAATATCCAAGTTTACGATCATTATCATTGTTACCCTATACAAATTTATCCAACAACACATGTAGATTTTGAAAATGGAATTTTATTTGACCCAAAACATTAATTCACCAAAGATCTAATTGGCTCACATAATTAATAGCACATGATCCTTAATGGTACCTCATTTGTACTTATTTTGTACCTAATAGTGTCCTTAATGCCTTAATTGTGCCCCATTTGTAATAATCACCCTATTTTTTTGTTCAACATCAATACAATAATGGTCAATTGCAACTAAAGATGGTAAAAATATGAGCTTTCCATGATTTTCCAATTCTTCTCCTCAATTTGCTTATAATTTATACATTTCAAAGCTTCCCACCATTATTTCCTTTACTTTTCTTCACCCTCAAACACCCATTTTTCTCAATTCCATCACCAAAGTAATCCTCAAATTGATCGAATTATTTGTGGGATTTGTGAAAATTTAAGTTTGGAAGAAATTTTTGGGGATTTAATTTGGTGGGTAGATTGAAAAATGGATACAATTTACCAAAAGCTTCGAGATTTGGATGCATACCCTAAGATTAATGAAGATTTCTATAAGAGAACTTTTTCTGGTGGTATTATCACCATTGTTGCTTCCTTAATCATGTCATTGCTCTTCATCTCTGAGTCCAGTATGTCCTTTTTATTACTCCCTTCGTCGCAATCATTTGTTTACCTTTGTTAATTTTTTTTGTAACGGGTGTTTTTATCTAAGGTAAACAAATGATTGGCACGGAACTTTCCTTTTCATGTTAATTTTCATTCAAAGTTGTTTGCTTTTTAGAAATTTGTAGTTGTTTGATATCTTGTTTGTTTGCTTTGATGTGGTGAATTGATGCAAAAGATTCGTAATTTTGTTAAATTATGATAATTGCGTGTTGTTTAAAGAATTTGAGCATTAGTTTGGGTGTAATGTATGACAAATCGCCATAAATTAGCTATAAACTGGGTATGTTACAGGTTTGATGGAAGGGTTGTTACTAGTTTAGTTTTAGCAAGTTGGTAATCGTCGAAAGGCGAAATCTTTGATCTTCTTGTCAGCTTTGGTTGTGGGTTGCAGTCACTTGAAGGTTTAGAACAGTACACCATATCTAAGGTTAGCTCTATATACATTTGGATTGTCTAGGGGGGATAAATTGAGGAATGTTTCGTAGCCTTTCAGAATGTGATGTAGTATCAATAGCTATCTGATGAAATTTATCGCAACTGCCAGATGCATCTCCGTTGTTTCCTAGTATCAATAAGCAATACATTTCTTGATAGGGGGGGGGGGGGGGGTGGACTTTTGTACAAGTAATTACTGATAGTGATTCATCATACGCCCATGGTTTACTTGAAAGTCAAATAATGAACGGATTCAACGGAAACATCGCTAAGTACATGCTTAGTATTAATATTAGTTTTGGTCATAATTTCGATTAGGGCGACTACAACATAATCTCACTGAGGATGAGGAGGAGGATTTGGAGGGAGCCAATATCCTTTGTTTGGATGGCTAAGTGGTGGTGAAGGGATATGGAGGGGAGGGAAAATGGATCCCTACATTTCCCTTCCCTTCCGAAGGAATGATTTGAAGGGCAAACTTATCTCCCAATTCTCCCTTCCTTTCCTTCCCTTTTCCTTTCCTTCCTCCTCCAAGCCTAATTTTCATTCAAAGTTGTTAGCTTTCTCTCCAATTTCTGTATCCAAACAATCCCTTAGGCCTTGTTTGGATGAGGGGATTGGGAGCGAAAGGAAGGGGAGGGGAGGGATACAAAATCCCTTGTGTGAATAATATTCGGGGTAGGAGGGAAATGGAGGAGAAGGGGTTTGGAGGGATGTATTTCCCCTCCTCCAAGGTAAATCAAAAACCCTCCAACATTGGAAAGATTTGAAGGGAAATTGTATCCAAACGTACATGCTCCATTCCTCCTCTTCTCATCCCTCCCTTTCCTTTCCCTCCTACTTTTCTATCCAAACAAGGCCTGAATGGAGCCATTGAGGCACTGGGGTAATGTTGTTGTTGTTGTTGTTGTTGTTGTTGTTGGAATTATTCCAACATACTCCGTACATTTTATAACGCGGTGCAAGTTAGAACCAATTGGCGATATTTTGAAGTTATTCAAATTCTAGTCTAAAGTTTTGATGCTTGAGTCTGGTTTATATCTATTCAATTGTATGCTTGATATAACTGCTTGCCTAGCTGAAAATTCTGTCATTTATGGGCATTAATTTCTTTCTGAACCACTTACATTTTGTGCCACTTGGTGTTATGCATGCAGGATCATATCTCCACACTATTAAAGAGACCAAACTTGTTGTGGACACATCTAGAGGGGGGACTCTGCGCATCAATGTAAGATTTTTGTTTGCTTTGCTATCCAATATGCTACCACAAGTTTTGTCTGGTAGGTGTTGCCTTGTTGCTTATTCCATCCCGTAGTTATCATATAGTTCAAGGCCTTAAAGTTTTCTCCATCTTCAAGAATATTGACATGGAATCATGGATCACTGATCATTGGTGTTTGCTTTGTGTTCAACTTCAGTAGTATTTCTTTTGCCTATTATAACCAGAAGTTTGATGTGTTCCTCATAGTATTATTGAATCTTTGTTTTCATCTTCTCTGTGTGTTCTATTGTTGGTTACTCCGTATTACTTCCCTTCTTGGATATTTTGTAACTTCTTTTGGAGAACTTGTCATTTATTGATACATGCTTTTTGCTATTTAATTGCAGTTTGATATTACTTTTCCTGCAGTCCCTTGTACAATTCTCAGCATTGATGCTGAAGATATTAGTGGAGAGAAGCACTTTGACATAGTAAGTGACTTACAGAGACCTACTGCTCAAGCATTCTGCTAATTTCCGTTCTTCTGAGAATATAATATGTCTTGCTTACTTGTAGAGACATGATATTATCAAAAAGAGAATTGATGTCCATGGGAATGAAATTGAAGCAAGGAAGGATAGCATTGGAGCCCCTAAGGTTAGATACAAGACCATACAATTCCCTCGTCCTCCTACTATCATAACATTAGTTCTTAGTTTGAGAAGGCGCGAGGCACACTGAGGCGATGGGGTCTCAAGGGACTGAGGCGCGAGGCGAAGACGCGCGCCTTTTGGACATGAGGCGCACTGATTTTTCAAACGAACATCCATATTTTACAATAAATTTTGTGCGCTAATAGTCCCTTTTTTTGTTTTAAAAGGGCGAACATGTATTGAAGTGTAAAATAAAAGAATTTGGAAAACAAATATGGAATTGCACACTAATGCACCTCGAGTGCGCCTTGAGTGTGCCCCATGCGCCTCAGATGCGATCTAGTTGGCGCCTCACTGCTCCTAGGTGCGCCTTTTTAAACTAAGCATTAGTTCAGGGACACACACTGTCATTCTGTCAATTATTTATCATTTTTTTATCGTATACATGGTTTTCAAATTTTATCGCCCAACCATTAGCATGTTAATTCTTATGGACACCCTTTTAAAACTATAATAAATAATCCAATATGTTACTTTAGGCTTAATTAACTTTGTTAATACTGCTGTTATTTGAACTTGGAAACAGAATCAGTTTGCCTAAATGATGCCCTAGGAAATGGTTCATAACTAATGCATGACAGCTGAACCTTCTTGGCATATATTGCTAGAAATTTTGTATGGCAAGTGGGTCATTTCACTCACTATTGTCAAGCTTTCTTGAATTAGCTCATGAATTTTTTCAGGGGTACACGTGGTGGTAGTTTTTCTACCAGATCAGTACATAGTAGCTGGTTAAGTATTGCAGGTTACTCTCAACCGCCTCTAAGTTTTCAGTACAACGGAAATGGTGTATGCATTTATTCCTTTCTACTCGTCATAGAAGGGAGCCTTTGACCACTGCGACTAACGTTGGTTGTAGTGACTGATAAAGAATTTATGTGAAAGTTAGATGAGTAGAAAAGTCCAAAGGAATAATGGGAGGTGTATTTGATGCATCATTTGATGCCTAGGGGCTTGGCTATGAAAATTGATGGAGTTAATGTTTTGTGTTGTAGATTTTGATTATTGAACATAAACAGCATCTCAATTCTCAGTATTGAAGTGTTGTGCCGACTGTGGGTACTAGGTAGCAAACTTCTGAATTCTGGCAAAAATATTTTAGAGGCCCCAGATTTTGAAGGATAGTGCTTTAAATAGTACAAGACTGTATTGATTATTTAGTATGTTAGTGATAGAGATAGCTCATTTGTGATTGTATTTTGTTCTTTTACACCCAGAAAAAGTGTTTTTCAGTCGTTAATGTTTGCTGGCAATTTCTTTGTGCTGTATTTTATTTTCTGCTATGTGGCATATATGTTGCAGTATTTAATTAATTCAGCTAATTTCCTTCTAGATTGAGAAGCCTTTGCAGAAACATGGTGGGAGGCTCGAGCACAACGAGACATATTGTGGTTCATGTTATGGAGCAGAAACGGTAGTTTCCCTTGTATAGTGTCCTACTATCCTGATAATACATATATGGTGATTCATATTTTAGTTTTAGTTGCTGTATTAAGGCTTTTGTATAACTAATAAACCGACACCCTGTCTGTATGGAACAGGGCATCTGCAATGCCCGTTTCTTTGATATAGACCTTGATTCGAGTTACACAATTTAAGAATATATATATATATATATATATATATATATATATATATATATATATGGCATAGCTTTCCTCATGTGTTTTTCTGCACTTGACTTCCACTAGTCTCAAATTCAAGGACCTTCAAGCTCTGTGGTTTGAAATTATGGAACATTAGTTTATTTTGAAGTTTCCTAATTTGCTCTTGCTTGGCAGGCCGATGATCATTGTTGCAACTCATGTGAAGAAGTTCGTGAAGCATACCGGAAAAAAGGCTGGGCATTACATAATTTGGATATGATTGATCAGGTATGGCCTTCTTAATATTTGTCCTACTAACGTTCCAAGTGATAGCACTGTATCTTAAATTACGGTGATTGTTGATAATTTTTGTGCTCTCTTTTGAGTAGTGTGTGAGGGAAGGGTTTTTCCAAAAGATCCATGAGGAAAAAGGTGAAGGTTGCAATGTTAACGGATTTCTGGAAGTTAACAAAGTGGCTGGAACCTTCCATTTTGTACCTGGAAAGGCCTTCCATATATCAGATTTTCAACCTGCTGATCTGATTTCTGTTCAAAAGGATGATTACAATGTATGTTCTTGAATCATTTAAACTCGTATTTTGGCTTTTTAATGTTTATAAAAAAGCCTTTCCCTCGTTTAAGCTCTGAGACAGATCAATTCATCTTGGCTATGACAGATAAGTCACAAAATCAACAAGTTAGCTTTTGGAGATTATTTTCCCGGCGTTGTGAATCCTTTGGATGGGTAATGTTTTTGTTATGAATGTGCTTTATATTGGATGAACAACGTGAAGTACTTCATAAGACGTATTCCTATTAGGAGCAAAAAACTGTCTCTTACTGGTGTTAATACGTCCTGGTGTTTGTTCTTATTTTGTATCTTGAACGAGGGTTGGCACAAAATTTGGAAAATTTCCCAAAGCAATTGCTTCTTGGTTTAATTTTCTGTTGACCCCGACCCCGTATAAATTTTGTTCGAAAATAATAGACCCCCCTTTTCTAACTATAATTAAAAACTGAGGTCTTTTAGACTAAAATTTTTGTTGCTGCTGTTATTTATCAGGGTGCAGTGGCTGCAAGACACGACTAGTGGAATGTACCAGTATTTTGTCAAGGTTTGCTTATCAACTGCATTAGCCACTTATTTAACCTACTAGCCCAGCATGTAAATTGTCTCATTAAGAAATTTCGTGGTCGTCTTTAAAAATTCTTGCAAAACTCCTTGTAATTAAAGGATCCTTAATTAAGTTTGACCATGTATTTCAGGTTGTCCCAACTGTATATACCGATAAGAAAGGACATAATATCGAATCAAATCAGGTACTCCATATTAGCTATCTAAGGAGAATTGATTAATGCCTTTTGTATAGGAATAATAATCATGTGAATGTGGTTTTGTTTAGTTCTCTGTGACAGAACACTTGAGGAATTTAGACTCGGGACATTATCAGGCTGTTCCAGGGGTTTTCTTCTTTTACGATCTTTCTCCAGTTAAGGTTGGTTCGTCATCTTGGATGCATTTTTATGAAGGCCTTCTATTTTCTTATTTTATTTTTGTTATAATTTTGTCCTCGATGTGGCCAATTTTTCATTTTTTTTAGGTGACCTTCTCGGAGAAGGGTATGTCATTTTTACACTTCATGACTAATGTCTGCGCTATAGTTGGAGGTAAACTGCTCTTTCCAACCAGCTTATCTTTTCTAGAAGATACCCCTATGATATTTGTGTTTCATGTCTTCCACAATCGGGAATGCTAGTTGTGACCAAGCTCAGGTTATTAATATTGAATACCCCTCCTAGAAAATAAGGGAAGGGTATTCTAAATATAAAACGAACAACTAAAAGCTAAAAAGAATTACGATTCTATGAAATTCCTGATAAATAAAGCTCTGAAGTGTGAATAAATCTCTCAACTGTGATATTTATGCGTTTCTTTTTCGCAAATTCTCGTATGAGACTGTCTCATGATAACACATTATGAAACTACCCATACGAGAACTCAATGAGTTTGCTGTTGTTGAGTTGGTTGAGGAGGTGATGGGGTTGATTTATTGTTAAACATATAGTTTCACATCATATCTTAGTTTGAATAGAGGCTTAGACACATCGAGGTAACAAGAGCCCGTGGTGATGGCTTGATGGGGCGCACACTCATGCGCCCTCTCTATTTTGACAGACAAAATTGAATTTTTAGGAGCAAAATGTCACGTACTTATTCTCCGGGACAAGAATATACGTGCGCCACTCGTCCAAGCCAGCACTTGGGCGAGTCAGGCAACCCAAAACCCAAACAATATATTACTTAGAGAATAAAGGAAGAAGAACGATATAAAACGAAACTATGAAAGTGCGGAATAATCGTAGTATATCGCTACATAAAATGTAGTATTGAAAGGAAAGGAATAATATATATAATGTATGTATTTGATACATAAGTTTGTATGAGAAATATTACAAAAGAGAGAAAGAAAAGTGAATAACAAAGTGTACGAAAAACTAAGGCCTAATGCCTCTTATTTATAGGCGTGGAAATGGAAGTTAGAGGCCGAAAGGGTGCCTTGTTGGTGCCTCTTGATGCTGGCGGGAAAATGTGAAGGGGAGGCTCCTCTTCATTGCTTTGGCGGGATCAAGGGAGGAAATAACCTCCTTGTGTGATGCTTCAAATTGGCGCCAAAATGAAGGGGAGGAAAGGGGGGTGTATCTTGGGCGTGAGAGAGAGGGAAGGATAAGGATAAAGGAGATTGCAACACCTCATCCCCTCATGTGCCTCATCATGTGCCGCCACCCTAGCAAGCATGGACTAAGGGGTGGACTAGGCATGAGCTGCCTTAGTGACCCTCGAGTACTTGTGAGCTGAAGTCGACTCCCCGTGAGCTGCGTTTACTTGAGTGAACTCCATGGGAGCTAAGTTCACTAGAGTATGCTTGATGTGAGCTTGAGTGAGCTAGCAAGAAGTTGCTAGGAGCTGGCCGTGAGCTTATTGTACGCTTGTGGATGCTTCTTGAGCTGCCTTGGACGTTCGTAGGCCATGATGCGCGTAGAATAACCTCAAAATGGCTTGAAAAAAAGTGGACCGTGACAAAAAGCTGTGTGACATTACCCCTTTTTTCTTGATTTTAAAGTAGGTTAACATGTATACTAGTAGAGAAGTTGGAATCTTGGGATAATGGGGTAATGTATATACGGAGTAATAAAATAATTACACAAATTGTTCTATAAGACCAATTTTAACAAAAGACTATAGACCAATAACACCAAGCCCAACTAAATAAATTAATAAACTTCACATATTATTTTATAGAACTGTCTTATAGCATAAGACCAACCCATAACCCAAAAGCCCAAATAATTAACTTATAACTCCCTTTTTTAATCAAATAACCAAAAGTCCAAAAAAATTAGTTAATAGATTTGTAAAAAAAAAATTATTTTAAGAACCTAAACTTCTATATTAATAACTTGTATATTTAAATATGTTTGTTTTTATCATAAAATGTCGTGTTGTTAAACTGAAATTAAAATATAAATTAAATTAAATGTTATCTTTGGGCTTCTCCTTTTCTATATTTTCGCATTTTGAAGTGTGTGTTCGCCCATGGACGGTTCTAAAGGATGATTCATGTCAGCCAACCCAAGCCGGACCCAAACCATTTTGGGATTAAGGCTCTGATGTTGTTATTGTTGTTGTTATCTTTGGGAGAGGTCAGTCTTATGCTATAGGACGGTCCTATAGGAGAGTTGCTGAAATAATTATAAGTTTGGGAAGTGTATATTAGGAGGGCTCGTTAGTTGTGCTTTCTGTAAAAGGCACACCTAAGGCCTTATAGAGCCTGATTTTTAAATTAAGTGTTGTATTAACCCGAGACTTTGTCAAGAGACTAATATACCTTGATCTTTATGCCTTTACACAGGTACTTTCACAGTTGCAGGTATAACGGACTCCTTTTTATTTCATGGTAGAAAGGTTGTGAACAAGAAGCTATTAAAGAAACTTGGCTGACAATCCCGACACATGCTGAATGCACTGTTGCACCTGCATGTTCTATTTTCGACCGTGGTGGCTTAATTGTGGAAGAGCTCGACATTAATGGAGAGCAAACATTCAAGTGATCTTTCAAATGGCTGATTAGTGGAAAGTTTTGGTTATTTGATCTTGTCCTCCTGAATTTTGTGACATTGATTCAGGTGTTCACTTTTGTAGCTGCTGGTGTAAATACATTGAGAACTAGTTTTAACCGCGGAAATATCATTCATATATAGACCACAGATTACGCATTGTGTTCTTTGCTGTGGAAAGTGGTTTGTTACTCTCTCGTCTGTTATATAGACGGTTAAAACTTTCTGATGTAAGCCATTAGAATTCAATTACAATGAAAAATGTTTTGCCAAATTTGTGAAAATACACCTAGGGTCGGTTGATTGTTTTCATGAAATTGTTCCCTTCCATTTCATTGATCTCTTCCTCGTTCAATCAAGACGCAGACTTTAAAGAAACGAAACTATTCAAAGATATCAAAGGAATGCAGGATTTTTCTTTTCGAAAGGGAGTGTTGAATAATTGACCTGTGTTGTGTTCCCAACAATTTCAAAATCCTTAACTTTATACTGATGTTTTACTTCTACACCTCAAAAATAGTCTATAACTGAGATGAAAAGGTAAAAAGAGGTGTCAAAAGTTGCACAGCTACTTCCTATAAATTGGCTACAACCTCAGAAAGCTTCAACAATGTGGTCTGGAATTCGACATGCTGCATCTCTTCTCTTGTCAGCCATGAGGACAAACAACGATTTATTCTGTCATTCCCACAATCACCTTTACTTGCTATTGTCGAGGCCAAAGTAAACCTGGTGATATGCTTAAGGTTGAGATCAGAAGGGTCTCTAATATATTGCTCCACAGTGTCCCTTATGGCATCTTGCCAAATAGGACGGGCTAGCTTAAGGAAGTCACGGATAGCCAAGACCGGGATGCTGACACTTCCGAGAGGAGACTCTGTGTGCCCACCTCTTGCATGGTAATCTGATCCTCCAAGCTTCAAGAGGCCGTACGTATCAGCTAGGTCGCTGTATACTGTAAGAAAGGCGTTCAACATTAATCAGGAAAAATCGCACACTATGAGAGAACTTAACATCAACCTATGGTGATAAAGTTCTTAGGTAAAGAAGTCCTCCTACTTTCAGAGTCGAGACCAGCTTAATCTATATGTATTAATAGTCCTCTTCCTATATACCACTACCATTCTCTCTTCCCAAAACTACCACCACCCCGGCGCTTGTGGCTTGCCACCCTAACGTCACAGGTGCCGGAAACCCTTTTCTTCAGTATATTTAGTTTATTTTGGGCGTGGGGGAAGGGTATCTGTTGTCAAGGAGTAGTTGGTCTGAGGCAGCCACCCCAATGCCATATGTAAGGCTTGAAGATGAAATACCTGCCAGTTTCCCATCACTTCTATAAGCTTCAATTCCATGGAGACCTGCCTCACTTAATCTGCTTATAATTGGTACAGCATTCTTCAAAGACCACGGATGAGCTAAAACAGAAACTCCTCCAGTTTTACGTATGAATTGGACAGCTTCTTCAGCACAAGGCTCACTTCCCCTGTAACCAAAACAAGTTGATGCTCAATTTTGTCTTTTTTAACTTGTCATAAAATGACATCGAACAAAATATGAACTTAGATAGTTAGATATCTTACTTAGAGTAAGCAGGGCCGTCGTCATACAGATATCGAGTAAATGCTTGCTTAAGATCTTCAACATGACCTGCTTCAACCATTGCACGAGCTACATGCAGTCTCCCAGGGGCAACTCCACTGCCTGCAATTCTAGTGACATGCTCCCATTTAACCGGCATCTTGAGCTTATTCAACTTTGAGAGCATGTTTTTTGCACGAATGTAACGACCATCTCTAATGTCAGCTAGAAACTTATCAAACTCATCAAAGTTTGATGGTCCGCAACTGCTATAATATGCAAGGATGTGGACAGGCTCTTCATCTGAATTATCTCTGTTCATCAGTTCAATGTACAAGTCACGAAAATATGGCATAAGCTATCTTCTATAATATATACTACCTCCGTCAAAGAGTTACTGCTCCCATTTGACTTTGATGGTCAACCAATGTCTATGACTATTAATTTATCATAAACGGAGGTACAATGCAAAATTTGTTATGTTTGCTGGATCGCAACAACTATTTCCATATTATCATTTTTAATTTTTAGATATACAGAAATATCAGTCAGGACATTGTTTGATCATCCGAGTCAGAAGGAGCAATATAAATGAGATGACGTATAAAGAGTAAGGTACCGCGTTAAATATGCCAGCATAGAGAGGCTGCCCCAGGAGGCTGGCACTTGTTAAATGAGTACAATTTCTTTATTTTATAGATAGACAGCTAGTACTGTCTACAAATAAATATGCATTCAATAGTCGAAGCTCTACAAAAGTTCTTGCATAAAGGTTTTCATTGGGTGTTGAAACTGAAAATATTTTCATACTTTGACATGGGGCTTTGTAGATATTAAGTACAGCGTTAATTATGTTAAAGAAGAAACTGAAATTCTTGCCTTGCAGAGAAAAGAGTACTGATCTCAACTCCAGGAATGATCTTGATACCAAACTTACGAGCAGCTCCCAGGGCCTCAGGGATGCCAGCCATTGTATCATGATCAGTGAGAGCAAGAACTTTCACCTGTTCTGAAGACACCACAGAAACATAGATCACACATCTTATCAATTGTTCTGAAGGAATGTAGAAACCTAGGGTATATGTGAAGCTACTAAAGGATCAAGGAACTCGGATCATAGATGACACGTATTTTGGACGAAAACTTAGCCAGACAGGCTTTTCTTTTTGGGTGAAACATTGATCGGTAAGAATGAACATTGAGCAACTTTGGTAGCTCGTCTGAGTTAGAACGTTTAGTCCCATGAACAACAATGGTTTCCAAACTTGATATCATTCTCTAAGCATCAAGCATGTTGCTGCTACATTTAAGTGCTCTTACTGTCTACGGAATAGTGCGTGTGTTTTAAAAGTTTCAGTACAACACACTTTGAGATACCGCACGACCTCAAAAACGTGGCCTACAAATATGAAAATCAGGTTCAGCGTTTTCTTGCTTACACAAGTTGCTATGCGCAGGTATGCACTGCAAGTGTGCAACACCAAGTTAAATGATCAAAGGATAGTGTGACTACTGTGGCCAAGCATCTAAAGTACAAAGCTCAAAAGTATTGGCCACATTACTATTTCGTTGGTTCCACACCAACTTTCTCCTCTCCCTTCCCCCAAAATTCCTTTTAGTAACCCACATAATACCATATAGTGTGTAAAAGAGTTGTGCTTGCATTGCTGTCCTTTCAGAAACATATAACAAAAATAAATACAGTGAAGATGAGAATGGACCTCTAAGGATGACACAAAAGAACAAAAAGATAGGCAAAGTGATATTCATAAGTGTACTATCTTCTTCAACAGTACCCTTTATGAATCCGATGATTTTAAGTCCTACTCCGTAGATTATTTCATTCATTTCAAGCAGAATGTTATACTCCCTCTGTCCCAATCCCTTTGATTAAATACCATTCACAAAGAAAAAAAAGGTAAACAAATGATTGGAACGGAGGGAGTATATTCCAAGATAACTTCAATAAGAACCTTTGTTTTCTCTCATAGTACTCAAACGACGTACAACTGCTCAAAGCAAGTAGCTCTCTTTATAAGAACACAGTACAGACTAGCACTCCACAACAATTTAAGATCATTCCAAGGAATACCATACACAGGTCCTTTCAACATCTTTGTAAGGCCACCCTTAGGTGTCAAGCAGTCAAGCTTGCATACATCAAACTACTCATTACCCATCCCCTCTTAGCCCTATGAGAGGCATTAAGATTTTGTATGGTATCTATATATGGCATGATATTGGCAAGTTAAAAAGTGGAAAACAGTCTTGATAATAATCACAAATTCCCACCTTCTACAAATGTTTGTTAGTTTAGCTCTTAAAGTCATGAAGTAGTTTACTACTCGAAACCCGTCAGCATCAAAAGTGACCTTGTGACACACATTGTAATCCATAAAATGAATTTGCAAACAAGACAAGAGCCATCAGAAATCAAAGTTCTAACCTTTTTACATACTTAAAACAGAAACATACAAAAAAAGACGGAGACATCCAAATAAGAAAAACGTAAAGAAATGGCCGGGACAAAGGGAGTAACCATTCAAAAGAGTTATAGATAGAACATACACACCCCATTATGATGAGCTCTTTCAACAAGAGCAGAAGGAGATAAATACCCATCACTGCAAATAGAATGAGAATGCAATTCAAACACAATTTTATCAGAAAAACAAGCTGGATTCATAACATCAGGTAAAAAATCATCTTTTTTTCCCTGACTATTATCAAAAGATAAATGAACCCATTCATTAATAGATTTCAAAGCCAAAGTTTGTTCAACAGTCATCTTTCTCTTAGCACCACCTCTCTTCTTCTTCTTGTTCTTTCTCCCTTCCCCCATTATTATTATTATTATTATGTAATTAAAGTCAAAGTTTTGATCTTTTTTTGTGGGTTTTGTTTGAATTAATAAGCGGCCATGGAAGAATGAGCAGTTAACTAGGTTTGAAATGAAATGGGTGTATGGGATTCTACAGTGGGTAATAGGATGTCTCTTCTCTGAGTCTATGAATCTATGATGTGTCACATTCGGTGATAGATCGAGATAGCATAACGTTTTTACTGTTAATCTCGGGTTATGTGCTTCTGTGGACTCTAGTTTTGTTCCTCCAGAATTAAACAAGTTTTAACGGTCCGGAAAGGTTTTTACTATCGGTTGTATTTAGAGAACGATGTGGTGTTCATTTGTAAAGAAATTGGGTCACTTTTGCAAATTTATACAACTTGAAAACTCTAAACTAGTTTGGTAACTTTGTAAAGAAGTTCATTTACGAAGAACTTCCACTTCTAAGAAGTTAGGAGTATGATAGTTTTATAAATGAGCTTTATACCCGGGTACAGATACACCCAATGATATAATCCAATGATTGTTACTAGTAGGTTAAATCTCAACTCTATAACCGAGTAATGTGTGATTGGGTCATATATAGGTCGGACATAAATGATTATTTGGGCCATTAGACACAAATGAATTACTCCGTAAAGGGTTTAGAACAGGTTAGAGGTTCTGAAAAAATATATTAGTTACGGACTTACAGAATACCTTCCTTTCCTTTCTGATCCCCTCGCAGTTAGGATCCATAGGGCCCATCTACACGTGATTCAACAAATTGTTCATCGATAAATAACTCCAAAATTTATGTTTATTCAAGTTTAACTTATACTTTAACAAGTCACTTAAATCTTACTCCTATCAATTAATAGTTTACACTTACTTTATTTTATAAGGGTGAAATAAAGTAATTGTAAACTATTAACTGAGACGAAAGGAGTAATTTTTAATCTAACCAAACCTTAACGAGTTTAAATCCGAGCATACAAACTATTTTCGTAGTTTATTTAGACGCGTGTAATATTTAATTTAACCAAACTTTAACTAGTTTAAATCCGATCATACCAACCTTACCTAGGTTGATTGGTGACTGGCTGACTACTTTACCACTTTGTCAACCCATTTACCAAAATTAATTCATGAATCATGATTCAAGATTTAAAAAAGCACATAAATTAAAACCCATATACACGCAATTCCGTATATTGTTGGGTCTATCGCCCCCACTTCTCTCTTGTTAATCTTACCAGAAGAGCAAAGACAAAAGGGGGTTGAAGTTGATAAGGCTCCCAGTTAACATCTCAGGGTTTTAGCAACCAACAACCCTTACCTTGCCTTCTTCCTTTTCCTTTCAACAACCTTGGTTAGTCTCTTTTTTCACTTCTTCTACTCTTTTTCTAATCCAACTTCTTTGTTTTCTCTCTTATTGTGTTACCTGTTTAGGGTTTCTCTTAATTTCCCATGAATTCCCTGAATTTTGTTCATTGTATGCTTGTAAAGACGAGTTCTTTTTGCTCTAGATTGATTTTTTGTACATGGGTTTATTGAATTTCATGTGGGTTTGTACATTTCATCACTAATTTGGATTGAAAAGGGCTGTTTATTTTGGTAATAGAATTCTAAAGTTTACACCTTTAGGGCAGTTTTGTGTTGTCATTTAGCTTTTTGTTTATGAATTGGGTTGGAGATGTTCCAAGTTTACAACTTTCGGGAAGGGGTATACTGTATATTAGCTTATTGGTGAAGTTGGTTTAGATAGATTTTGAATTTAGCAATGTTATTGGTGAATGGAGCAGGTGAGAGATTTAGATGGCATCTGCACAAATGGCGCGCGAGTGGGTTGGAATTCAGCAGTTCCCCGCTGCTACGCAGAACAAGTTATTTGAACTGTTGGGGAAATTGAAACAAGAGGTTGGTTGTCTTGGTTGCTGTTTTCGCTTAAGAGCTGATTTTTCTCGTTGCGGGCACTATTGTAGTTGGTTGTATGTGTGTGGAATGTGGATTGCTGATATTTATGTGTGTGTGTTTTGTGCTTTGTAGAATGTGGACTCTTTGACCATTCTTGTACTGGGAAAAAGCGGCATGGGTAAATCTTCGACCGTAAACTCAGTTATTGGTGAACGAGTGGTTGCCGTTAGTGCTTTTCAGGTATGCTGTAATTTGATTGTTAGGAAATTAGCATGATTTAGTGCTATACTTTTTACTTTTTGCTGGAAAGAGGAGTATGAATATTCGGTGGTAGTTATACGAACTGCTGCTTTTGTTAAAAGTACCATAGTAGCATGTCATGGATTTCTCCGAGAATATCAATATGTAGAAAGTAATATTATTGTGCATTGACTTTAGAGGGAACTGGGATAGGATCACACGATAAGAGCTACCTCTTTCATCTCAACTCAAGGCTTTATTCTGTGTGTTTTAATTGACAGGCTGAAGGTCCAAGGCCAGTGATGGTTTCTCGCTCAAGAGCGGGATTTACCTTGAACATCATTGACACACCAGGTCTCGTTGAAGGAGGATATGTCAATGACCGAGCTCTTCATAATATTAAAAGGTTTGTTCATGAGTCAAATCAAAGTATTGCAGTGTTTCTTTCGCGCAGGTTACTTTCTACTATATTTTAGGCCAGCTCTTTAAATGGTGCTTACTTGTTACTTCAAGTTTCATCTTGTGGATCTTTCTGCTCATTAGTCCTTCAATTTGCTGTGTAGCTGCCTTCATGGTTTGTATTTACCTTTTCATATATATATGTTTCTCCAGTGACCACTAACAGTCAAGTGGCCTTCCTTCGTTGAGTGGCATTGTTTTGTGTCAATCACTTCCTGCTGATGTGAATCTGTTGAATTGCTTTTTCTTAGTTGAAGTTATAGGGTACCACGCTGTATCCACTGTTGTTTTGAGCGTGCCATATTAAGTTCATTTTTTTTTTGTCCTTTGTAAACCTCTCTCTTGAAATTGTGTGTTGTTTTTATTTCTTGTTAAACTTCCAAACGGGCTTGTGCTTTGAGGGTGAATATGAACTTTCTGTTAGTTTGGGGAGAAGGGATTAGAAGATTTGATAAGGAAACCTTATATTATCCCTAGTTATGTAAAATAAAAATGTGAGCTACTTATATTATCCCTAGCCGTGTAACATAAAGATAAGGGCTAAGGATAATGAGGCATCTCAATGTGTAAATTCTGCAAATACAGGGATTAATGATATATTAATCACATAATCGTAAAGATGACCATGACCTCTAGCCAAAACGGACAATATAAATGTGATGAAGGGAGTTTTTGTCGCTTCTGCTGTCACGTACTAATTAAATATCCACATCTCTGATAAACTTCTTCCTTTTGTCTGGTTGGAGCAGCTTTCTACTAAACAGAACAATCGATATTTTACTTTATGTGGACCGACTGGATACCTATCGAGTTGATACCTTGGATAGGCAGATAATCGAAGCAATAACAGATGGCTTTGGCAAAGCAATATGGAGCCGAGCTGCTGTTGTGCTTTCTCATGCCCAACTCTCACCCCCAGATGGATTAAGCTACGAAGACTTTGTTGCTAAAAGATCCGAGGCTCTTTTGAAAGTTGTTCGTGAGGGTGCTCGTATAAAGAAGCAAGATACCCTTGTAAGACACCTCTCTCTTAAATGCACCCCTCCCCTTCTCCGGTGTTCATATATAGCTGTTTGGTGCTGTTTTTGAAAATTGAAATGATTATTTGCCCAATTCGTATGCACCATCTCATGATGTTTTAACCACTTAATGCATATAACCTTGGTTGAATTAACTTTAGGTCAAGGATTATAGCAAGAAATACCTATCCACCCATATTTATATCTTTGGGTGTGCATGTCGACATTTTTATAACCTCTTAAGGCCTCAAGGCCTTGTTTCTAAACTGCATATCAAAAGCATTCTTTTATCTGGGTCTTTAGAGTGTTATCGCCATCTGTATCAGACTGTATGTTATTCGAAGTCAGATCACTCATGTGGAATATGATTTATTTGGTGTCTCAACTGTAAAAGTTCATGAGAACAAAATAGAAGGCATTCTATGTTGACGTTTTTGTGGGCCACTAGTGTGTATTCTGAAGGTTCTCTTTCAGTCCTATATGGCCTGATGTGGTGATGTATCTATACCGTCCACTCTCGCACTCTCATTTATATTGTTTACACAAATAAATGAGAAATAGAGAATTAGTGTGCAGGCTGCTTTGGCCCTACCAGTCTACGATTCTATTGTTTGACTGATTTACACTGATGTTGTGTTTGGTTGTATATACTTCGTGCAAAATGCAAAGCATGTTCTAAGCATCAAACATCATGTCTTCTTAAGTGATAAATCCTTGCTTTTACTATTATCATTTCTGGAGGAAGCTGCTTGTGGAATATTCTAAATGGAAAAAAATGTCTTTAAGCGAAATGAACTTGTTCATCAGAGTACAGGAGCCCCTTTTACATTTGTTTGTGACTTTTGTTCTTGTATGCTTGTGAGTCTTACCTTAAGATAAAGACCATGGTCGATAAATTGACTGGTGAAAGATAATAAAAGTAGGGTTGGTGTTCTTTGTTTTAGTGACTTCTATGCATTTCCAACTTAGAATTCATGAATGCCTCGTGTTTGGATCTTCACCACAGGAAACACCGTCTTTATAATTCTAAACAACATTTGACATTAATGTCATTATTTGAGCCAATATCAAACTGTATAAATTTAATTGAATTTGTTACTTTTCTCATAGGCATCATCCATCCCCGTAGTTTTGGTTGAGAACAGTGGGAGGTGTAACAAGAATGATGATGGTGAAAAGGTTAGTACTTGCATTCCTGTTACAAAATAAGTCATATTTATTATTTCTATTTCCTTCAGCTTTTGTTGGTAGTTTCTGCTTTTAATGAATATATTTCTCAAGTGGTATGTATGATTAACCTTGTTTATAGATTCTTCCTGATGGGGTAGCATGGATCCCAAACTTGGTTAAAGTCATCACTGAAGTCGTTTCAAACGGAAGCAAGGGTATCCTCGTAGATGAGAGATTGATCGAGGGACCTAATCCCAATGAGCGTGGAAAGTACTTGATGCCTCTGATATGGGCAGCTCAAGTAAGTTCCTAGGCGTAATACATCCGCCTTTAAGATTTCTCTGTTTTTATAATCTGCTATGACAGTTACTCTTTAAATGGGCGTGCTGCGTGCAGTTTTTGCTCACTTCACTGAAATAGCTAAAGAACGAAAAAAAACTTGTTTTTCCCCCCAAATTCACCGTCCAACATAGACCAACGTTATTAGTTTGGCCTATTTTTGTACATATGATCAACTTTGGCTTATGCAACTGCAGTTTCTGTTGTGGAAGCAACTCAGGGGTTCAATCAAACAAGACATTGCCAGAGAAGTTAAACCTGCTTGGGAACTCCGAGACAAAGTTGTTACCCCTCGCAAGATCTCATAAACTCCACCGCCTTTTTTCTGTCAGTCACCGGTTGCTTTTAATCATCAGCAGTCTAGTAACTTATGAGTATCAGAAAGCGGGAATTTAATTCTCTTTTCCTTTTTTTTCCCTTTGCTTTTTTTCCAGAGGAACAGTAGTCTCATATAAACCTTTCAATCTGCTATCAGTGATACTCTGCTAATGTATATCTTATGGTTGTAAGATCTTCACTTTATATAACCTGTTTTATTCAATATGCTTTTGCGCATTGTGTCATCAGAGATTTCAATGTGATTTTTACACACACTGTCCTACATAAAGCTAATTTGGCTCGTGATGTCGGGTTACATGTATTTCATTTCTACCCGAAATATAAAAATTTCTTGTATTATCGAGTCCTATTCTTGGACACGCATTCATGTCAATTACTTTGTAACAGATCATCTGGGTGCTAAATGTATTGTCTCTACAGAATACTAAAAAGAAGGATGCATTATTTATTAATTCCGTAATTCGAGTAGGACAATTAAGCAAAGTTACTCTTTAGTCTTTAGTACTCTTACTTTGAAGTGTTCTCTTGGAATAATAAGGGTATAGAGATAAAACGCAACACAGGCAATCAAAGGCCCAACCCAATATACCCAATGACCTGTCCAAAGATGTCCTCCCCTCACAATCGCTGGCCCAATACACCGAGCCGGGTTCATTCCTGCTCCCGAGTACCCTTTCTTGGTTGTAACTGTGGTCGAGACAAACACCAGAACCCCAACCACAATTCCAATAATTGAACACACCATGAGTGGGCCCAGGGCACGGAACTGACGATGGTCAAACGCAATCCACACCGGCAATAGAAAAACAAAGGTACAAATGATCTCGAGCCAAAGCCCCTGGCTTATATCCAAGCCAACTGTAGTCGGGCCATTTGGGCCCGGTGCGACCACTGTGAGGGTGCACCCACCCAAAGAGAAATTACTTGTTATGGACTTGCTAACCACAGCCTCAAGGGCCAAGGCCCCAAGAATAGCACCAATGCATTGAGCCAAGATGTAGACGAAGGCCCGAGAGAAGGAGATGAGTCCCACTAAAGCAGCCGGGAGGGTGATGGCGGGGTTCATGTGGCCACCGGATATTGGGGCAGTAGCGAGGAGGAGAATTGCGATTATGATTGCGACAAAGAAAGCAATGACTATATTAGGTGTATTGGTGGTGGTTTCAAAGGACGATATCACAATTGTGTCAAGCATGAAGACTAGGACTGCTGTTCCTATTAGCTCCGCCACTGATGCTCTCCATACCTGCAACATGTGATATCACAATTTTAATGGCATAATTTCAATTTTTTTTTTTTAACCATTTTGTAAATTGCTTGTAAATATGTTATTACGATTATGTCGACTTCATGGTAAGACGGTCCTACAATATAATTAATCTTGTCAAAATTTTCGATGAATTTCAATGTCCACTGCTTTAAAATTACTACCACCAAGAGAAAGTGTAAGTGTCAACTAGTTTATAAACCCTATTTTGGGTCGGGATTGACGGGATGAATATATGTATTTAAGTAAATTCATTGAAATAAAAGTACTCTGTAATACGAACATATATAGGAGCAAGAGTAGGAAGCCTAATGATCGACCTGCAACGAGAAGAGCTCCTCAATGCCAAGTCGATAAGCAAATGTATTAGACACTCCCGTTACTCGACTTTCTTCGGCTGCACCTTGTTCGTTCCTGCAACATGATAATACTCCTCCTTATAAATTTGAAAACGTACAAACCATAACAATTTAGACTAGAATGACTAGTTTATCGAATTTAACCACAGGTTTAATTTATTTATTCAAGAAAATTACGAAGGATTGAGAGAGTTGTGCAAAGGAGTAGCGGAAATAGGGAGAATTCTGGCAATAGTAGCTCCTTGAGGTAGATATTGATCTTCATTTTCCGTAATAACAACAATGTTTTCAGCCATTATTACTTAATTAGATGGAGCTGGAAGTTCTGAAATAATAAACGTAGCTGAACTAGAAGATGGAGTTATATAGGCAGTTGAAATGTGATTAATTGCAGTTGGTACGGTAGGAAGTTGTACATATAACTACATAAGGCATATTTTTGACCTTTCAAGCTATATGCCACACTTTCTATTTATGACAGAAACAACAGATAGGTTACTTACTTTAATAGCTTGCTTAATGAATCATCATATACAGTATAAGCTATTCGTACCCTTGAAGAATCTAGTAATACAGTATGTTTTAATGGAGCACGGTACATGTTTTAATTTTATTTACCACGAATATGATGGAGTATATATATTAAGTAAAATTATAAAACACAAATTGTATTTTAGTTGTATTCGAAGCAGTAATACCAAAGCATATACCCGTTCACAATACTTGCGCGTTTATGGTCTCTCAATCATGCATTCTAAGAAAGTTTTAGCCGAATTATTGTTACTCTGTATATACATGTATTATTTCAAAATCACAAGAGTTTTGAAATATACTCTGTAGTGACTTATTTGCCCGGTAATTCATGACTTATTATGCTATATATTTGAAGGAAATAAAGATGATCCAAATTAAAAAGTCGAAAGAAAGCAATGCAAATGCTTGTCATACTCATGAATTAATTGTTTGAAAATTGAACTGCATATTTAATTTATCCAGCTACTTCCAGGTGGGGTATGCTTCTTGATTGCTTCACTAATCACTATTTGCTTAATAAATAAAATACAAGATGCATAATTATTCCATAAATATTCATCCATGCATGATAATACAAAGATTGGACAGAGAATTTATGCACATAATCGAGCACATATAAGCAACTCTGTGGCGTGCGTGTTCAATGATACGGATCTTAATTGTATTAGCTTCAAACAACGGTATTATCGGTAGTCTGATGATTCATAGATTATCTACTTTTATGAAGCAATTCCATTTATACGTATAATTATTAATTAATGAACTATATCATGTATAAGTTTTGATACCATTTGAGATAACCGTTTGAGCTATATGATTTAAACAAATGATTAAGACAACGAGATAGGGAGTAATTATTATTGAGTAATATGAAGGAAGACTGATGACTTTTTTTTTCGTCTTCTGGCTAGTCAATGACTTGTACTATTCTCCACAAATCTGGATGCATGCAAGAAATGTATCCATTATTCCAGAAGGCAAGTTGCAAGTATTGATCGAGTCATGAAATTCAAGGTCCAATCGTCATAAATAGTGCGTTTAAACTAGCGTAGTAGTCTCACTCGTGCATGCTCCTTTCACACTTGAAAATATAGACTTGGATAATAAGGACTAAGACTAGGGTGTGTTTGGATTGAGAGATTTGGAGGGAAAAGAAAGGGAGGAAAAGTAGGGGATTTATAATTATAGGTCAGGCCAAGAGGCGGAGGCAGCCCGATTTTACTAGGGCTGTAGCCCTAGATGAAATATGAAATATTATTCAGTGTACTAAATATTCACAAACAAAGTGGAGCGCAGATGATAGTTTGGTTTAGTACTTGCCGAGATGTTTGGTGATCGATTCCCCTTAAATGAAGTTTTGTTCCATTTTTTCTAAAAATACCAAACTACCTAGGATTAATATTATCTATATGTCATCCAAAATCTAATTTTATGCACAATCTCTTAAGAATATTTTCTCATGATCTAACATACATTTAATCAAGTTATTATTAGGTGTGTTATATTGTTATAATTATACTCCGTATAATATTTGATTCTTTAAAAAATTGTATATGATAAAAATTGAGTATTTACTTTTCACATACCTTCTTTTTTTGCTAATCTTTCATATTGGGTTGTCTTAATATGTTGGAATATGCAAGATTAATTAAAATAGCTACTATCTATCTTAATAAAAAATTATGTCACAGTTAATAGCGGATCCATATAATTTTACTTCTCAAGTTCTAATCAAAATATTAAGGCGAGTTTTGCATAAAAGTATAAATTTTATTTCATTTCGCCTGAATATTGGACAAAATACACAAAAAAAAAATTTCCTTTCCGTGTGTCTCGAAACCCGAAAACTCAAACATGGATCTGCCAACGGTTTGACTTTATCTTTAACCAATCTTCTATATATAAAAGACAAGTCATTTAAAAGCATATGATTGGTCATTTAGTTTTAGAATTAAAAATAAAAGCTATTAGCCCACTACCCCCACTACCTTATAAAACTCATTTTATTTCAAGCTTAAATATAAATATAGATTCCATAAGAAAAATTAACAATAAAGTTTTTAATTTATTTATGAAATGTTTTTAAAAATTTAACTACTAGCTCTAAATATTCAAAAAATTATAAATTTACATGAATTGAAAAATATAATTTTTTTATTTTTAGAATAAATTCAATCAGATATAACATAACAATAATCATTAAATAATTATAGCTTTAATTCAAGAAATTACCAAGTAATGATATTATTAGATCTACTAATTTTTAACTTTTAAAAGTTTTTAACATTCGATTTTAGACCGTATAAATTTTACCATATGAAAAAAAGTTAAAAACATGATATTTTTAAGACTAATAAAAAGAATCAAAAATATTTTAACATGCATAAGTAAAATTGATATATATTTGATTTTCTTTCAATTTGTATTAGCGAACCAGTGCATTCTTTGCACGGGTTTAAAACTAGTATTCATTATATTTCATGTAATTTAGCCCTAGATAAATTTCTTTCCTAGTTCCGCCCCTGGGTCACGCCATAGATAGTGCAAACCGAAAGGGAGAAAGTTGTTGAAGCACGCACAAAATTAAATTAAATTAAATTGGACATATAGAAAAGGGACGGCAAATCAAGTTGAATGCTCTGCGTATGAATAAGTTCGTTGGGGCAAACATGTAGTTAATGTAGCAAATGTTGTTGTCTTGTTCAATTTGATTGTCTCCATCAAATTTATTTGCATGCTATCGTATATGCATTGCATGGATTGGCGTCACCAGAAAGGTCCTTTTTTTATTTCTTTTTTAACTTGTTCTTAGATGATGGATGGAAGAGACGATATATGAAATCCAGATTATGCATGTCTTCCTTCACATATATACAATTTTGAGATACTAAATTTATAAGATAATTTGATGTAAATATGGTGGTATCGAACTCAGCAAACACCAGATAACGTTATCTCATTTTTGTATGATTTGACTGTAATTTGAAGCCCATTGGTTAAGTTGTTTGTCACATTGTGGGCTTTGGGCTTGCTGTGTGATGCAGTCAGAGTCCATGGGGGTAGGCCACGTACTATTGACTATTGACTATTGAGCCATATAGGGCATGAAGAGTTGGGCCATGACTACTATCCAGCCTGTTCAACCCATAAAAAATTGGGAATAGAAAATAAATTGGTAATAGAAAATACGCGAGTATACCGAATATTAGTTTTAAACCCGTGCAATAAATGCACGGGTCGTAATAATAGGAGTTATTATTGGATACATGAGCATATATAAATGAGTGTCATTAAATGTGTAATGCCGTAATATTATAAATAACTTTACGGTTTTTCAGTAGCGTAATATAACATTATAACATTATATCATTATAAACCCATAACTCTATAATTCAAGATTTGACGTAATATAATTTCAGCAGCGGTCTTCATTCCGATGACATAATACAGTTTTTCATCATTAATGTAACTAACCTACAGATAATGTAAATATAATTTAAAGAAAAAAAAAGGTTTTCATTCTGAGACAATTGTTTTTTATCATTAACGTAATTAAACTAATCGATTTAATCTCACTCTTATTAATCAATTTTTTACGAAATTTTTCACATCTACCTCTACTATACTGGTTATGTTTACGAAAAATAAAAAAATGTCATATCAGTATATTTTTTTTTTTTTTTGTTAAAATGTTTAGTTCTAATATACTCCATATTTGTGATGTTGGAGTATAATAGTCCTGCTGATTTTTTTTTTTTGATTTACAGAATGAATTTAACTTCTAATTTCGGATGATTAATCAATATGCACTGTTCATATTTTATTTGTCCGGGTTAGAAGTAGAAGGACGATTATTTGAAAATTTTATTAATTTTTTGTAATTGTAATTTATTAATGTGTAATTGCATAATGTATGGTTTTGTGTAAATTTGTAATCTTAATTAAATAAGATTAAGAGAGTAATAGGAGTGTAATTAATTATGTAGAGATCATGGAGGTCTCCACAAMAAAAAAAAAAAAAAAAAAAAAAATTGTAACAACCAATAGAAATCCTTTAAAAGACTCGTCTTTTATACTAAGTAGATTTTGTTGGTGATTTAAGTGTAATTATCGGTTTATTTGGCGTAATTTATGGTTGTTTCATAGATGGATAATTTCTAAATAATATATGGTGACTTCGGGAAGTACGGAGTGTACTTTTACTTAATTATTTACGGGATTACGGTCTTTCGGAATAATTTTCGTTCGAATAAGTATGACAAAATGTGGCGGAAATTAAATTTACACGGTAATTATTAATTATTACAGAATTTTAAAACAAATTGCAATGAATCAGATTTTCCAATAGTTGCAATGGTTCATAAATGTACTCCCTTTTTTCCCCTTCATACCTATATATATATATATATATATATATATTCGATAGATTAGGTGAAAAACCACAGAAAATTCTCATCTTTTGCATCTAAGAAAATCACAACAATCTACATAAAATACTTCTATTTTATGTCACTGTTTTTTGTGCTAAAATTCAGAGGGCACTGTCTTATCTCAATAGAAAATTCGATTTCACTCAAGCATTGATAAGGATCGAATTATTCTATTAGGAAAGCGGAGTCGATTCGATATAATTAACAATTATCAATCTGTTTTTGTGCAATATTATTTCCTAACATATTTTATACAAGTCTATTCGAGTTGCACACATTTGCTTATAATCTTATTGTTGTTAAAGGAAGGCTTGTTTAGGTAATTGGATCGAATTCATGAGCTCGTGAACAACAAATGATTACTTAGGCAACAAATTAGTCGGACAAGAATAATTACAAGTGACACTTTATTTGTACAATGAGTTACAATATGGTCTTATACGACATGTATGATGTATGTCCCCGTCGTACAAAAGCTGAATGTATGTATATTTTAAGGTTTTTCAAGTGCGATCTCCTTTAAAATGGCGTTACTATATTTGTCACGTTTAATGTCACCGTCACTTGACAACTTAAGAGATGAGACATCATTTCATGTGCTCAAACAGGAAAGACACTTTGAACTGGCAGACAAAAAAGTAGGTGCGTGCATAATGTATTCACTATTCATCTATGTAGTCTAGTTGGTACGGCGTTAAGATTGATTCCCATCAAATTTTGAAGCATCTTTAATAATAATAACACTAAATTGTGTGTCATATCGAGGCACATTCTTCCAATCTCATTGCTCTATACCACATGTATCACTCTCAGCCTTGTACTCGGGTGATACATTTTATTAACTTACTACGGAAACAAATACAAACGATGATATAATAAAACAAAGACAAGAAATACTATTACATTAATTTGTAAAAGAAAGGCTACAGATATATAGCAGAAGAAAAAGGTGTAATAATAATTGATAGACGTAAGTTGAGAAATATGCATGATTAAGGGCACTTGGGCTTGTTGTCGCGGGTGGTCAAGGCAGCGTAACAAGGACAGGCACCGTAGTTACCACTGGTGCCTGGTGGTACGCAATTGCACTTCCCACAGCAACTTCCACACGCCCTTTGGCATAGATTTGGCCTGCTTGACTTGCAACACCTTGCTATACATGCTAATCCACACTCTGCACGCATAATTAATCATTTATTATAAATATGCATAGAAGCGAGTTACGTACTCCAATTATAAACATATATATATGAGATGGAGAAATTTTCTTACCAACTTTGCCACTTGCTGGAGTAACGTAGGAGGTGCAGTTGCTGCTTCCAATTGTTGGCTGCATGCATCATCAAAATTAAACACAAGGCAGGCTAGAATCATCAATAATGTTATTTATCAACTTTTCATTTACATATCAATCACCTCACTTTGATTATTTAGTCTTACATACATGCATGCATGCATATATAATACGTAGGTTGATAAAAGGTAAAAAAAAAAAAAAAAAAAAAAAGGTGATAAATTAAATGGAAGAAAATAGACTTACATATGGAGAAGGGATAGATTGGACAAGTTGAAAGACAAGGGCCGAAACAAAAATAGAAGCAATTAGAAATTTAGAGGTAGACATTATTATTGTTTTATGTGGTACTAGGGAAGGCTATAAAGACGAGAGATTAATAGAGCAATTAAGAAATACAAGTATTCTGTATTTGTGTGTTGATGTAATATAATGACCTTCATATCATGCTTATTTATAGGCCTTTTTTAAACCCCTTTTAGGTTGCCAATGCAAGTTTGGTAGCGTCACAATTATGTACGGATTACTTTATTTTTTATTATTCATATCTGCCTCTTTTATCTCTATATATTATTCTCATGTCCAACAAAATAATATAATATGTATTTCAATACATGATTAAAATAAAAACACCACGTATAATATATCATTCATTTCAGCTCAACACATATAATAAAATATGACAAAATATATATCATATTCTACTTGCAATATACGAGAGTGTAGTATTGGAACTCAAGCTGAACATTTTTTTCCCTTGAATAAATCATAAATGTAAAAGGGAAAAAGTTACTTTGTTATTTTAAAGGCTTGTATTTAAGAATTAAATTACTTTTCAAAATAAAATTAAATTAGGAATTTATGATATAATTATGCGTAAATTGATGTTATTAATGTTTGATTTAAACTTTTTATTCTTTTTTTGATACCTTAAATAGAACCCTCAAAAGGGTTGTACTCCCTCCTATTCTAGATAAATGTCTCATTGTTGAAATGTCACTAGAATTAAGAAAATGTGTAAAATAATGTAAAGTATTGCTTGAGGTAAGAAGATTACCAAAATGGACAATGGGACATTATTGTGAAAAGTAGTAAGTGAAAAGTAACAAGGGTGTTATAGTCATTTCATAAGAAAAAGCATTACTAAAAATAGACAATGGGACATTATTGTAAATAGACAAAAATGGAAAACGGGACAATTATTTAAAATAAGAGGGAGTATTTATTATTTTCCTATTTTAGAATGGATAAGTTATGAGGAGGATAACATAATATTTTATGGACAAAGAATAACGAAATTAGTCAACAAAGACCCATTTGATAGCTATATTTAAAGGGTACTCTAAAATGACAAGGATGGTGAGATATTGGGAATAATTCATTGCAATCTCAATATTTTTTAATTGTAAATTCTCATCACAAGCTTGTGACAGATCAAATAAAAGCCACATAGGAGGATAAAGACAAGTTATTTGTGATTCCTTATACATTTTACTTTTGTCTTATCTACCATGTGGGTGATGCTTGTCCCGTCAGAAGCTGATGACGGATATATCCGTCACAAGTGAGAGCTATTGTTTTTTAATAGTACGTAGTACAGTAGTACGTGATTACCTAGACTTGGCTTTTGAGTTTTCACACCAACTCTATTGCCCACTTGACTTGTTGAATAATCAAATGCCTGTTCAATTTAAGTGTTTTACTTCAGCCGACTGTGTTTTTAAGTGTGATATTTTGTTTGGATCTACTGCTTGGTTGCTTGTCAATTTCAGTTTTGCAAAACTAGATTCCAGTTATTTAAGTGTTTTTAAAACCACTTCTAAACATTTTACTGCATATATTGGGTATATAATCTATGTTATTCTGATTTGGTTCAAATATCAAACATGTGACACGATCATAATAAAATATCAAGGTAACGATATATATATCCGTAGTATAAACCAGTCTCGATAAGAAATTATGAGGTATAAAGCCAGTACAATATAAAGGAATTTAGTCTGATCTATTGTTGCGATATGACAGTGAAGAATTGGAAAAGAAGCAGGTAGGTAGACATAGACACACACTTGTTGAAGTCAAATAAGTTGGACTTGTCCAGCTAATATGTCTTTGAAAAACACAAATAATGCCAAGTTGGTTTACATATTCTGCTTGTCCGAACTTGTTAGGACAACGTATCTGACTTGATCGCTTACAATTCACGATTAAGATACCCACCTCTTTTTAATTCATTATTAAATAGTAAATACAATCACAAAAATAATAATAAATTTACTATATTTAGAACAAGGCATATTTCAACTCATTTGGATATAGATCATACACAAACTTTTAAATTTACAATTACCGCTAAAATTACCTAAAAATTAGGCCAAGATCATCTCGGTTTCCTTAATTTTTTTATCTCAAAGAAAATAAAGGCTTACGTTAGGAATATTGGAAATGAATGAAAAATATAGATTAAACGTATTTAAAATAGTTATTACGAATCAAGCTCATTTTGTCGTTATATATTTTCGCTTTCTCACCTTTTAAATCTAACTAAATATAAATATTTTAAAAAAACAACTAAATTATAAAATATTAAAAAATATTATATCATAATATACTTATATAATGCCAAAATAACATATAATTTGAAATAAAAATAATATTACAATATAAAAATTATACCAAAAAAAACTTATAAACAAGCCCAAACGAGCTTTCGAGCCGACCCTTCTGAGCTCGAGCACGAGTCGATTCCGATAGCTCAACGAGCCGGCTCATATCATTGACAGCCCTAGGTGGGGTCAATTTTCCCTGGCCTAGTTATACTCCTTCCGTCCCATTCATTTGTTTGCCTTTGATTTTGGCAAAAAAACCAAATAAATAAGAGGCGGAGGGCAATTATTAGATGATAAATGAACCTAGTTGAGTGTGGATGATCCGGTTGTTTATCAAAGACATTTCTAAAATAAAAAAAACAAGCAATTAATTGATATACCTCAAAATAAAATAGACAAATAAATGGCCGAAACGAAGGGAGTATATCTAATAAGAATTCAGTTTTTAATACGGAGTAGTATTTGGATGAAATGTAGATGTTGAAAAATTGTTGACTTGGAAAATGTAGGGATAAAAGAGGCAAAGCGTTTTGGTTGTGACAGGCACTATCCGTTACAAATTGAAGACGGATAGTGCCTCTCTCACAATAAAGCAAGTGGAAGGACATGTGGATGGAAAATGGAGCATTCATGTTTGGTGCCACTTGCATATTATGAAAGGGGCACTATCCGTCTTCAGCTTGTGACGGATAGTGCCCGTCTTCAATCAGAATTTGTAAAAGAGGTGACTTTCCAGATAAACACAAATACAAGCTGTCAATAAAGAAAGAGTGAACTGGAGCACAGCTGGAATTGTCAGTACCAAACAATCTTGAGTTGCTTATTTCTGGACTTTGAGACCCACTTCATCAATCTACTTCCCAACTTACTACTCCCACTCTGCTCTTTTAATTCCAGTATTATATAGAGTAGTTTTATTTTCATATTTCAAGTTATTATATTGTGGTATGAGGGAAAAAACTGTAAAATTATTCAAGAAAATTGGGTAAAATTGAACTGTAAAATAATAGAGGTATATATTAATTGTTCATTTTTCTCATTATTTTATTTTGTTTCGAGTAAAAAAAAAATTAAAACTGAAAATCAATCCAAGAAACTTGAGTAATGTGCTTAAATGTATTTTTTTAAAAAAGTATTTTATACCACAAAGCTAATGATTCCAATTTATAAATTTTCTCAATTCTTTTTGTTATGAAATTAATCAAAACGATTTATAGTTTTGTCTATACATAGTATTAATAGTATGAGTCAAGTCATTCTCAAATAATAACATCAATAAAAGATTTAATAGTTTATAGTTTTATATTATTTATACTTTAACTAAAATATTAC
>VHZZ01000031.1:191738-207078 GCA_009801015.1 Silene noctiflora | reverse complement strand
TTGGAGGTTTGTTGATAAGAATGGTTACTATATAGTATACGGGTTTGTAGAGTGACTTGGCCAAAAATTCTGTGAATGGAATTATTATGTGGGTCTATAATATAAACCTTGGAAAAGTTTGTCTATTGTTGGGTAATGGTTTGTTATTGAAAAGGTTTGTTAAACTGATGATGTGTCAATAGACAAACCTCTTTAGAGGTTTATCTATTGTGGATGCTCTTAAGAACCACAAATAATAGATTAAAAAGGAAAGTGAAACATCTTAGTGAATTTGTTGTTTTAGGAAATATGGAACATCTTAGTGAATAAGAGGGAGTATGTATAGTTTAGTCTTTGGTGAAAATTATATAATTTGATGAAAAAATTAATTTTAATGACAAGAATTATATAATGAAATACATTATAATTATTAATTTTCTTATTTAGTGAATACAATTAAATTATCAATAGCTTCCTTATTTAAAAATATGTTTTTTGAAGAGTAAAATTCATGAGTTCACCTATTCTTTTAGGGGGCGTTTGGTTAGAGAAAGAGAAAGGGAAAAGAAATTAGAAAGGGTAAGAGGGGGAAAGGTAAGGGATTACCTAAAACTTAACTAGTTGTTTGGTTACATCAAGAAAGGAAATTAATGGTCCACCCACTCTCAATCCTACCACTAACACACACCACCACAAACAACCACTTATTTACTCAAAAATGGTTGCAACCATCGTCTCCCCACCCCGCTGAGACCCCACCACATCGCCCCACCCGACACTATCGCCCACTTGTCGTCGCCGCCCCACCCCACTCCAACACCATGCACAACCGTCACTCTTCACCACAACCGTCACTCTTCACCCTAAAAAAAACCCTCCCCTACCTTCGAAATTCGGCGGTCTGGGGTACTTGGGGAGAAGATTGGTGGGTTGTGGTTTGTTTTGGTGTGCGGGTGGTCTAGGTGGGGTGGTTGTGATGGTGGTGATGGTGGTGGTGGCGTCATGGCGGTGGCGGTGACGGTGGCGTCATGGCTGCGACGGTGGTGGCGGCGRCGTTATGGTGGTGGCTGGTGTGGTGGTAGCCGCAAGTGTGATGGTTGGTGAATAAGGTGATTGAAAGGTAACAAGGGTAATGAAATCTCATACCTTGGAGAGGTGGGGGTAAGGAATTAGATAGATTGAGGGGTAAGGAAGAGAGTTTCATTCCCGTTTGTTTGTGTCAAACAAACACCAACAAAGGAAATCAGTAACTTTATTTCCTTTTCCCTTTCTTATAAACCCCCAACCAATCGCCCCCTTAATATATAGGGGATTAAGAGTCAAATCATCATGAACTTGGTGCACTCGACTCTCAATTATGTATAGACAGAAATAAATATTTCTCCTTCATTAATAGTTTAAACTTTTTTCTCATTTCGGTTGATAAATTTATACTTTTCTTTTCCTGTAATTGAACTAACTCATATGGACCGGGAATCATTACATTTTCACCTCATTTCAATAAAGTTTTGATTTTTTAAATAATTATAAACTTATTTATCTCATATTACTTTAATAATCGTGCATAAAACAATTGTAAACTAATTAGTGGGATGGAGGGAAAAAGTTAAACATATATACTCCAGACTCTTTTAGATTATTCTACACACTTCTAAAATACTCTAGACTACTCAACATTATTCTAGAATATTCCAGACCCCTCTAGATTTTTCTAGATGATTCCCCCATGTTCTAGAAACTTCTAATAAACTCCAGACGATTATGCAAATCTTTAGAAAAGCCTTGAATTTTTTAGAATTCTCTACCAAATTAGTCAATCGAACGATTTAACCCGAACAAATAATCGAATCTGGATTAGTGACTCGCCATGCATGATAACGTGCCCCAGGTCACTTCATGAGTTACCATATTCGATTTCAGCTCTAAATAACAAGTATTCATCTATTTTTAAGAAATACCCTTTTTTCGCTCGAAACTAATTTATCACATAACGGCACACTCAAATGTCCTCTATTGCATCTCAAAAATTCGTGTGGCTAATCTGATCCGAGGAACCGTCCGTATGATTTACAGACATTTTTGTTCCAAGACCCTGAAATCCTAAACATCGTGTATTATACTCCATCCATTCAACTCCACACTACCACTATATTTTTTCACTTTTCCTAACCGTGTTTTACGCGCTAAATATCATTATCTACGCATTTGCAAACTATAAAAGTTAGATATTTTTAATGTACTCGTAAATACGAATCAAACAAGATTTCACAAGATTATATTTTCACTTACGTATTGAGAGAAAAATGAAATTGAATGTTTACTAGTGAATAGTGTACAAAATAGAAAGTGGTAGTGTGGAGTTGAATGGAGGGAGTACACTTCAATTTGAGCCGCTTAGGAGGTCGTACCGGATCATGTTTCTTTTCCTACCAGTTTTTCTACCACGTGTGTAGAGTCACTTCGTAAGTTACCGTATTCGATTTTCAGTCCTAATTAAGAAATATTCCTCTATTTTAAAGGAATACCTATTTTCATCTGATTCTCGTTTATCGCGTACCAACACCCTAAAATGTCCCTTGTTGCTTCTCAAAATTTATGTGGCTGCTTAATCTGATCTCAGTAACCGTCCATGTGATCTACGAACATTTATGTTCTTAGGAATCCGAATTCCCGAAATTCGTGTATTAACTTAGATTTGAGTCGTTTTGGAGGTTGTACCGAGTCATGTTTCTTTTCCTACCAATTTTTCTACCACGTGTTTGGGCCGCTTCATGAGTTAACGTATTCGAGTTTCAGCCCTAAATAAGAAGTATTCATCTATTTTTAAGGAGTACCTATTTTCGTCTGAGTCTCGTTTATCGCGTACCGGCACCATCAAATGTTCTCTGTTACTTCTCAAAATTTGTGTAGCGGCTTTATTTGACCCGATCAACCTTCTGTATAATTTAAGTACATTTTTGTTCCGGAACCCTGAAATCGCGAAAACCGTGTATTATACTTAAATTTAAGCCGTTTGATAGTCGTACCCGATTATGCTTCTTTTCCTACCGGGTTTCCTACCACGTGTCTGGGGCTACATCATGATTTAATGTATTCGATTTTCAACCTTAATTAAGAAGTACTCATTTATATTTAAGGAGTACCTGATTTTCGTCTGATACTCGTTCATCGCGTACCGACGCCTTCAAACGTCCTCTGTTGCTTCTCAAGATTTGTGCGATTGCTTTATCTCACCCGAGCAACCGCGCGTAAGATTTACAGTCATTTTTATTTCGGGACCCTGAAATCCCGAAAACCGTGTATTGTACATTTAAATTTGAACCTTTTTGGGAGGCCGTACCGGGTCATGTTTCTTTTCCTCCCAGTTTTTCTACTACGTGTGTAGGATCACCTTATGAGTTACTGTATTCGATTTTTAGCACTAATTAAGAAAGATTCCTCTATTTTTAAGGAGTACCTATTTTCGTCTGATACTCATTCATCGCGTACTGACACCCTTAAATGTCCTCTGTTGATCCTCGAAATATGTGTGGCTGATTTATCTGACCCGAGCAACCGTCGTGTAAAACCATTTTTATTCCGGAACCCTGAAATCTCGAAAATCATGTATTATACACTTAAATTTGAGTTGTTTGAGAAATCGTACCGAGTAATGTTTCTTTCCTTCCAAGTTTTTCTACCACGATTGTAGATTCACTTCGTGAGTTACCGTATTCGATTTTAAGCACTAATTAAAAAGTATTCATGTATTTTAAACAAATACCTATCTTCGTCTCATACTCGTTTATCACGTACCGACACCCTTAAATGTTCTATGTTGCTTATCAAAATCTGTGTCGCTGCTTTATTTGACACGAGGAACCTTCCGTATGATTTACAAAAAAAAAAATTCCCGGCACCCTGAAATCGCGAAAACCGTGTATTATACATTTAAATTTAAGCCGTTTGAGAGATTGTATCGGGTTATATTTTTTCCTACCGTTTTTTCTACCACGTGTGTAGGGTCGCTTCGTGAGTTACCGTATTCGATTTTCAGCACTACATAAGATGTATTCATCTATTTTTATGGAATACCTATTTTCGTCTCATACTCGTTCATCGCGTATCGACACCCTCAAATGTCCTCTGTTTTTTCTCAAATTTTTGTGGCTGATTACTCTGACCCGAGCAACCGTTAGTATGATTAATAGACATTTTCATATCGGGACCCTAAAATCCCGAAAACCGTGTATTATATACTTAAATTAAGCTGCTTGGGAGGTCGTACCGAGTCATGTTTCTTTCCTCCCAGTTTTTTTTCACGTGTGTACGGTTGCTTCGTGAGTTACAGTATTCTATTTTCAGCCTTGATTAGGATGTATTCCTCTATTTTTAAGGAATACTTGATTTCGTACGATACACACTCACGGCGTACCGACACTCTCAAATGTCCTCTGTTGCTTTCAAAATTTGTGATTGATTTATCTAACCCAAACAACCGTCTGTTTGATTTACAGACATTTTTGTTCCCGGGATCTCGAAATCCCGAAAATCGTGTATTATACACTTAAATTTGAGCCGAGGTCGTACCGTATCATGTTTCTTTTCCTCCCAATTTTTCTTCCACGTGTGCAGGGTCACTTTTGAATTACCGTATTTGATTTTCAGCCCTAATTAAGAACTATGTATCTATTTTTATGTAGTACTTATTTTCGTTTCATACTCCTTTATCGCGTACTGACACTCTCAAATGTCCTCTGTTGCTTCTCAAAATTTGTGTGGCTGCGTTATCTGATTCGAGAAACCTTTCGTATGATTTAAGGATATTTTTATTCCAGGACCTTGAAATCCCGAAAACCGTGTATTATACACTTAAATTTGAGCAGTTTGGGAGGTCGTACTATAAGCCCTCCGTTTTTATTCTTTGGATACTCTATCTAGTAGAGGGTACTTTATCGAGTAAGTAAGAATCAGATTCTGTTTGTGTTCTGTCCGTTAGTTACTCGATCGAATTTGGTCAACTCGATCGAGTATGTTAGTTACTCGATCGAGTAGCTGCGCTATTACGGGTTTTTGTTCGGTTTTGTTTTAAAAGAAAAGGGGGGTTTTAATATATATACATCGTCAGTTCTTTAAGGCCTTTTTCATTTTTCATCTTCTCACAAAAAGAAAACTCAAACATCGTTACATTCTCTCTTCCTCTTTCCTATCAAAGCAAGTGGCAAAAGTCCGTAACTTTTAGGGCTTTTTATACCGTTGTGATCGTCATATTGTGGGTAAGATCCTTATGTCGTTTTTTTTGTTAATTCGTTAATTTTATTTACACCCTAATATGGGTGATTTTGGGGTTTTGGGTAGAAATCAGATTATGATGTGTAGTTATTGATTATTGTTGTAGGTGACGATGTGGTACTCTTGTACATTTGTATGATTGGCTGCAATCATAGCGTAATGCGAAAAGGTAGGGTTTTCCCTACCCAGTTATTATATACATGGTTGTAAGATAGTTGTTGGTTGATTGATACGTATCTATTGTTGATTTGGATGTTATTGGTAATTGTTGTTGTTTTAATGTATTGGATGTGTTGCATGTGGTTCGCGAGGCGCGCCCTCGGCTGAGTGGAGTCACTTGCGGGAGTGACTTCACGCCCCTGATTCACCCTCTGTGGAACCCACCACAGAAGGGGATGCGCACATTAAGGAACTTGGGTTTTCGCTCTGAATGGATGAGCGGGGATTTGGTGGGTACGGCTGCGGTCCCTCACTGGCGGCGTGGAATACCTGTTGCGATGGTTATTCTGGCGATGGGTATTCTGGCAAGGCTACACACTTTAGTGTGTAGTCAGATGTGTGGAGATGTGATAGAGATGGTGAATTGTGTGTTATACCTTGAATCATGATGTATGTATTCAGTAACTGACCCCGTTTAATTGTTCTAAAAACTGTGGTGATCCTTTCGGGGATAATGAACAATTATTGAGCAGGTATGAGATGGATGCGCATAGGATAGTTGGGTGTGTCACCACGAGATGTTTAGAAGAGTCTTCCGCTGTGTCTCAAACTTTTTGTTACTTTAGTTGTTCTGTCTTTTGGAACCTTTGTATTGTTGTTAGACAGTTTTGGCTTGGTTTTGTAAACAGTTAAATTATTTATTTAAAGTACGTTTCTTTATGGTCTATTTGATATACATTGCCTCGGGTAACCGAAATGGTAACACTTCCATGCCTAGGGTGGCCTTGGTATACACCTTGGTGTATGGGGGTGTTACACGTACCAGGTCATGTTTCATTTCCTCCTAGTTTTTTTACAACGTGTGTAAGTTCGCTTTGTGAGTTACCATATTTGATTTTCAGCTCTACTTAAGAAGTATTTTAGAGCTAATCATGGCCCAGGAAAATGCGGGCTTGGGGTAATAAAATGGCCCACATATGCGGGTTGGTCGGGTCGGTCCAAATGTGTGGGCCTATTTAGCGAGCCCAAACTCAACCCTTTTGGGCTAAATTTGGTTTTGGGGCCTAAATGGGCCTTTTTGGGCCTTACAATTTACTACTTACCGTACGAGAAAAGTAGGATAATACCTTCAACTAATACTGTAATAACATACTCAGTTTATAAACTCGTACAGAATATGATGAAGCGTATATAAATTATTCTCTAAAAATAAAATAAAATATTCTCAGTCAAATAGATATATGTTATGGAAACATCACTTTTTAATCTCAACTAGTTTTGCGACCCGTGAAAAATCACGGGTGTCATTTAAAGTTATTTATTGTACATCATTTTACATCAATTCATGTTAGTGACTAGTGACTATCGAGTGATGATATTTGGTGTCGTATTAATGCTAATAGGAATACAATTATACATAAGTCAAGTAAATTAGCGAGGTAACATACCAATCAATTGAGCGTTAAATGATACATGATATGAATTTAGTAAATAACCAAATTATTTCCATGGTTGTTGTCTCTTCGATATCCAAAGTCATAATGGCCCCAACTTATTGTCATGTGCTGGTTAAAATAGGAAATCTCCTAAAAAATTCTAGGATCAATTTGAGAAACATGCTAACTCATAAAAATCAACATACGTGTAAGTTGTCATTTTTCATATATTGATATTCAAGTATGTCTTCCTCCTGAAATTTATCAATATTGTACATACACATTAGCATTATGCCAGAATCAGATGCCCACGAAATACAATAAAACATTATCAAATGAGAGTAAATGATTATAATGGAAATTAAAAGAGAACATGAGAAAAGCAAATGAGCTTAGAGTGATACAAAAAAATTGCATGTCTATTGTTATGCTTATGGAATGAACATTATCATCTCGAGATAAAAAAAAAAGTAAAAATTAAGAAGTCATAATTTCATGAAAGTTTTGAAGGTAATTAAACTAAAAATATGAATAATTATAAAGGAACTTGAGAAATGAGTTATGGAGAAATAATTAAAGATGAAAGTGTAGTTAAAAGTTAATGGTGAATTGAATAAGTTATTCAAGCGGAGGGAGATCAAAAGTTTATTACCTTTATTAGTATTTTACAAGATTATAATTGTAAGAATAAATATTAGGGGAATAATTTTAAAAAATATGATAAGACTTGCAATATGACTTCTTTGAAATCACATGGTTATGCCACTTAGCTTATCACTTAAAAATGTGTGTAATGTTAACTTTTTTATATTAGGGTTATTTCATGAAAATAATCCTAACTATTACACCATTTAACTTATAATGAACTCATGAAAGGGAAACTTGGACAACCGGTTTCCCTTGACCCTAATTAGTCAATCTAGACTTTGACTCTTCAATCATCATCCTTTTATCTCACCAAACACCAAATCCAAAATCAGACCTCCTACCACCTCTATCACAAATCTCCTCATCTCTCTTACCCACCCCGTCGCACACCCACCACCGAACTGACCCCCCACTACCCATCTCTCGCCGCCAATTTCAGTTTATGTCAGAACCGATTCACCACTACTTATAGTAACCCAACAATCTCCCCTAATTTTCCCCCAAATCAAACAAAACCAAATAACCTACCCAATCGAATGCATTCACACCACAAAAAATGGAGGCCTACTACACAACATTCTGAAAGTAAACCGAACTTTGCAGTCAAGTGAAGTTTCGCCGCGCACGATGGGATGAGGAGGAGTCACGGTGGCACAGTATCGTTTCAGTTTAAACCTAGAGATGCGTCATTCGATCTCCAATTCTCCATTCTCCATCAACAGATCTCTTTCGTCCTCCTTCTCTAACCACCACTTACCTCTATCGCCAGCGTTCTCTATCCAAAGGTGGAGTCTCGTTCGCATAAACTCCATTTTTTGCTGGCCGTTGAGACGACACTATTCAGTGACGAGATTCCCGATAACAATGAAAATGTGGAAGAAAGGGTTGACAATAGTAGTAAGGGGAGGTGGTGAGGTCATCATAAGGTTGAGCGGTAGAGGAGGAGCGATGGTGGTTGGTTTGGTGGTGTTAAACGGAGTCTTATCATGATGATGTTGATAATGATTATTAAGGAAGTAGAAGAATTGAAGAAGGAATAAGGGAAAATAGAAAAAAAAATATGGCCCCACACTATGAGTGGAAAATCGGTTATATCAGGTCAATTATGGTATGAGTTAATTGTAAGTTAAATGGTGTAATTATTAGGATTATTCCCAGTTAAACGTTAGTTGGGATTAATATGAGAAGAAGGGGCTTAGGTTGAATTATTCTTATAAAATAACCCTTTATATTATTATATATGTTTCATGTTATGTAGTCAATAATTAAATAATCAATAAAAATTAACGGATTCAGAAAATATCTTATGGAATAAATTTTAATGGTTTATCTAGCCTTTTATAAATATTGCACAGATTTATTATTATTTATAGATTTAATGATAATTCCATATTATGCTGTCAATATTTAAACAATCAATAAAAGTTAATAAATTATTGTATTTTAAATTTTCATGTGGATGTGAACCCTTCAATCTCACATTTTTATTTAATTATATTTATTTATTGATGAATTAAATTAATGTCATGTAATAATAAATTTATAATCCATGTCACTGATGAGTCACATTTATATACATCTTTATGCCTCCCCTTAATCGTTTTTTTTTATAGATTTCGTGCTAGAATATGTCTTTTATATGTCATTTATATTAGAATGTCGTTACTGCCGCTATTTGATGCTTAATGCAGGAATGATGCATTTGTGGAGCAAAGGAATGAAGTGAAGCACTGCGGAATGTCACGAAGGAACACACGAAGTATGGAACGGAAATTTAGAGGAAGAGAAGAGAAGATAACACGAAGAAGTGACAAGAATAAGAGAGTAATCGGTCGAGTTCACCAGTACTCGATCGAGTATCTACATGCAATTAAGAAGAAATCAGATGTTGAGAGTTGATAGTCCAGAGGAGTGCATACTCGATCGAGTATGCCAATACTCGATTGGGTATCTGCCTAGACTCCAACTTCTACGAGGACTTTCCTTAATAGATTTATTTTATGCTATAAATACCAAACTCGACACCGATGCTTGGTTATGCTTATTTTTACTCTTAAAAAACTCTCAGAAACCGTAGATTAGTTTAGCTATTGTTATTTTCCGGATCTACACTTTAATTACGGTACTCTTTAATCTTTCCTTAGTTATTTAATTCAAGTTCTAAGTTTATTCAATTAATTTTATGTTCATCTTTCTTACGTCTTTAATTATGCCTTTAATTAATCTTATTGTTGTTATTGTTATTAATATGAGTAGCTAATTTAATTATCTGGGGTGAAAAGAGATCTAGGTTGTTAGAAGGGGTTTATATTAATGAATTAATAGTTAAATTATTTTGTGTTGTTGTTTAATTGCTGTCTTATATTTAATTGATTAGTTATTGGCCAGGATTAATTGATTAGTCTCGCAAACTAGGATTTTCACCGATCGGGTTAAGATTAGTATAAGCTGCGACAATTAAATAGAACTAGTTTAATGATAGCGATCACATGTTAAATTAGATGTAATGGACATATTAGAATCGACAGATCATATGGACTTAAACAACATATTTGCTCTGTTAATTAGTTAAATTACACCCCCGTATAACTGCCTAGTGAATTTGATCCCTAGACTCCTTTAATATTATTGAATTCGTCTTTACTTTACTGCAATTAGTTATAGATATAAACAAACCAACTTCAAAAAAATTGTTACTTTTAAGACAGACTTAAACTTTAGCAAATAGATTACATCGCCTCCTCGTGGATTCGACCCTGACTCACCTCTATCTATTGTTAGTAGTAATTTAGGTTTATTTTGATTAAGGTGATACGACTTTAGCCTTATCAGTCACAATAAAATTTGCCATGTCATATTTAAATTTGTCAGTTTAGTTACCATTTTAATTATATTGTATAGATAAATATATACATGAATTTGTAAAGAGTTATTTATAATTTTAACGCTACTTAAACAAACTTTATAAGAAAAAATATTATATTATTAATTAATATGGAATGTGGGGCCAAAATTTAGGATAAACACTTTGCCCAAACCCAGCCTAAAAATACTTTGGGTTTTTTTGGGCCAAAATATAAGGCCCAAGCCCTTTAAAAGTCGGGTTGGGGTGGGCCGGGCTAATGGGCTTGGGCCATTTGATCACCTCTAAAGTATTCCTCTAGTTTTAAGTAGTACCTGATTTTCGCCCGATACTCGTTCATTGCGTACCGGAATCCTCAAATGTTATTTGTTGCTTGTCAAAATTTGTATGACTGCTTTATCTGACACGAGGAACCGTCCGTATGATTCATAGACATTTTTTTTTCCGGAACCCTGAAATCCTGAAAACCGTGTATTATATATACACTTAAATTTAAGTCATTTGAGAGGTCGTACTGGGTTATGTTTTTTTTCCTACCATTTTTTTCTACCACGTGTCTGAGTCTGCTTCATGAGTTACCGTATTCGATTTTCATCCATAAATAAGAAGTATTCATCTGTTTTTCAATAATACCTATTTTCGTATCAGACTCGTTTATCGCGTACCGGTACTCTCAAACGTTCTCTGTTGCTTCTCAAAATTTGTGTGACTGCTTTATCTGACCCGAGAAACCATTCATGATTTACAAACATTTTTATTCCGGGACCCTGAAATCCTAAAACCGTGTATTATACACTTAAATTTGAGCGTTTTGGAGGTCGTACGATGTCATGTTCCTTTTCATCCTAGTTTTTCTACGTGTATAAGGTCGCTTCGTGAGATATCGTATTCGATTTTCAGCCCTAATTAAGAAGTATTCCTCCAGTTTTAAGTAGTACCCGATTTTTGTCTGATACTCGTTTATCGTGTATCGGAACCCTCAAATGTTCTCTGTTGCTTCTCAAAATTTGTGTAGCTGCTTTAACTAACACGAGAAACCGTCCGTATGATTTACAAACAATTTTCTTTCCAGGACATCGAAGTTCCGAAAACCGTGAATTATATATTTAATTTTGATCCGTTTGAGAGGTCTACCAGGTCATGTTCCTTTTCCACCAAGTTCTTTTACCACGTGTGTAGGGCCGCTTCGAGACTTAACGTGTTCAATTTTTAATAGTAATTAAGAAGTATTCCTCTATTTTTAAGGAGTACTTGATTTTCGTCCGATACTTATTCACCGCCTACCGACACCTCAAATGTCCTCTGTTGTATCTCAAAGTTTGTGTGGCTGATTTATCTGACCCGAGCAACCGTCCGGTATGATTGAAAGACATTTTTGTTCCGGGACCCCAAAATCCCGAAATCCGTGTATTATATATACTTGAATTGGAGCCGTTTGGGAGGTCGTACCGGGTCATGTTTCTTTTCTCCAAGTTTTTCGACCAAGTGTGTAGGGTCGCTTCGTGAGTTACCGTATTCGATTTTCAGTCCTAATTAAGAAGTATTCCATCGCATAACTCTAAAATGTACTCTGTTGCTTTTCAAATTTTGTGTGACTGCTTTACCTAACCCGAGCAACCGTTCGTATGATTTATAGACATTTTTATTTTGAGACCGTAAATTCACGAAAACTGTGTATTATACACTTAAATATGAGCCGTTTCGGACGTCGTACCGGCTCATGTTTCTTTTCCTCCCAATTTTACTACCACGTGTCTAGGTTCACGTTGTGAGTTATCGAATTCGATTTTAAACACTAATTAAGAAGTATTCCTTTATTTTTAAAGAGAACCTGATTTTCGTCCGATACTCTTCATCGTTTACCGACACCTTCAAATATCCCATGTTGCTTCTCAAAATTTATGTGGCTGCTTTATCTGACGCAAGCAACCGTCTGTATGATTTACACATTTTTTTCGGGAATCCTGAAATCGCGAAAAACTTATCATACACTTAAATTTCAGCCGTTTGGGAGGTCGTATCGGGTCATGTTTCTTTTCCTCCCTGTTTTTCTACCACGTGTGTAGAGTCAATTCGTGAGTTACCGTATTCGATTTTCAGCACTAATTAAGAGGTATTTCACTATTTTTAAGGAGTACCTGTTTTTCTTCTGATATCCGTTCATCGTGTACCGACGCCATCAAATGTATTTTGTTGTTTCTCAAAATTTGTGTGGATGATTTATTTGACCCAAGCAACCATCCTTATGATTTACAGACATTTTTGTTCCGAGACCCCGAAATCCGATAAACCATGTATTATACACTTAAATTTAAGCCGTTTAAGAGGTCGTACTAGGTCATGTTTCTTTTCCTCCCAATTTTTCTACCACGTGTGTAGGGTCGCTTCGTGAGTTATCGTATTCGATTTTCAGCCCTAATTAAGAAGTATTCATTTTTTTAAGTAGTACCTATTTTCGTGTCATACTCATTTATCGCGTACCGGCATCCTTAAATGTTCTCTGACGCTTCTCAAAATTTGTGTGTCTGCTTTATCCGACATGAGTAACCGTCCGTATGATTTACAGACATTTTTTTCCGGGACCTCGAAATTCCGAAATTCGTGTATTATACACTTAAATTTGAGCCGTTTGAGAGGTCGTACCGGGTCTGTTTCTTTTCTTACCAATTTTTCTACAATGTGTTTCGGTTCGTTTCATGGGTTATCGTATTTGATTTCATCCCCAATAACAAGTATCCAACTATTTTTAAAGAGTATCCGTTTTTCGTCTCAGACTCGTTTATGGAGTACCAACACGGTCAAATGTCCCTTTTTGTTTCTCAAAATTTGTGTGGCTACTTTGTCTGATCCGAGGAACCATCAGTATGATTTACAGACATTTTTGTTCCGGGACCCTGAAATCACGAAAACCGTGTATTATATACTTAAATTTGAGACATTTGGGAAGTCGTACATGATCATTTTTTTTCCTACCAGTTTTTCTACCATATGTATGGGGTCGTTTCGTGAGTTTCTGTATTCAATTTTAACTCTAAAAAAAAGTATTCATCTATTTTTAAGGAGTACCCGATTTACGTCCGGGACCCGTTTATCGCGTACCAGCACCCTTAAGTGTCTTCTGTTGTTTCATAAAATTTGTGTGATTGCTTTATCTGACTCGGGCAACCATTTGTATGATTTACAGACATTTTTGTTTTGGGACCCTAAAATCCTGAAATCTGTGTATTATACTTCAATTTGAGCCATTTGAGAGGTCATACCGAGTCTTTTTTTTTTCTCCCAATTTTTCTACCACGTGTATGGGGTCGTTTCATGAGTTACCGTATTTGATTTTCAGCCCTAATTAAGAAGTATTCATTTGACCAAAATTTTAGGTACCTTATTTTTTTGTAAGTGGCAAGTAACTCATTTAACCAAATAAACTACATGAAATGAAATGTTACATAGAATAGCATTTAAGATTTGAGGTACCTTGCTAATTTGATTTTATTTTCCTTTTTTTCCCCTTAAATTTATACTATTAAATAATTATCATATCCTTTAACGTCATTTCATCAAAATCAGTTGCCTTCTCAGCTAGTTTGCTATATATAATCAGCTAACTTATCAGTTTCTAATTTTCAGCTATTTTATCAGTTAGCTTTCTAGGTTTCTGTTAGCTTTTTAGTTTTGAGCTACCTTTTCAGGTTTCAGTTACCTTTTCAATTAAATTTTTTACCAAACAGACCCCAAATCAGATACCCGAGTCCTGAAATACATTGGCAAACAGAGTTTTAATAATTTTTCTTACTATGGATGATCATAGTGCAACCCATGTTCAACACTTCCTAGACTAAAAATGGGGACCAAGAGAGTTTTAAAGTCTTTACATTTTTTTTGGACAATGATAAACTAATATAAATAAAAGAAAGTCGACATAGCAATTAGTTACATATTACCCATTTTCGAATGTGTTAGTAACGGAAACCTCTAAACTACTCGACATCCAATTACTTAAACCAAACATCAAAATAGCACAAAGAGAAACTACTACAAACCATTCATTCAAAATACAAACAAAGGGGAATTAGAAACCTCCGAACTACCTAATATAACCGAAAAAAAGGTACACGAAATCGTAACTGAGGAAAAAATACGACTTTTCTTAAAAGGTGGATGATACTATGATAGTGGGTGTCAAATTCAATGGAATGAACCTCTTTTCTCTTGGTCCTTGTAACCCTAGTCATAGGTGAGTCAATCTGTAAAAATAAGTTGCAACGTCGACGGAAACCGACGATCATTTCTTCCACGTACTAAAAGCTCAACCATTTCAACCTTTACCGTGTGAACAACCCTCATTACGTCTCCACTTGCTATTCAATTAATTTCCGACTCTTGCAAATTTAAAAGTGGTCATTGATACTTTGCTAACATGGGAAGAATTGGAAGAGAGTCGTGTCTTCTTATCAATTTGAAAAATAACATCCTCTTAAACGAGCACAACACTCTCAGCCTGCTTGACATCAAAACTTGTAGGAAGGTTCTCCAATATCGGAGAAGAAATAGGAACTTCTGCTAGCCCTGAAATATCTTTTAGGGGAGTTGCCGTCTGGATGCTTTTAGCGATAAGGGGACGAACACTCATGATAGACATGTATCCTGGGTGAAAGAACTCCAAATTTGTGCCCTGCATTAAACTCTCGTCGTCTTGAGATGAAAGATTTAGTTTATTATGAGGCTTCTTCTTGTTGGTAAAATTGGAAATGAGATGATTTTGAACTGGCTAAGTAGTCGGTTTCATTCACAGCCTCCCGAGCAGTGGTGAATCTAGGATTTATACAATGGGGGTGATTAATAAAATTTATAGCATAAAAAAAGTTCAAAATATAATCACTCGAATCAGGATTGTCCCTAACATTTCGGCGGCATTGTGCAATATTTAAAAGATAGGCCCTTTTAACAATAACTTATATTAATATATAAGTTTTAATTAATGCTTGAT
>VHZZ01000031.1:118981-191573 GCA_009801015.1 Silene noctiflora | reverse complement strand
AGATGTAGTTACAAAGGCTCGAACTCGGGTTGGTTTAATATGCAAAATTAAAAGTAAAAAATGTAGTTACAAAGGCTTGAACTTGGGTTGCTTTATGGTTGGGAGAATGCTTATACCACTAAACCATCTAAGGTTTGATGAAATAAAAGCACACAAATAAGAATATATCTGTTTAATTTCAAGATTAATGGGGGTGAGGGGTCACCCCCATCACCCCCTATAAATCCGCCCGTGCTCCCGAGGTACCTATGAATTCTGAGAGTAGCCCTGCGTCCTCCTTACATTACTATTTTTTTTCTCTCTATTTTATTAATGTTAAAATTGCCATTAACCCCATAATTGGATCTTAAATATCGACTCTAATTGATTGTGGTTGCCGTGCTCAAATTGAGATGATATGATTTTAATAAACATAACTACATTAATTTGATACATAATACTCTATACTTGTTTCACAATTGAATTAAAGTTTTATTGTCTTGGACAAGCAAAGATTCTCTCCATTTCACTTGACCCCTATATCATAGATTAGTAGGTCTCGTGAGAGACCGTCTCTCATTAATTTAGTGACAGATATAATAGGGAAACAAAAAATTCAGTGGGTCCCTCACCCTATTATGTGAGAGGTCTCTTAATACCGCTATTGAGAGACTGTCTCTCTGAAGTTTTTGTGATCATAAACATGGTCATGATTCATTGTCATGTTAACATTATTTATCATAGCTAAGTACTTGAGTCAGGTGTGTTTCAAGTTGACATATAATATCTTAAAAGAGATAGAATTTTGTTACCTATTAACTAGGGGTGTTAACGAGCCGAGCCGAGCCCGAGCTTGGCCTTGCTCGGCTTGTGCTCAAGAACCAAAACTCGAGCTCGAGCCGATCTCGAGCTTACCCGAGCTTGAAAAAAATGTGCTCGTTATAAAGCTTGCGAGCTTTAACGCGAGCTCGAGCCAAACTCGAACCCAAATCGAGCCTATATAATATTGTTTATTTTTTAATTTTTTTTTCTTTCGATATTTTCAATAACAAGGCTAGAACGTTATATGTCAAAATATTTGGTAAATCAGTGAAACATTTGATATGTGTGATATTAAAATGTATTCATGATAAAATATTTTTATAAAATATRAGCAATATCTTATGTAATCATACAAGTTCGAGCTGCTCGCGAGCTTTTCGAGTCGAGCCAGCCTTTGCTCGGCTTGACTCGTTAACCTCTCGAGCCAATCCCGAGCCCGAGCCGAGCTCGCATGAGCCGAGCTTGGACCGAGCTTTGACCGAGCCGATCTCGAGTAGCTCGCGAGCTGTCTCGTCTCATTAACACCCCTACTATTAACAGTGACATAGTTAAAAAATTTGGAACATGGGATTTTAAGTGTAAGTTAAAAAGAAATCAATTACTTGTAAAATCAATGAGATTGGTTGTAATTTGTTAATTTAGACGCTTAAGTAAAAAGTAGTTCACAATGTCTCCACTATAACCAATGGCGTTTCTAGGACTTTTATAATGAGGGTTCGAATTTTGACGAGAATTTTTTTTGTGATAGACAATAATTTTAGGAAAATTTTAGAAATGGGAAAGAGACAATAAAAATGGAATGAATTGAATATTTTACGAATAAGGTCAAATAACAAATAAGGCATCCCAAAATTTTATAAGTAAGTTGAAATGAAATTAAAGAAACAAGTTTAAAAATACAAAATACAAAAAAGAAGAAGAGAATGACAAAGTCCGTGTGGAGATTTGAACCCACAACCTCAAGTGAAAGATCTTCAATTCTTTATCACTACACCCGCATGCTTTTGCTATAATTTTATTGTTCTAATTTATACATATATTTTTCGATGGGGGTTCCATAAACCCCCTTTACAAACGCCACTACTATAACCACTAGTTTTAGATTTTTTCAACAATACGGAGTACATTGTATGTACGGAGTATTTCATATCACAAATTCTTACTGAAAAAGGGACATTATTCGTCACAAGTTGAAGATGGATAGTGCACCTCTTACAATATGCAACCGACAAATTAAGTAAAAATTAAATAGAGCACCGCACTTGCACTCCCACCTGTGATATTGTGAGAAGAACACTATCCGTTTTCAACTTGTGATGAATAATACCGTCTTCAATGAGACAAGCCGACTCCATATATTTCTAAATCGCCTAATTTGTTAGGTGTCCGACGGGTCACACTCACAAGTCACTAGTGATCATAATGTGACAGGTTGATTACAAGCTTTTTTTTTCACTGCCAAAGTAAAACTTGAGTAAATAACTTTAACCGCCACTTGACCCTTTAAATACACCTTAAACCCTGCCTGCCTTGCCTACCATTCTTCCTACACTCTTCTATCATACCTTTAAGGGAAAAAAATGGCTACTTGTAAACCTCTGATTGTTTCTCTGCTCTTTTCTCTTCTTGTTCTTCATGTCGTCCAAGCTTCGCAATCAAATCCTACCCAATTGGTAACATTCTAACTTTATTTACAGCTAGCTACCTTCAATAAAGATGATAACTTTTAACAAATTGTGTAAAATATGGAATGCATTGGTGCAGGGAAGCAACACTGTAAGTGGAACTAGTGCTGGAAATGTCGTTACAGGTGCTAAAATTGGTGAGTTTGTTTTTAAGCATGAACTTGGTCGATGAGAATTGAATTATGTGATATGGTTTAATTTAAACAAACCTGCCTTGTGAATGTATGTAGATTGCGCGGCTGCGTGTGGCGTAAGGTGCAGCGCAACAAAGAGGCCGAATCTGTGTAAAAGGGCTTGTGGAAGTTGTTGCAGGGACTGTGATTGTGTGCCACCTGGCACCTCCGGGAATTATGAAGCCTGTCCTTGTTACGCTAACAAGACCACCCATGGCAATGTCCGCAAATGTCCTTAGTATATTTGGGCCCAATTCGGACGGTATTCAATGAACTTTGCAGGGTCTTTATTGTTTGCATTTCTGTGTGTGTGTGTGTGTTAGTAATTTATTGGAGTACGAAGTCGTGTAATTATGGGATATGTCCCACGTCTGTTTATCGGTCTTGAATACTACTGTTTGTTTTTTGAGGGAAATACTAGTTATTGTTGTATGAGTATGAGTATGAGTGATGAATAATGAAGCAATACAGCATCAGTAGTCTTTGTAATGCATCTCTGCTCGTCTTACGGAACCGGTATATCCGTGCAACTAAATCAGTAATTCAAATACAAAATGCAAATACACAAAACAAGCTAGTATTAGTATTCTTTTGCTGATCTAGGTATTAACCTTAAATCTGTTACAAATCTGACTATTTGGCTGCCATAAAAATTAATGAGATCTTTACAGATAAATAAAGCAAAGAAGACGGCAATTTTGACATTTTATCAACTCTAAACTTTACAGCAGCGCTAATGAAACTGGCCGTGTTGGCATGATACATTTAACTGTGATGGCCTGCACCAAGTGTGATCGAATACCACCCTTAAGCTCTTAAAACTAAATTGTTGGTGCAGCTTGTCATATCTTGCATAAAATTTAAACCACCCCTGAAGGAAGTCGCATAACCAGTTGCCCTCCAAAGATGCTGCAAGCATTCAAAATGGGATGAGCAAACAAACACAAAAGCTTATACTACTACGGAACAGAAACGGTCTATTTACATGTGATATGTGACCCATTAAACTTATACTTAATGATTGATCTCACATGTCCCATAGTGACTCCGGCTCATTCGGAAAAAATGAAAGGAGTTGCGTATTATTTGGTGAATAAATACACGAACTAGCGAGAAAGGATTGTAACCTTTTGACATAATAATAGCAAAAGTCGGCTAGGATGAAAGTTTGAACAATCTCCGAGATGAGGACAAAGGATGGCCATAATCCATAGCCCAACGCTGTGAGGAGGTGCCCACGGGTATCCAAAACCTAAATGACAATAGAATCAAGAGATCGCAGCATAGAGTTAGAATAAAGAACCGTGCCATTGATGTTTGAGCACAATAAGTACTCCCTATAGACGCACTAGAGTAACAGGAGCAAGAGCAACGTTAACCCTGGTGCCTCGCCGGCTAGGCAAGGCAAGGAGGTCGGAGGTGTGCAACCTCACCTCATTGTTTCCTAAACACAAAGATGTTTCCAAATCTCACAAAATGAGAATTTCACTGTCATAACTCATAATCATACTGTAGCACTAGAGCATGCATGTAAACTATATCCTTATATATGAAGCAAGTGAACCAAGTGTGAGACACTGGCCAGGGTCTATTTAAATACGTAACATGTTCCTCTCCCTGCTTTATCAACTATCAACCCTCCCTGATTTCACGACAATGCCCTTCTTCGGGAAACAGCTAGACCAGTAGCAATGACGCAAACTAGTTAACATAATAAAGGATATAAAAGTATGCACATGTAGTAAATTGGAACATTCCTGCTATCGTGTGACCTAAACCAAATATTTCTTCTTACAAAAAATGGAACATTGGAACCTTCGGGTTCTAACAAGGATTGCTAGACAATTCTTGAAATTACAGTAATGATGACCAGGAGAAAAAGTCTACAGTCCTATTGCTACAAGCAAAGTGACCATGGAAATGTTCTAACTTGAGCTGAATGTGAAAAATAACCATTTACAAGATCAACATTTCAGAGTAGTTGCTAGCATGGTGTTATTTAATCTGCGCGGACTTAAAATATGGGAATCACTAGTCCCAGCCTCATCTCGTTTCCAGTTCACACAAAATAACAACAGAGGTCTTCAGTAATGACCTACTATAGTATTACAGAGCGATTTTATTGTAGTTTACTTTACTATTACTCCTCTCTCAATACCTCTTCTAAGGCATTCATGAACAGCTCTTTTCTGTATGGCTTTTTATTTCTCAACATGAAGGGGCGGGGAGGGAGTTGGGGACTTGGAGAGTTAGAAACACTTCCAAAATCTGATCCAACATTACAAAGTGCAAGGAGATTATGATACCTGAAGAACCCAGTGGGCACAGCTCAAAAACCTTGCCACTCCAAGCGCAAACACATAATGAGCTGTAAAAGGTTCAACAATCTGAAGCAGGAACAAAAACAATGAGTGACAGAAAAACTATGATAACCTTCAGAAAAATTAATTACAGAAGAATCAAACCTTAGTATTTTGCATAACCCGCAACTGTGGCAACACCGAAACAGCTTCTAAGTATACACACAAGGCCCACATAATTCTGTTTACAATATTGTGTGAGGTTGAGGGATGAACTAATAGCGCTAAAACAGCACAAGGTGCCAACTGCATAAACATAAAGTGAGAGAAAAAGTTCAGTCACAACAATATAGCATAACAGGTGACAAGGACGGATATGTTGGGTACTAAAGAATTAATATAAGCTAGGAAATTCACAGATTTAAGTTGAACCAATTAGTAAGACTTTCATCAATTTAAATTTTCCCTTTTTGGTATTACCACTTAAGAAACAACAGAGAAAACTAAGAACCTATAAAAGTAAGTGAAATTAGTGCAAGTTAATGTGATAGGCACTGTCCACCAGCAGAGCAAAATAATCAGCAACTAGATCACACACCAGAAGTGCATAACGGTAGTCAACAATGAAGACTTGATCCACCCCAACACTTGTTCTGAAATTTATATAAAGTTGGCAGGTGTGGCCGCGTGGGGAGGACAAAGAAGATGAGATATAATTTGGAAGGTCATATTTTGCATACTAAAAGATTCTTCAAGGACATTATGGTCATTTGATTCAAATAAGTATTTGCCAAAATAGAGATCACTCCGTAAAGAAACAACCAAGAAAAGAAAGTGGAACATATTGAAGAAAATGTAGGAACTAAAAGATTGTAAATATAGCCTGTCGTGTACTCCATAGAAGAGAGTATACAGGTGAGACCATTGTTACTTTGTGACAAATGGGTCACTAAAAGACTGTAAAACAGGCACTATTGGATCATAGTTCATAGAAATAAGAAACAAAATTAAGAAGTATCGCACAGACTAAACAGCAGTAGTAAACAGGCTCGAAGAGTACAGCAGAGATATCAGGGGAAAAATTATATTAAATAACTTACTTAGCTGATTAGCTGTATAACCAAATACCAACTAGACGAACATATGATCACCTTAGAGATAAGGGTGAAAAAATATCCTTCAGACTTTCACGTTAGGTATAACCAACAAAACTTGGAAGGTCGGAAAATTTAAAAGATGGCCTTTTTCATGATATATATCACTCCTAGAGTCCTAGTTAAGCAATGGAAACAGTAAGTCCTTTCACTTACCACATAATATATAGGAAAATTGTCCTTGTCCTCCATATAAGTTGATCTCAAGCTGAATCGAATCATATAGATTACCCACAACGTAAAAACTAAGGTTGCGGAATCAAGCAGCGTGTGTATATCATATTCCATGACAAAGCTGCAGTAAAGCCTTATTGCTAAAAAAATAGCTGTCAGCTCTTGTGATTTCAGCGACAATCCTGCAAATCATCCAATAATGAGCCTCATGACAAATTATACATTATAGGACACAACTTTTGAAAAATATGTTTGGCATCTCACAAACGGCGAACTGGTTAATGCACTGGAATTTAGCATACATAGCTCGGACCATCACCATTCAATGGGGAACTTCTGAATTTGCTCCCCAGAAAGAGATGGTAGCCAGAGGAGCATAGTGCTACAAAATACAACCTACTGGTTGAGTCATCATTGAAGGCTTATAAAAGAACAACAACCCTGCAAGGAGACTATTGATTAGGCTACATACAATAGAAGCAGCAAAAAAGAAGGCTCAATAAGCTAAACAAACTTCAACAGAGTCTTAAGACTCTTAACCATTGTTGTTTCCAAACTAAGAAATTGACCTCTAATACCGATAAAAACAGGGTAAAATACAAGCAAATTAAATGCTGGCTTAGAACCTATCCTTTAAGCCATCAATAAACTTTCTAACTTGTCGCCACTCTGGAACCGAATTGAGCTCATCCTTGAATACTTTTCGAGTCCCTCCCCCCAAATCTTCTCTAGCTTAAGCGTATCAAAATAACTACGAACACATGTAGCGCATTGAACATTGCATCAGAATCCTCCCAAAAAAGCTAGGTACAGAGCGAAATCCATTCGATTCCGATTCAATAACCACTATAACACTCACAAAATCTCAAATAACAAGCAGATAGAAATAGAATAGGAAAGGCTGAATCTTTATTTAGGCAATTAAGATAAAATAAAGAGTCTTGGATGGAGCAATCAAATGAAAACATCGCAAATGAAATTAAGATGAATGAATGAAAGAAAGTACCGGCGCAAGTTTTCTCCTTGGTGAGCTTATAAATAAGGAGGGCGATGCCGATAGCGTGAACGGCTTCAGCGGCGACGAAGAGGTTATCGTGATCGTGAACGACGGCTCTAAGTAAGACCAAAGTAGCCATACCTGCAACAACCGCCATAAAAGCTTTAACCTTCGGAGGTTGTCGTTTAAGCCATATCATCATCGTTTGGATCGGCCTTCTCTGCGCCCTCATCTTCGATTTATTTAATTGATTTGAAATTAATTTGGGGATTTTATTTATTTATTTTGTGTGTTGTTTGATCTAGGGATTGGTTTTATTGGAAGCTCTAATTTATTATCCTAATTGTTTCCTAATTCGGAGTGATGGAGAGTTAGTTGAGTCACTCTTGCTTGTCTTCACAATTTATTCCGGCTATAGGGATTATGGTAACTCCGTCTCTCCTAAACCTTGTCAAATTAACCCGACTTTAATAATTCGAGCATAATCCGTATAAAAATTGGAAAATAGGAAATAGAAATTAGAAAAGGAAATAAAAATATGGAAATTTAATCAAGGAAACTAAAAATAATAATTAGGAGTCATGATTCATATTAGAATTAGGAGTCCATTATTCCTTGTTATAAATATACTTGTATTCAACCTAAATCATTGTTCATCTTCTCAAATCTTAGGAGGCAAAACCCTAATCATTCTTAATCATCAAGTAAGTATTCGAAGCTCTCTTTTTAGTGACATGTCGATACAAGACTGAAGAATACTCTCATGCGTAACTAATTCAATGCCTGTGTGGGTCTTTAATTTCATGCAAAATTGTCGTGGCTATTTCATTGGTAATGTTAGCCCTGCCAAAACGGATATACGTTGGTTTTGTTTAGGTAACTGTATCGCTATTCTTTCATCCTTGGCCACAGCCGAACAATCCACTGCCATCATGGACCTTATAGAAACAAGATGGTATCCAACATTGAAAGCCACCATAATCCTGGGATGTGATCCCAAGAATACGAGATGGAGGAAGTAGTACCTCTGCAAAACATACAACCACAACCACAACCACCACCCGAAAAGACTGTCCTTAACCAGACTTTAGGTCAAGAAAACTTGTAACATAGCAGCATACATTGAGATATCCAGAGCATAGTAGTAAACTATTGAGTCAAAAGTGCAACTTGATTACCAAAACTTGAATGTTTGTTTTCATCAGTAAAACCTAGATTTAGTTTCAAGTTCAACCAACCAGTTTCCTCTTCCTTCCTGCTAATTTTGACATCAATCATAATAGAAGTCTATATACACGACCACATAACATCATAAGCACCTCTTAAATCTTTGTTCGATCATCAACTAGAATCTCTCTACACCATCATCTAAGCTTTACCAAAAAGGACTTCTGTCTCAAAGGAATCACAACGTCCACGAAGCCGATCTTCTCATCACAGGCTTCATCTCTTTTTCTTCCTCGAGCGCAATCATACCCAAATGTGTCGGATCCTCTACCATCATCTTCGCCACCAGGTAACCGGCTATAGACCAAGTCTGACACTTTCGAGCCTGCTTTCCAATGAATCGTCCTGCCTTTCCGTCATAGTACTCTGGCCAGTTGTCTTTCGACAGCCGGGCTTCTGCCAGGTCTATGGCATTTTTTGCCATTTGGCGCCGCCCTGCCTTCATGCATGCAGCTGTTAAGAGCCACAGGAGAACTGCACCCACGGAATTTAGTATATAATGTTATTACATGATGCACTTTATATACAAGAGAATGGACTCACGAGAGAAAAAAGGAATTACGTTGATAACACAGACCGTCACCTTCAAAGATTAGTCCTCAAATTCCTAATGATATAAATGCTAAAATGCCTACCTCATCTGGAGGCATGAGATTCCTAGTAATCAGTGAATAAAGCTAGTATATAACAAGTGAAAGGGGGTGCTGAGAGAACAAGAAATAGTCTCTGAAGTCACAAAGGTAAAGTTGCATGCTTCCACATAATACCCCCATTCTAAAGCACCAGCAGCAATTTGAATAACCTTTACATATTTAAGAAAACAACCCATGTGCTATGTCTGATACCTTAACCCCCAACTTAATTCACGAGTATGAGATATACTACCTGGCCATGAACCCCCATTATGATAGCTCCATCTTGTATTCTTGGGATCACATCCGGTGATTATGCGCCAATCGTGGCTTTCAATGGCTGGATAGCATACTTTTAGTGGCATCTCACCAACCAACTCTTGCCATCTTGCTTCTATAAGGTCCATGATGGCAGTGGATTGTTCGGCTGTGGCCAAGGATGAAAGAATAGCGATACAGTTACCTAAACAAAACCAACGTATATCCATTTTCGCAGGGCCAACATTACCAATGAAATAGCCACCACGGTTTGGCATGAAATCAAAGACCCACTCAGGAAGGGAATCGGGCATCACATTGAATTTGTTTACTGCGGTATGAGAGTATTCTTCAGTCTTGTATCGATATATGTCATTAAGCTGCTTCAAGTCCATCCAATAGTAACTTCTCATGTGGTAGCTCAAAGCACGAAGACGTTTGACTATCTTCCCAATGAATTCCTTCCCTTCATCGTCTTCCTTCAATAAAAGTTTTGCGCACCTCAAAGCCATGAAGAACAAGGCTTGGATTTCAAGCGGATATCCATAAACACCCTGCACATAGAATTCCCAGATTTCACAAGAATATCAGAAATAAGTGGAGCCTATAATCCAAGCCCCTGTCAAATTAATAAAATATCTGTCCTTAGTCAAACAAATTTAATCTCCATAACAAACATATGTCCAAGCAATTGAAGTACAGAGTTAACTGAAAACCCAGCACACTAGCACAGTCACAAACACATGCAACTGATGCAAGTACTCTTGCGGTCTTGGAGGAAGTTGGTAGTCAAGGTAACTAACCTAACACTTCCGTATCAAATATCTAAAATATCTGGACAGGGAAGTAAATTGAGAAATTGAGTCACACATTCTGTGAAACAAATTGTTTCAAACCTCGTAATGTGGTCCAACACACCAACCTTGATATTGTTCAGTCAGATTCTCAGACTGCATGACAACATCACTCAACTTGGTGATAGAGGATGAAGTAAACTACTTCCATTCCTGGCCACGGGATCATTCAAGATATATATTTACCTATTTTTTATTGTGATGATCTTAGTTTTGGCAGTAAGCATTACGCAGCAATAAACTTTCGCTATGAAATGTACATAAGATACAAATATTGAGAATCTTCCGAAATCATAGTGCATATTTTTAACCTTTATATACAATCATTGTATGCACTTTAGTTATTAGGTTTTCCTTATAGCCTCATGTAAATATTTCCTAAGCTTTGTAATTACCTTAATCTAGCTAGATTCTAGGGTTCTCTCCTTTGTAATTATTATTAGTATAAATACATACATGTATTATGAATTTATGATCATTGATGAAATAAGAAAAACATTCAACAAAATTCTCTCGTTACAACAAATACTAAAATCATTCAAATATCTAGCCATTTCTATCTAGATTCTAGGGTTCTCTCCTAAGCTTTGTAATTACCTTAATCTAGCCATTTCTATCTTGTAGATGACATGTCAGAATGGCCTGGTGTCGCCACTTTAGAAATCTAAGCACAATTTGTGTAAAGGCCGCTTTACACAAGCATTTTCTAAATGTACTGGACATCAACTGAAATCCAACATAGCATTTTGTTCAGTCTTCTGCTTTATTTATTCAGATTTGGACTTGTCTTATTGAGAGCAAGGAACTAGAAACAGAAACTTGTCACATCGTTAAATGGGAAAATCTCCTTTAGTTCACTCTTCAACATTCCAACTACTACTTCAGGGATAATAAATGGCTGGCAGAATATGTGGTGAAATCAAAATCCTATTAAAATTCTCAAATTTTTGAGCCCATTTGAACACTTAAGAAAACTCCAACAAATTAGTGTATAAAGTTTGAGTAGGAGGGCTTACTGGCTTACCATTCTCCGATCAATCATGCAGCAACCATCAGCACAGAGGAGAGTTGGGAATGTATCAAAACCCTCAGAAAGACACAGACTGAGAATTAGCCGCATACCCTTCTGGCAATCTGGCCTGTCAGCTAATGACGTGTCTCCAGTACTTCTCGTGTATGCCCTCAGTAAAATGATCCACCAGAATCCCGAATCAACAGGAGCAACTCTTCCTATTGCACTTTCACCAAAGTCCGCGATTAAAGTCTCATGGTTTTTCACTGGATCATGGAGAACTTTAAAGCTAGCTGGCATCACACCCTCGGCTAGTTGGAATTCATCAATCTTTTTCTCCCATGATTGAAGGCGGATAGTTTTCAGAAGAAAATTCCTCACGATTTCAGGTTCCCCATTCATCAAAAAAGCCAACGCACTCGGGACAAAATCTCTGACAAAAACCTAAAAAGTGAAAGCATTTAAGAGTTTACGTCTTTTTGACCGTGTAAGACTAACAAATACAGGCAGATTTCATCAGTTCAACAGCTCCTGTAAGGAAAACTCGTATTCAGTACTTCGTAGTTCCAAAATGACATATTTGGAAATTTATTCACAATTCTGTGCTTCAGCAGAAATATTTCACTTACTCCAGAAGTCCAGAATACTACACCCCCTATCACTTAATAGTTTTTTTTTTTTGGTGTACTCGGGTCATGAGTACCACCACTCGGTGACTTGACTAACAGACACTAACTTAAATGATAACAGATATTAATAGTGAAATAACTGCAAAATCAATAGTATTAGGTCTGTGATCATGCATTTAGGTAACTTGCTTAGGCTTGCCCAAGCTTATTGACAGCTTATCAGTTCTCACAAGATAAAGATGGAGAAATTTAATTTAAATCATGCAACAAGAAAACAAAGTTCTGCACCTGATCGTAATTGCATTTTTCCTCAGAATTATCTAAAGCGGCAATAGTTCCAACAGGTTTACCACGCAAATAAACCAACGAACGCTTCAAAGCATCCCATGCTTCACCGACTAGTGGAGACTCAAGGACAGCATGTGTTCCTGGGGTAATATTTATGCTCGGGGTGTCTATAACAGATTGGCGACCGGCACACAAGTTATTTTCAGGATGATCTTCCTGAGAGGATATGACATGTGTAAACTCACTCAGTGACCTTTCATCAAGGGATTTTTGTCTGACGTCTATATTCATGGTCCGAGGCCTGCCTAAAAACTTCTCAAAATCACGTTCCTCGTTTTCATCATTTGTAACAGGCAGGGTTACGTTTCCGTTCTGGGCGACTTTAACAGAGAGCTCTGGCATGCTGAATGCTTAGAAGTTCAACTGACAGAAACTGATAGAGAATGACTTTCTCACAGCCTGCATTTAGAGCCATCAAAATTTCAATTAAGAGAGAGTTTACACTTGTATAATATAAGAGCTATTTATGTAACTTTAACATAAAAAATAGAGTTCTATTCATCCATCTATCTAGAACCTTTGTCGGTACCAAGCGCTTAGCTATGAAACCATCTCAATTTCACAAAACTTATGCTCCATAAGAGACGGCCTTACATGTGAGACAAATCAATTACCCATATAACCAAAGGTGGAATCCAGCGCTCAATAAGTATATGGATTAATCTCACACATAAGATTGTCTTTTACAAGACTCACTAATTACCAGGTTCTTAAGCATAAAATGATTGGCAGTTTACTCATACAACGGTATATCACTATTAACTCTGCCTCAGACACAGAAGACATCCAAAGCACTTAGTCAAAACTACCCGGATATCAGTAAGTGACAGAAGGTGAATTACATGACACTTGACAGTTGAAACCTTATCATAGCATGGCATTTTCACAGCCTCTCCTTCAATTAACTGAAAACAACAAACACTACCCCAGGGCCTCAAGGGGTCCCAGAAATGAGGGTAATAATGGTCGCAATCTTTTGCAATGTTATCACCAAAAACAGACTGTTTCTGAATAGCCCATAGTCCATGTTCATGAGTTGGTATGACAAAAAGCAAGATAAGCTCGATAGTTTGAGCGCAATGTTGCAGCAGTCGGTTCATAAATTCAAATCTCGTTCACGACAATAGAGGGTTTTACAGCCATGATACATACAATTACACAACTTATGATTAATCTGCCAAAATCACTAATGTTAATACTCCGTATCTCATCTGCACAGCAATGAGCGCATAATATCGTTATCAAACTAATTAATCATACTTGAGTTCCAACAATGATCAGGGTTCTTTTCTGATTTTATCATCGTAATTGATCTAATCCAAGATAAACCTCCTACCTAACCAACTACTATAACTAATAATAAAATGAATTAAACTAAACAGTTGATAAACTTGATTCGTTTCGTTTAATCTAACGTCCAATCTTCTTTCCATAAACATTTAAATGCGAAAACACAATCATGGAATCCCGTTTCCGGTTTCCCCCATACAAGTCCAGGTTGGGAATTCCGAACCGGGTTTACGTGACGCTTCCCCCAACATGTCATTGTACTAAATAGACCCCAAAAAAACGTGAAATCCTCCAAGAAAATCCATGGCGGATCATAGTAGTCGTAGTATTTTCTTGGGTAAGAATTATATATAATGTCCAAGAAATGTAACATAAATAAATTAGTAAAATCTGTAAGAAATAACATGAAGATACAAGAAACCCAAATACATGATTATCAACAAGTAAACATGATAATGGTGATAAATAAATGGCATTAATTCAAGAAGCCAGAATAATATGCATGAATATCATAGATTAATGGACGTCGATAATTAATTATTATGGAATTGGATGAAGAACAGCGTAATAATTAAAATTTAAAACAGACCTTTGGGGGAAAATGTAGCAGCAAATAAAATGCGTGAGAGAGTGAGTGCAATTGAGAAGCGAGTAGCATGTATATGGAGTGTATATGGAGTGTGTAATGTGTTATGGTCAAAACTCAAAATAATAATAAAAAATAAATGAGGTACGAGTTTTGTACCAGACTCTTTATATTAGTACGGACTAATATTCAACAAAGCGTCTCCCATGTGACGGGTCGGTATTTGTGACGGGTAATGTCACTCACAAAACGAATAAAGCAAAAGGTGGGGCACCCCTCCACTTGCTTTCCTCTCTCCTCTCATGGGTCATTTGTGAGTAAAAGTGGTACCCGTCTTCTCAAAGTGACGGATACCTTCCGTCACAAAGAGAATTGCCCAGTATTCAACGTATGATGTTTATATTTGTCATTTCTCATTATTCTCATTTCCATTACTTGCCAGCAGCTGGATTATTAGAACACAACAATAATCCACCGCGGAAATTATTTACAATTCATTATATTGGATAAATTTCGTGTAATCTTATTTTTCAAGGGGTAAATATCTTCTAAAAATAATATTATTATTACTTGTGCGTGGATGTGGATAGTGGGCCGGGTTGGACAAGTTAAGTTGGGCTAGTATGGAGGAGGCCCGAGTCCACACCTCATGCCAAGTGTGGGGGTGTTGAGGAGGGACGGGTTAGGGAATTGGTGACGTTGGACCGACCCGGTATAGTACTATAGTGGGTGGTCTGGCAGGCCTGGTGGCTTGGTGTGCATCTAACTGGGTTGGGCCGCAACATTCAAAACCCGAGTCCGGCCATTGTCCGGGCTTGTGGGCTGGGAAAAAGGAAGCCTGTGGGCGAATCAAGCCAACTGCAACGACCGTCCAACTCTACTTGTTGTCATAATTGGGTCTGGGAATTTGACTTAAAATACCTTATACCTTTTGTGGAATGAATGATTTAGAAAATGTTCAAATTTACCGTGTTCATTTTTTTTTAAATTAAAACTTTAAAGCTTCTAGCGAAATGATTTTTTATGGTTAGGTAAAGTAGTGTAGATCCCGCGCAATGCATGCACGGTATATATATGATGTTTATTTTTTAATATATTATTTATAGATTTAAATAAACATCTTTTGAATTTTTATATTTCACCACATGATATATTATGATTTGAGAACAAAATTGATATGCAAAACAAACCAAGATATCGAATTGAGTAATATCACAAAATATGTATTTTAATGAATATAATTTTTTAACCTATAATAATGATTTTTCTATTTAAAATTTTCTCAAATTATTTAAACGAATTCTCTATTTTGTCACGAAACTAATAATAATAATTTAGAGTTTTATTTCGTACAAAGTGAGTATGCGTAAAATCATTTTCTAGTAATAACATTAATGAACGATTTAGTAAATTATTATAGCAAATTGTTAATATATAATTTTATTTTATTTTAATTAAAATATTTTACTTTTAGAGTTTAATGAAAAAATATATAATGAAGGAATAATAGTTAATTAATGAAGGAAAATTCCATTTGTTTCCTTATTTGAGTTGGTGCACTTGAAGGGAAATTAAAATTTTTCATAATCCTTATTCTTTTAGAGAGTGTTTGGTTAGAGAAAGGGAAAGGGGAAGGAAATCAGAAAGGGGGATTGTCTTGATATAGGATTTGCTAGTGGGTGATATGTTAGTGAGACGGAATTAGCGACATTAGTGGTTGGTATTCGGTAGTATTATGGAGTTAGTATCGAGAGGTTATGCTATCATTGAGACGTTATCGTGAGCCGTGTTGTGGAAGTAGGCATGGTTGGTGGAGTTAGTGTTAGGTGTTCATGTTTTACAGGTTGGGTTTGAACTTCGGGGACGAAGTTCATTTTTAAGGAGGGAAGACTGTAATACCTCGGATTTTAGTCTTGGATACTTCTATTTAGTCTTGGATACTCTATCTAGTAGGGGGTACTCTATCGAGCAAGTAAGAATCAGATTCTGTTTGTGTTTTGTCCGTTAGTTACTCGACAGAGTTGGGTCAACTCGATCGAGTATGTTAGTTACTCGATCAAGTAGCTGCGCTGTTACGGGTTTTTGTTCAGTTTTGTTTTAAAAGAAAAGGGGAGTTTTAATATATATACATCGTCAGTTCTTGAAGGCCTTTTTCGTTTTTCATCTTCTCACAAAAAGAAAACTCAAACATCGTTACATTCTCTCTTCCTCTTTCATGTCAAAGCAAGTGGCAGAAGTGCGTAACTTTTAGGGCTTTYTATACCGTTGTGATCGTTGTATTGTGGGTAAGATCCTTATGTCGTCTTTATGTTAATTCGTTAATTTTGTTTAAACCCTAATTTGGGAGATTTTGGGGTTTTGGGTAGAAATCAGATTATGATGTTTAGTTATTGATTATTGTTGTAGGTGGCGATGTGGTAATCTTGTACATTTGTATGATTGGCTACAGTCATAGCGGAATGCGAAAAGGTAGGGTTTCCCTACTCGGTTATTGACTTCATGTGTATGCTTATAGTGTGTTTGATAATATGTTTATGGATGTTTGGTTGGATGATGTTGTATGGTGGAATCTTGTAATATCTGTGTTGCGAGGTGCGTCCTCGGCTGAGTGGGGTCACTTGCGGGAGTGACTTCACGCCATTGATTCGCCCTCAGTGGAACCCGCCACAGGAGGGGATGTGCACATTAATGAACATGGGTTTTCGCTCGGATAATATGAGCGGGGCTTAGGTGGGAACGGCTGCGGTCCCCCACTGGCAGGGCTACACACCTTGGTGTGTAGTCAGTGATATGGAGTGATGACGGAGTTGGTGTGGCTTGTGTTACATTTCCGTATTTGATTTGTGTTGCCAGTAACTGACCCCGCTTTATGTTTTGAAAACTGTGGTGATCCATTCGGGGATGGTGAGCAGTTGTTAAGAAGGTATGATATGTATGCGCATAGGATAGCTAGGGTGATCACCACGAGATTATAAGTCTTCCGCTGTGTCCAAGTTTTGTACCTAGTTGTTAGACTTGTGAGATGTTTGTACTTTTGGTTGAGACAGTTTTGGATGTCTTGGTAAACAGTTTAAATTCTTTATTTTAAGTACGTTTCGCTATTGTCTATTTGATATACATTGCCTCGGGAAACCGAGATGGTAGCACCTCTATGCTTAAGGTGGCCTTGATAAGACACTTTGGTGTATGAGGGTGTTACAACGTCGCCCCACCTAACATTGTCGACTACTTGTCGTCGTCGCCCCACCCCACTCCCAACACCACAACCGTCACTCTTCACCCTAAAAAAATCTCCCCTACCCTCGAAATCCGGCGGTCTGACCGGGACAGTGGGGTGGACTGTGGGCTACCGGCAAATTGCTGGCAAACTGGGGTACTTGGGGAGAAGATTGGTGGGTTGTGGTTTGTTTTAATTTTGGTGTGCGGGTGGTTTAGGTGGGGTGGTGGTGGTGGTGGTGGTGATGGTGGTGGTAGAGGCGTCGTGGTGGTGATGGTGGTGGTGGCTGGTATGGTGGTAGTCGCAAGTGTGGTGGTAGGAGAAAAAGGTGGTTAAAGGGTAACAACGGTAATGAAATTTCATTCTTTGGGGGGCGGGGGATAAGGAATTAGATGGATTGAGGGGTAAGGAAGTCCCTTTGTTTGTGTCAAACAAACATTAACAAAGGAAATCAATAACGTTGTTTCCCTTTCCCTTTCTTATAGACCCTCAACCAAACGCCCCCTTAGTATATAGGAGGATTTGTACGAAATTAGGTTGATATTGTGTTAAGGAGTGAGTCAAGTGCAAGACCAAAATGTCACCATTTTTTCTTAATTGTAAGCTCACTAGTTTAGTTGTTCTGTACATATATGGTCTAGTTAGCCTTTTTATTATTATCAATGAAACAAAATTGTCACAATTTTACAATTGTATGATGGGATCAAATAAATAAAAATAATTTTGAATATTTTTTTCATTGTTGATTTCAAATCTTGTTTGGTAAACATGTAAAGTGAACTTCTTAGATTGGTGTCTAAATAGTACATTTATCAAATAATCTACTAGATTATATGTTTGGTAAATGTCATACTATGTCATATTATCATAAAATCTGCTAATTAATAAACACATATTCCTAATTCTACTAATATACTTTACATAACTAAACCTACTACTAAAATAATAATATTATTATTATTCGCTATCATAAATATGCTTGAATCGATCAAATAAGGAGTATAGGACCATGGTCGATATTATATTTTTGAATGGAATTTTGATTATGATAAAACAATTAAATCTTTTACAACATTAGAATTGCTAAAAAATAAACGCAAAATATCTCGAAAAAAGTCGGCTAACTATATCATCAAATCATTAATAGACCTACAAAAAAACACCCACTGATTATCTCACAATCTCAATCGGGTGTATTGTATTTCCTTAGCCCTACCATAAATTGACTTGTGTTTGGTACAAAACCATCTTTATATTTCACTCATATTATTATCTTTAGAAACAAAAACATAAATAAACCCTTAAAAACAAATAAAGCAAATTGAATTAAAATATGGGATACGAGTATTATGATTCAAACCCATATTATTGTATTAGAAGTAGAAGAGAGCCCTCAATTTTTGATGGTTTCACTTTAAGACCTCTTCCATATCCTGTACTACTAATTCTTTTAGTAGTTTCTGTGTTTTTAGGCATCAAATTCACGTCTTCTTATGAAGAGGTTGCTGAAACTACTGAGGCTCAGGTTAATTGGCTGTTATTAGCCGCTCCATTAATCCTTATTTTCGCGGTAAAGTTGCTTTCATCAGTTGAGGGTCGTCGAAAAATGGGTTACTGTGGTGGAGCAAGGCAAGCAGGAGGAGGAGGAGGAGGAGGTGCTTCTCCATGGGGTGTTGCTGCTTTGATTGTTTTGTTGCTTGTTTTGGTTCAATTCCAGTCTAGTTTGTTTGGTTGAGATTGTAAGTGTAAGTTTTATCAGTGAAACAAATGTAAGTTTGATACAATTATGAATTAGGTCAAGTTAATTAATAACGTGTCTTAAAATCATGAATGAATTTTGAGATATTCAGATTTTCAAGTTTGATTGTCAACACTATGTAGTCCTCCGTATTGATTAAATAATAATCCGTACACACTACCAACTAAATTAATCGAGTTTCGGTGTTGGGGAGTGACCGTTATTGTTGTTCCCAGGCCATCTTAATTCTTGATCTATCCTCGGAAATTTAATCGAATGGACATTAAAGATGTATGGACATTTGCTTGAGCCCTGGGAACGTAGCAGTGTTGAAACTCATGAGGGAGTGTTTTACCGCCTTAATGGTCCTACCTGGCTCGAATCCGGATTAAACCAAGATGTATGGACATTTATCACAAATTATTATGGAGTATAAACTTGTACTGCGTACTATCACACGTATCATCATCATCATCATCATCATCATCATCATCATCTTAGCAATGGATGAGTTAGTGGATTAAAGGGGACCCCTATCGTTAAATATATATATGGACTAGATAAGATCTATCTCCAATAGCTTGCTTCCAATTGCAATCACATAATAATTATAAATATATCAACTTTTGTTTGTATTTTGGATAATGGAATGTCCATTACTGATAGCATTAGCATACCACTCCAAAATTAATACGAAATTATATGGAAAACACTAATCAAGAAAAGCACTTGTGAAACATCGAAACAGTTTGGATAAACGCTGCAATCCCTCAAGAAAAGGAGGCAGCAGATGGATAAATGGTGGGTTCGAGACCGAATTTCTTCAAAGGAGAGATCCAGGAGAAGTTGTATAATCCTCCATTCATAAGTAGAAATCCTATCAGGAAAATGGCTATCAAGGGAAGCAACAACATCCCGAATTGCATGTTACGTTCGAGTTGAGCATTCTTATAGTCTGCATCATGGTATGAAAATGACAGTAACAGAATTACAATACAGAATATTACAAGCAGATGAATTGGTGGAGTCGACATGGAACAAATTGCTTGACCTCTCCTGTCAACTCCTCTTCTTCTTATCTCCATGGATGAATCCATTGTTCTTCTTCTTCTTCTTCCGTCTTTAAACTTTATTTTTCAGAAATAATCGAATGTTGTTGCTCTGACTATGAACCATGGTTTAATAAGATTTGCATGTACTTTTAAGATAATATTCCTTGAGTGAGGAATACTTGAGTCAGCTTTTCATCACAAGCTTGAATTTCTCGATACTCCAAGCATTCTTGCTCCGACAATATTCGTTAATTCCTTGTATTTCTTCTCTCTCCTTTGTAATATGGCATTTTCTTGTTAACGCGACAAAAAAAATTGAGTACATTTTAAGCGACGTAGTTTGCAAAGAAATAAACAGAATTGGCATAGTTAGGTGGACTTTTTTCACAAATACTGATCCAGTTCGGTCAACACTTTCGGAACATGAGATATTAAGTGAAACTGAGCCCAATCAATAATGGCAGAACGAACTCTCCGAGAAGTACATGTTTGTTACGTATAGATTTACAGCAACTTACTAGACCTGTAGACCATACAGCATGAATACAACAGCATTACAGACTGCGCAATTGACAGTCCCACAAACAGCCTCTTCTAACAAGAGGAATCAATTCCTGAAACAAATCAAAGAATTAACATGCTTAAACCAAGTTAATACCGATTTGGAGTATGCCTAGATGTTAGCAATGAGCCAATGATACCATTGATCTGCGTGACCAATAACAATTTACAAGCAGAACTGATAGCGCAGGAGTCCAGCAAACTGTCACCTTCCAGAAAGGCTTCCAATGAACGTTAATCACTAGCCTTGCCGCCACCAACTACACTATAAGACGAGCTATCCTGTATACTTTGAGATGAACACCTACTCGAAGAGCTCCCTTCTGCGGTAATTTCTTTGTTTTGGAGCAGTTTTCTACTTTCCCGTTCACCATGTGCAACATTGTCCTGTATGAATAAGGTCAAACTGAATTGGTGAGCATGTTTGAATTATTTTTCAAAAACGGGAAAATATGCCAATAATAATCCAGAGTTTCCTCCATCCAGCTTTGAGTGTTCCCAATAGAATCCCAAGTTTTTCTTCATTTGTTCTAATTTTGAACTGTTTTTTCGCTGGGAAAGTGGATACCTGTGCAATCAATTGCATGGTCTAGGGAGTTCAATGGAGGTACTCTTACAAAGATTCCATCACCGATAAGACCCCAACAGAAAAAGTGTATATAAGGAAAACTCGGGCTATCAAAAGGAAACTAAAACTAAGGTTCAATTTTCGCAGGTAAGACTACGTAGGGTGTTATTACTGTTATATCGTCAAATTTTCCTAGAAAAATTGCCAAATTAGAGAAATAGAAAATTTAAACAGATGTATCGCAGTGCAAGATGAAACCTCATCAGTGGTTGATCCTGGTGTTTTCAGCACCAGACTTGTGGCAACGACATTGGAATCCTCATTTTTGTCTATTAGCTCATCTGCTTCTCCAGCGGATGAATTTCTGACAGCTTGTTGGCCTGAAACTTCGGTCCTACTACCTGGCTGTGAGGAAGGAGATATATGTTGGCTAGAAAGCTGTTGAGCAAGAGGATTAGGTGTCATGTATGGCATATAAGGACATGGATTCTGGAAGATACCCGGGTTCGGGCTACTGAAATACGGGTATGGGTGCATTGATGGATGCATAGGCATTGGTGTTGGAGGGAAGGCGACTGGCATGGGATATGGATAAGTGGGTGGATGTGAAAGAAGAGAATCTGGAGCAACCCACGGAAAAGTAGAGCCAACTCTCTGTTGACATTGTGCATTGAGCCTTTCAATATCTGATTTTAAGGTTGCCTTCTCTTCCCTAAGGTCATTCTTCTCTTGCGCTAACTGGGTCGAAGAAAAAAGAAATAGAAATTTTATATAAGGAATACTTCCTCTATTTCATGAATACATATTAGCTAGCAAACAATAGTACCTCAAGAGATTCTTCGCTTAATGCAACATGTTCAGCTTTAAGTTTGTCGACTTCAGCGGTTAACTCTTTCAGAAGCTGGATTGTATCATTAAGTATGGTTGTTTTGTCATTCTTGGGCCTCTCAGCATCTGTTTTCCACGATTAACATTCATTAGACAAACTTACCAACAAAAGACCGCGTAGGATAATAAGGTGTGCGTAAACTTGGGTATTTAAATGTCACTGAGTGCCTCATTTAAACAAAAGTCTTGGTCTAGCATGACTGACTCTGCAAACATAAATCATCATATGGAATAATTGCTACAAGGTGAGAAAATGGAAAACGGGAGAGAATGCAAAAACATATAAAAATAAATGTACTCATACTGTTAAACAACAACAACAACAACAACAACAGAGCCTTAATCCCAAAAAATGTACTCATACTGTTAAACGAGCTAAAGAAATATCATCGAGTCAACACCCATGTTTATGGTAGGAAAGATTGTGGCCAAAATATGATGGAAAGTGAGATAGAAACAGGTACAACTCAACAAGTAATACTGCCTATGGAAGCTGTAAATGCTCAGTTCTAACATATGTGTACAAGAGGTTCAAAATTTCCATCATACTAAAAAATACTCCAGTGGGTAAATGAATCACATGGTTTGCATGTTTGACCATAAGCTAAAGTAAAAGGAAGATTAGAAAAGATGTAAATCAAAGTTTACCAAGTGTAGATCCCAACTGAGAGAAGTGCTCATTCAGCTGATCCCTTCTTTTCTTCTCACGGCCAGCTTTCTGTCGTTTTCTTACAGCAGCTGGATCCTCAAATCCCTTTGACCATTTAACTAATTGAAACTCTGAGTTCTCCATGACCAAAAAACCAGTAAATTAAATCTGCAAGTCCAAGGTAATAGAACATGCTAGTGAATAGGGATGGTTTCATTTCGGAAAAGACATAAGCCTACACACAAATTTAGACCTTGTTTCAATACAATGATCAAAGAGCAGCCATATGATAACCAAGCAACCTGAATATTCATCTAATTAATGCATTCAATAGGCAATTAGTGATCATTCAGACACTCACAACATTCTGCCTACTTAATCCAAAAATTTCCAAGAGTGAGGTGTCCACTTAACATCATCATCGCCTGACGAGAGGCTTCCGTAAATCCAGCAAAAAAAACAGCTGAAAGTTAGAATCTTTCAGAATTGTTTATCCAAGTTGATGTTTCAGGATGTCACAGCAAAATAGCTAACTCTAAATTGCACAGCTGATTGCATACAAAACCCTAATTATAATTCAATCTCAATAAAGCTAACAGCTTGATTACACTAGCAGAAAAATAGTAATTGTTTGATATAAATTGTGATAGGATAGATGCAGAAACAAAATGACAGTAAAATCCCAAATTAAATTGACAAAAATAATTACAAAAAGTGATGCTGTAGTCGTCAGATACCCAAATTACAAGATTAGAAGCAGGCAGTACCCAGAAAAATCCCTCAAAAAAAGAAGTTGAAAATAAAGTGATGAGGTAGAGTAATAAAAAGGTAAAATCAATGGGGGAAAGGAAGAGAAAGTAATAACGAACCTGAAGATTAAATTGAGAATGTGATGTTGAAAGAATAAGAATCAATTGAGCAGTAATAATAATAATTAGAGAGAATATAATCAGAGTTTTGTGTGTCAAATGGTGTTTGTTGGTCATCAAAGGGGGACTATCGCCTATCGCAACAAGATAAAGATGGGATATTGGCCAGCCCCCTGTTTCGGCCGCTTCCTCCCTTTTTCACTTTTTCACTTTTCACTTTTCACTTCCACGCAACTCTCATGTTTTACAGGGGAACGAGTTAACGACTAAACCAGAGGAAGGGAAAAAGGGCATAATCACCACTAGGGGTGGTCCAACATTCCATAGCTATTTTGTTTCAAAGCGTTTTGCTTGTGACGGACACTATCCGTCATAAGCTGAAGACGGATAGTGTCCCTCTCACAATAAAACAAGTGAGAGGACAAGTGGGTGGAAAATGGAGCATCCATGTTTGGTGTCACTTGCATATTGTGAGAGGGGCACTATCCGTCTTCAGCTTGTGACGGATAGTGTCCGTCTTCAATGAGAATTTGTGATTTTTGTTTTTGTCATTTAATTATCTCAAGGTTAATACATATATGACCATCTTACACGAGAATCTAATATCAGGATCGGCTCGTTGTCTCCCGGGTCGATTTTTGAAGACAGAGTTAAGGAACAATTCCAACCCTGTCCGTCTCTACCCACCTCTAATTTGTTATTATTTGAAAATAATGTTGAACTAGTAACCCGACCTATCATGCCCTCGACCCGTACTAGACTCCGGGTCCACCTCCATTAGGCCCGACCCAGCTCGTGTTGACTCGCCCTCTGCCCCAGACCGGTGTCTGGTCCGCCTAGCAAAGCTCGTCCTGCACCCGGGTTTGAGTAAGCCTAATAAACGGAAATAGTTTCTCCGTTTTATAATTACAACATGTTAAATACTAGGTAATTCATTTAAATAAGTAAGGACATAAGCGGATAGTTAAGGGAATAACAAAAGTTTGTCTTAATTATCTAAAACGAACATATCTGTTTTATAATTGAGTAGGGGACTAATGAATTGAAATTGAGTTCAACCATCAGGGCCTCAGGGGTGTCTTAAACACAAAATGAAGGATAGGTGCTATATAAAAAAATGAGATCGTTGGTCGAAAAAGTCGAAATAGGATGAGACGAAGTATAATACCATGACGGTGTGAAATTAGAATTCTCATAGCTACTCGTGATGAAGGAATAAAGTTTTACACTTTGGAAATTTGGAGAAGGGGTGTGAATACAATTTTAAGGGATTAAATTGAAGTTAGTATTAGTATCTAACCTCATTCAGATCTTTTAAATTGACGATTTTTCAAGTTATGGTGTTCCGGAGTTTTGAAACGGAGATGAGAGTAAATCACTACCGAAAACGACGTTTATAAGAGAACTATCACTCCGTTCCCACTATGAGTATTATCAAATTATTATCTAGAGACAATGAACAATGTGTAACAATAATCATTCGGGTTTGACCATATTGTGTTAGGTCGATTTGAATTACAAATCAACTTTAGGTTTTCAATTCCACTATTGAGTCTAGTACGGTTCATGTTAATTTTTATGATGCTAACTGTGTGCACCGATATTGAATAGGTCTGACAAACAGATTAGATGATTTTATCTTTGTGTGTATCACATGTTATATACTTACATCTAGACGAATAATGAACCCTTCAACCTAAAACCAACCAAAATAAAATTTGTATCGTGTATGTCGACAGAATTACATAGACGAATCATCAAGTCTCAACTCTTAACCAAAACCCGCTAATTTTGTGTCGGGTTTTGGGGTCATGTTGTTGTCTGCCAGCTCAAACCGCGGACAAGCCGGCAACGAAATCCGCACATAAAAAGAGTGAAGGTGGTGGAAACAAAGAAAAACAACCGGAAAGGAGACATCTTTGGCAATTCTTAAATCATTGCACTACCCATTATCGACAACCATGGACGACGACGCCATTACTTTGGCAGCTCCCACGATCTTCATCTTTGTCGTGCTTCTTCAACTGCTCCCTACTTATTTTGACCGCCAAAGCAAGGTTCTTTCTTTTAATTTCATCACCTTCACCTTTCACTTTGTTTTTAATTTTCCAGATTCAACTCTAGTTGCGATTGTAATTTCGATTTTCGTTCCGACCTGTGCTGTTGTTTGATGAATTTTACTGAACTGAATTTGATTCAAGGATGTGTACCAATTTGTTTTTCATATAGAATCGAAAACTGACGTTGTATTTGTGTTGTCCAATATCATGATTTGATCAAGTACATGTTTTTTTGCATTTATAAATCAATACGATTATTCCAATTTATGAAAGGAGGAGCTTAAGTTTTTTAATCACAAATATTTTCGAGTTTGAATTACATGCAATTGGTAAAATCAGCTCCGAGCTCCTGTGTTTGATCAATTTTGGAGTTTTGGGCACAAAAATTGTTCAGATGTTTGCTCTATTTGTTTCAGGCATTAGTTTGTTCAAATACTCGTTGATTTTGCTTTTTTTAATGCCCAGAACGTGGGAACTACAAGTGATGAGGAGAAGAAGTTACGCGCTGAAATAAAGCAGCTCTTGAAAGAAGCTAGCTCCTTTTCTCAGTGAGTGTCTTAGCTGTTTGTTGTCTGATGTAGAGTGTAGACTTGTTGAATATGAATTTGTTATGCAGTAGATGTAGAAGGATATGTAGGATTTGGATGGTTTAGGTATTAAATTTGTATACTTTTCAAAGAAAATGAACTGAGATCATTGGTACTTGTGTCTCTACTCTATGCGATAGTGGCTAGGTGCAAAATCTGCAAATTCTGCTGTTTCGGAAGCTAAAGTTGCTTGAAAGTCAGTGGGTTTCAGACTTACTTACCTGTCATACAGTTCTTGAATTAGCTGTTTCATTTGGAGTTTTATTGATAATTGCCACTCGCTGACTAGTTGATCTTGACTGGTTTTGATGTAGTCATGTGGTTGTAACTTACTTAAAATGAAGGAAGATTTACACTTGTTATGTTTGCTTTAGGTTTGATTAAGTTTTTTATGGACTGAACTGTTTTGTGCTTTATCTGACCCCAGACCATCAACATTTGCTCAAGCCGCAAAGCTCAGGAGAACGGCAGCAGCAAAAGAGAAAGAGCTAGCAAAATGTAAGTGGGATTTCTTTTGTTTATCACTGGGTTTTCTTCAGCTGATAAGTGCTGCAGCCTGCATGGTGAAATTCTGCATCATTCACTAAACGGAGATACTTTGATAATATTGGCTTATTATTGTGGTGATGCACATTACAGTTCATGCTTTCAGGCTAGATTGCTAGCTCTTGTTGCCCACATTTCACTTTTCAGCTGAGTTTGTTCGTTATGTAATAATGTTCCAGTGCCTATAGAAGCACATTTGCAAACTTGCTACATTAGTGTATGATGGCCTTATACTCTTTAAGAGTTTTGGAAAGTATCTCATATGGATACCATGTTACCATTTTCTACCAAATTATCTTTCAAATGTTGGAACATTTATGCAGATCAAGAACAACGGATATTGCAGAGGAAGGCATCTTACGATCCATATATGAAGTACGTGACTCCTGTAAAGGTGGGTATTTGTATCTGTAGACTGTGGTGCTACTCCTGAGTTCCTTGGAGATTGCAAGTTTTATATCAACCTATTTGTTTTGCAGGCATTAACTTATCTTCTGCTGGCATTTTGGTTTTGGAAATCTCCTATTGCAGCAATTTCCAAAGAAGTTGTTCAACCCTTTGGTAAGGGACATCTACTATTTTGTTGTTCCCAAAAAGATGAATAATCATGGTACTAAATTTCGGTTGGAGGCTTGATTTAATCGGTTAATGTGGCATTATCTCAGTCGTTTGGATATAATGCAGCTGATGCCGTCTCATTTGCGGTTGCAGTAACCTTCAAAACCTTAATAACTTGGTCACATGCCTTGTCCTGACCGTTGTTTAATACCATGGGGTCAATTATCATCATTAGTTGTTTGTGCCATAGTTTAATCCAAAAATCAATCTGAGTGTAACCTCATTTCATCATTTGTCTACCTTGGTGCAGGAAATGTTTTATCTTGGAAATCTGGCAGTGGTTCGGCAGACAAAGTGACGGTATGTGCCCCATTCTTGTAAAAACTTTTATCTCTAGTTACGTGATTGGTGAGATGTGCTTATACGAATATAAACGGAAAACTGAAAATGTGCTCATACGAGTATAATTGCAGGTTGGAATCATACCTTGGCTAATTTTGTGCACTCGAGTGAGCAAGCTCATCTGTCGAAAGGTCATCGCATAAAGACTTCAAGAGACGTGCTTTTTTGTGCTGCCACCCTTTATTTACTCGGCAAAGGGTCTTGGATCGAGTCTTTTTCATTCTGGCTTAATCCACCTTTTCACCTTTCACCATTCTGTTAATACAAGCATCTTCTAATTTTCCTGTTGGATTCCCTTATTAATTCACGTGTGTCGATATCATCCCCCTTCCCTTTTGAAATTTCCTTCTGACAGGATTTAGAGGTTGGTCATCGTGTAATTGAAACTGCGACTAATGATTCTTAGACCTTCAGCTTGTACCACTAGGTCGCGATTTAAATTTTAGTTTTATCATTGTTTGAACAAATATTTGTAATGGTGATGCGTTGTAGCTCGTCACTTTTATAACTAGTTATGTCTCTCGTAAACAATGGATAGTACATTCATATCAAAGATCGAACTTTAAGAAAATTCCTGGCACGCGGGAAGAAGACAGATGGGAACGAGGGGAGCGAGAGCAAAGCTAGTTCAAATGGTGGGCTGTCTTCATGGTCCCTAAAAAGACTTGTTTAATTATGCATTTATAGTTTTTTTTTGGCAGCGATTATGCATTTATATTTTATTTAAAACAAGTTTTAGTTAAAAAAAGTTAAAAGTAGGGGTGATAATTCTCAAACTTTTAGTTAAAAAAAGTTCAATTTGTTTTTTTTTTTTTTTTTTTTTTCTAATTTTCTCAATTTCATTAATTATTCGTCCTGATATTTCTTGCCTCAATATCAAATCTTGATTGCATACGACAACTTTGCCATTGGATCATAACAAAATGAGTTAAAAGTATGGGTGATAATGAGCCGAGTTGAGCTGAGCCCGGGGTTAGCCTTGCTCGACTTGTGCTCGTAACGCAAAACTCGAGCCTAAACCCAAGCCGAGCTTTGATAAAACCGAACTCGAGTTACTCACAAGCCGTCTTGTCTCATCATCTCTCCAAAAGAGGTACTAGTGTCCCTCTTTTGAATCCCAATTTAATCTTTAGTCTTCACCATTTTTTTGTTTTAATTGTCCAAAACCCAGGCATCCCCGACGAGGAGTGAGAACCAGTACGAAGCAGCGCAAAATCCCAATCAATTATACCAAAACAATAAATCGAATCCCTAACCCTAAAGTCTAAACAAACAAGTTATCCCCCAATTTAATCTATAGAAATCAACAATAAAAAATGGCGGGAATGGGGGATGGATATGTGGGAACAGCGCAAGACGCGGTGAGAATAAGGAGGTTGCAGAAACAGCGTGATGCCGAGCGTCGTAAAATTGAAGAACTCAAATCTAAGTCTGCCTCCGTCAAGGCCCAAACTGGCCTCCTTCAATTCGGCTCCGGCACTTCCGAGGTTTACCTTTTTTTAATTGTCTTACGATTCAGCTGATTACGGCTTGAATTTAATTAATTAATGTCTATGTTGTATTTTGGTGAAACTAGGGTTTTTAGTTATTCTACTTTGGTTCCACCTATATTTGGATAACTCACCGCATTTGACATGTTTAGTCAACTTTATTCGTATTATTATGATGGGGCGGAGCTACCTGGGGTTGCCTCCCCACTTGAATTTTTTACTTCAAATTTCTGAAATTTCCATTCGTCTTAAGCTCTCGACTGGATGCATGGTTTTGCCGTATGACTATTCGCTTTAGTAGCCATAGTGTCATTTTGAAACCGAGGCTCTGTTGAGTGTTGACTGTTGTTAGTGTTGCTGCCGTTGGTGCCCATGTACTCCCTCCATCCCAGTCAATTGTTTACCCATTCCATTTTGGGTATCTCATTCAATTGTTTACCTTTCTATTTTGGGAATACTTTTGATGGGTAACTTGATCCTCCTCACTCAATTTGGTCCACTTGTCATCCAATAAATGGTCCACTCTTTTTTCCTTGGTCTTTGTGCCAAAACCAAAGATATACAAATGACTAGGACGGAGCCACGGAGGGAGTATCAATTTGGAGCGCAGTCACCTTGGTGTAGTTAATAACTTATTAGCCCTTGTGTATGTGAACACTGAAAATGAGACTGTCTTATTAACAGTTTTGTGTGGATGAATGATGCATCCTTCATATTGCAACATGAAAAATCATAGACTGATATGTAACTGGTGAGCTTGGAATTTGTGTAGGGTGGAGCGTATTAATATACTTAATTATTCTTCCAACATGCATGTTGCAGATTCTCGAGACTGCATTCAAGAAAGAAACTATTGGTCTTGTTACAAGGGAGGAGTATGTTGAGAAGGTATTATTAGACTACTAAATTCATGCACTTTAGTATTGCCCTTCTCAATTTCATGTTTTCGAAATTTTTTGTTTTTAATCGGTGCTAATGTGGTATTGTGTTTAATAGAGGGTCACCATTAAGACTAAAATAGAGGAGGAAGAGAAAGAGAAGCTGCAGAAGATTCAGGAAGAGTGAGTTCAATTTTAAAATTGTGCATGGTGTTTCTCCTTGGCATCTACATGAGTGTTTTAGCGTACTTTTCTCACTGGTTTGCGCTCGTTTTCTCTATTTTCATGTCATCCAGAGAAGCTCGGCTTGAGTCAGAGAAGCGTCTAAAGAAGAAGAGGAAAACAAATTTCAGATTGTCATTTTCTGAAGGCCTTGATGGAACGGAGGAAGAAGTTGAAGAGACTAGTAAGCTCTGTTGATTGACTTTGACCTTTAATAGCTAACCGTTTATAGATGCTCTGTAAATTTTCGAGTGTATGGTGCTAACAGAATACTTGATAGCTTCACCAAATAGTTTATTCTTTTATGGATATACCTAATTTGAACTAGCAAGCATTGTGGTATCCTATTTCATGAATGAGACGTATAGTAGTACTTTAAGAATACTATTGATCATTTTGATCAAAAGTGGGTCAAGTGAATTCTTGAAATTCTTCTGGGTTTTTTTTGAAAAGAACTACTCTTAGGAATGAACAAGGGAGGGGGAGGGGAAATCCTGAGTGAGTAGATGGGGTCTCGAAGGTTGATCTAGACTTCTTGTAATGTATTTTCTCTGTACTGCATATTGACTGACATAAATTTATTGCCTTTATCTATCTGAAGTCCCCACAGCAGAAAGTGAAAAGCTTGTCAAACAAAAATGTGGGAAACTTGGAAAGGATCCCACTGTTGAAACCAGCTTCTTGCCAGACAGGTCTTGCATCTTCACTTTAAATGTATATTCTGGTGCCTGTCTTGCACTTAAATTTGTAACATTAGAGTTTTAAATGATGTAAAGTGAGAGAGAAGCTGAGGAACAGGCAGAAAGGGAGAGGCTGAAGAGACAATGGGTGATCGAGCAAGAAATGATTAAAAGTAAATACAAACCTTTAAAATGTCCTTTCAAACTCAACAACCCTATATCTTGTGCTCATTGCTTTCCTGATTTGGTGTTTCAGATGAGCCTCTTCAGATTACATATAGTTACTGGGATGGAAGAGGCCATCGGAAAGTGATCAAGGCTAGTGAATTTCTAGTTTCCTCTTTACGCGTCCTACATATTGTAATATTTGCATTGATCTTCAATTATTTTCTTTAATGCCATCTCACGTCTACAGGTGCGCAAAGGAGATACTATTGGGGCATTTCTGAGGGCAGTGCAGCAGCAACTTTCCCCTGACTTTCGTGAAGTCCGAACTACTTCTGTGGAAAATCTTCTTTATGTAAAAGAAGATCTGATCATACCTCATGTACTATACTTTTTTATATCATATGTTGCTTAATTTTCAAATAGTATGTGTTTTTTTTCCTTTTCTTGTGCTTACGAGTTACGGCTCACCATTTAGTGTTTTTGTTTCTGTAGCAACACAGTTTCTATGAGTTGATCATAAACAAGGCAAGAGGCAAAAGTGGACCGGTGAGTTTCTGTCGGTCGATCTTATTTTGGCTTAGTTAGATTACAATCTGCTATATATACATGTTTAAGGTTGCTAACTGATGGTGCAAGGCAAAAAGATTGCAATTCAGAAAAAGTAAATAGAAATATTGATAGCTAAGAATAGGTAATCAGTTTTCTCCTGGATTATTTTTGCTACACATCACTCTCTTGGAGATGTCTTGAAAGTTCATTAGAAGAGGATGGTTGGTCGTGAACTTATCAGAATCCGTGGTCGACTGACAAAGAACTTACTCACTACACCCACCTTTCTTGAATAGTCACTTATCTTCATCATATTTTGACTCTTCTATCATAAGTATATGTATCTGATTTATTCTATGTATAGTACTTGTGGGAAGTTGTTACAGTTGCTATTTTACTATTTATCCTGGTGTTGCATACTTGCATATGATATTTTTGAACTTTGTAGATAGTAACTTCGTACTCCATAGATTTTGCATAAATACGGTGTAATATGTGCATTACTATTGGATGGACATCTTGTAAGCTTTGTTGAGATTTTGTTTGCAACTTTAGATGTGGTTTTTGATAATTCTAATATTTAGCTCTTGATGTCCTAGAGTGGAGCAATTGTCTTTGATTTATTGCTTTCTTTCAGTTTCACTGATGTTTGCTGTTTACTTTGTCTTTGACAGCTTTTCCATTTTGATGTACACGAGGATGTGCGAACAATTGCTGATGCAACTATTGAAAAAGACGAGGTACTCTTCTTTTTGGTTATCTGCTTCTGTTTATCATGAATGATCATTTCTTTTGGTTATGGATATCTTGGGAATCGCCTCTCCCCTATTGTGGGAGAGAACCTGACCCCCTTGTATCGGACACGGCTATTGTGGGCCTTAAATGAAGTGTCCTGTCATGTCAAAATCCGGAGTGTCGGACTCATGACACACAGCCAAAGTGAACAGCCATGTTATAACGGTTAATATAGAGACTTCGACCCCTTAGGATTTACATATATGCATCTTAGTTTGTAATAATAGATTATTAGGGATATTTGTAAGTCATACTTGAAGGTTAGTTTCTGCCTGTTGAACCATGGTCATGATACGAGTATTTTTTTTGTAATATCATAGGCTTTTAAATAATATTTATCGTTATTGTGAATCGTTAATGTTTCCTACTACTAGAGCTATACTATCAAATAACCTTCTTTAGGAGGCTTTAGTCAATGAAAATTCTCTTTCTACCATAAGCTTATGGAGATTGAGATTCTGGCACGCCGTCTCATGACTTTCGAAGAGTGCTAGTCGATGATCACTCGCTAGCACTTGACGTTTCAAGCTTGCATTCTTGCCTTGAGAGAAGGTTAGAGTGTGCTCCATGATCCGGCTCGAGCCTCGGACAATGACATGAAGGAGCATGGGTTGAAGGAAAAAGTTTACATGGATGATAAGGCTGTCTTTACTGTTCATCTATTTAACTCCTTTAATTTTTGTGTTGTACTTTTCGAAACCTTTCTTTTCATTGAATTTCTTTCTCGATTTTTTGTTACTTCTTCCTTTTGATTTTTTATTAGCACCAAGTCTCTCTTTAACCCTCATTCAAAAAGTTCTCGTTTTTTCTCCTTTTTTTTTGCCCCACACTATCTTGCTTCGTTTTACTATTATGTTTTTTCTCCCCTCCCTCGACTTCCTCATCATTTTCCCACCTCATAATCAGTGGCGGATCCAGGGAGTTTTTTTTTTACGGGGTCCCTTTGATTTCAGTGAGGTAGATACCGTATCCGTGGTCGGTTAAAACGAGTTTTTCAAAAGCTTAGCTTGTGATGGGGTTAATAGGGCAATCGTAAATTTTTCCGGCCTATTCGCTAGTCATAAAAATAGATAGTATTATAATTACTCTTTTTAAAAGTTTTTTTAGCTTCTTAGAAATACAAATACAAAAAAAAAATCACATTAAGCTGTGTAAATGGTGTATAAAACTTAGTTGCTAAACAAGGCGGATATTCCTTTCATTTCGTTCATTTTTTTATGGGTGATCAAATTATCAAAAAAACTATTCCCAAAATAAAATGTAAATAAATGATTGAAATTTAAGACGGTCTAAAAATATAATAAGTAAATAAATAATAGTACGAAGGGGTATAATTTACAACAAATTCTTGTTTAAGAACACCTGTCTTAAGCTAAAAACAAGTTAAATATTACGGATAAGACAAAAGTAGAATGCATAGAGATAAAAAAAAAAAACGTTTGTCATATATGTACAAGTGTGATGATATTTAACCCATTTAAATATTAAAACGGGCTTATGAGACTAGTTTAGTGTTTTAACGAGTAGGTAGATAAATGTGCGGGAAGGTACATTATTGCTCATGAAAATTAAGAACTACTCCTTTTTTTGTGTATCAAAGGTGTATGCTTAGAGATAGCTTATAGGTTAATGACAAGTAAATAGCTAGCTACTTCCGTCACTGAGTTTGTGTACTCACATAGGAATGCAATTGTATTTTTTATTCCTTAATAACTCATTCAGTTAAAAGAAAAGTGGCAATTTATGGTGTCCCACAACTTCCTTTAGGGTGTCCTTCCCAGTTCCCACTAAAAGGCACAAGTTCACACAATTTTTTGCAGAGTTTGCGGTGTCCTATGACCCCCCAAGCCATAAGGTGCATCCGCCACTGCTCATAATGATGGTTTCATATGACTATACACGCTAGTTGATCCCATACCATTTTTGGCATATTGCTTTGTTATTGTTGTAGCTTTGTATAGGTGGAATATTGATGTAGATTTGGTGGATAGCGTTGTGTGGTATGGGTGATAACTGATAATTGGCTTTGAGTTTTGACAAGATCATCTGGCTATGATCTTAAAAATGGGTCCATATATCTCAAATGTCTTCATTCTACAGCTTTCATTTTTCGTAATATTTTGAAGTAATGAGGTGCATATTACGAAAAAGTGGCTCAACATCTTGCTTCACCCTTTTGCAGTCGCATGCCGGTAAAGTTGTAGAAAGACATTGGTATGAAAAGAACAAACACATTTTCCCTGCTTCGAGATGGGAGGTACCTTATTTTCCATCATTTCTTCTCTTGTTTATTAAGTGTATTGTTAATCCCTTGGTTTGCTGGTATAACGGACCTTCAAATCACTTGACTATTCGTAAATAAGAGTCAGGTTATGAATTATGATTGTGGCTTTCTAGAACTTATGCCAGCACCTGAGTGGGGGTTTATGCTTACTCTGACGTCTATTGTAGAATGAATTGAAAATGTCCCGTATACTTGCTGATGGAACGACATGGTTTCCTTTGCAGATATATGATGCAACCAAAAAATGGGAGCGTTACACTATTCATGGAGAATGATTAGTTTATGATGAAGATCGAGCAACCAGTCACTTTGTAAAATGGATTTTGCTCTCCCCCTTTTAAAACTCGAGTATGTATCATTACCTCAAAAGAAAGAAGTAGCTTTATAGTCAGCTGTCCTTAGTATCCATTTTGTATTTGCATTATGATAACAATGGAAAAAAATTTGGAATGTATGTAGCACTCGCCACTCGGTATCCAATTCACCTATTTGACATGGTAAAATTGCTTTGCCTATTTGTCAACTTGTTATTGAGGTTTGTGTGTAAATTTTAACAGATTATATTATGCTAGAATAAGTCATTCCCCCAAACCTAAACCTTTTGTTATGGTAATGTTATTTCATATTTGCATACGTGAGACGACCGGTCATAAATTGGGAAAAACGGGGCTCTACATGTAAACTAATAACCATAATCCACCTACCAAATTGGCCTTTCATTTATGATATTGAGACTGTCACTGGACTCACAGCTCATTGCTGGATGAATATGCACATCACTGAGATATTAGCTTTGCTGGATTTGGGAATTTGTCTGTAGACTTTTCCAAACTTAGTTTCCTTAGGAGGAGAATTATCATAACCTGCTTTATTTTTAGGTGCATTCGTTTTTGTATATTCAGACTAGGAATTGTACTAGGAGTTGCTGCTGCACATCTGTCATTCGGAGCCTCTTCGCTAATGGTAATTCAAAGGACGAGCATTGGCGCTTGGAAGTAGATAACCAATCTCAAGGAGTTGGAAGCTCGACTTGGCATCTTATATTACTGCATTAGGACCACATTTGTCTAAATATGTTTTGGAGTTATTAGTTTCTTTAACCTGTTTGGTTAATCCATTATTGGTGTGATCCTTCCATAAAAGCTAGAATTCCGTAACCGTAATGTATTTCTGTACTTTTGTACCATCATATGTAAGCATTAGGAAGATTACATTTGTCAGGTTAAAGTACGAGAGAACAGATGGGAGTATTGGTATAGCATTTAGTGCTTTATAATGCAGCTGTACTAGGATATTAGACTTTAGGCAGCTTGGACCTCACATGCTTACATTGTATAGTGAATGCTTCTTCATTAACGAATAACGATGTTTCACCTTTAGTAACATGCCGTTTGTATAAAACCTCTTTTTACCGTTGCCAAAAAAAAAAAAAAAAAGAAAAATTCAAAGTCCCAACTCCCTTTGTCAGCCCCACCAAATTGAAGTGCGCAATTGTGAACGCCAGTTAGCTCAACCACTACGGTCATTAGCAGCCATGGTTAGATACGCGTAAGCATCCTGATACCCTAGTGAGTCGTTTTGCACCCCCAACAAGAAAAACAATGGCTTGCTTGCCTTGTGGGACTTCCATTAAAATCCTAAATATTTGATTTTACCAGGAAAAGTGTTAAGTTTAATAAATACAACAAAGTAGTTGTGAAGATACAAAGGACACAAATGTCACACACAAATCCCAAAAACTCCTTCAACATGTGTATATGCAATTAAATTGAGAAAGAAGATGATATCTACTTTAACGGCGATTTGGCATCCTTAATTATCTAACCTTTTATTCAAGGTTGCCTGCCTAAATATCCGACTTCCTCTATAAATTTCACTCATTTCCTTCCTTTCTTTCTTCAAACTTACACTTTACATCAGAGTATCACACTAATAAGCTTTGTTCAGAAGATTGTGTCTTCTTATTAAGCTTTTGTTTAGTCTAGTCTAGGCACATTTCAATGCGGATAGCACCCGTAGCGGTTGTCTTGACACTGTTGATCAGTGCGACCGTCTCATATGGCGTGCCAAAGACAGTAGAGGTTACTGGGTTTGCTGAATGTACTGACTGTCAGCAGAACAACATTCAGCACAGTCATGCACTTAAAGGTATAGCAAGACCATACCACCATACATACTCCCCATCTTTCGTGTTTTAATTAATCTGCTCTCCCTTTCGCCATTTAAACGTAACTATTACATAGACATTAGACAGTAAACCACCTTAAATCTCCGTCTTCAATCTTATTTATTTTTCGCATCTTTTATTTATCGTATCACATTCCCACAAAAAAATTCAACCATAGTTTTTGATATTGATTGTTAGTAAACTCATTAGGGCAGGAGTAACAACAACTTCTAATGCCTAATAACTAGTAGTAATCGGACAATGCAGCTAGCAACTTTGAACACAAGTCGACCGATCTCAGCTCGTGAATCGTGATCATTAAGGAATAAGTTTTACTGAATCTGTTTTTGTAACATAGATAATACTTGAATTGTGTGTACATTCAATCCTCTTACAATGCCGCCATTCAATCCTACAATACATGGCAAGCATGAAGCATAGCATGATTGCATAAATTACCTGATCATCTAGTTTTCCACAAATTTAAAGAGGACTACTGGTGTATGAAACGGCAAGGCAAAATAACGAACATGTAACGGTCTCAAATAATGTGCAGGTCTCAAGGTCACTATTGACTGTAAGCTTGCAAATGGCAAAGTTAAAACAAGAGGATCGGGTGAGCTTGACGAAGAAGGGAAATTTCGAGTCGATTTCCCGAAACATCTAGTTAAAGATGGAAAATTGAAGGAAGAATGTTATGCTCAACTCCATGGTGCATCAAATACACCATGCCCAACTCATAATAATGGGATTGAGTCTTCAAAACTAGCCTCTCTATCTGAAACATCTGATGGAAAACATACATTTAAGCCTGCAGGAAAACTCGAGTTTTCTTCAGCTACATGCACCTCAGCCTTTTTATGGCCTCACTTCAAGTTACCCTTTTCACACTTTAAAAAACCATATACATTTCCACCTATTTGGAAGAAACCACTCCCACCCATTCCAACGTTCAAGAAACCCTGTCCTCCTATTGTGCCAATCTACAAGAAGCCGCTCCCACCACCCGTGCCAGTCTACTATAAGCCACTCCCACCACCCGTACCAGTGTACTATAAGCCATTTCCGAAAATTAAGAAGCCATGTCCCCCAATATTTAAGAAGAAACCAATCACTTTACCTCCGCTTCCTGAGTTGCCTCCTTTCCCTAAGAAGAAGCCATGCCCTCCTCTTCCTCAACTCCCTTTTCCTAAGTTCCCATCTCACCCGAAATATGAAATGCCATCTTGGCCAAAATACCCTCCGCATCAATGAAATATCGTTTAATTTGCTCGTAGCATGCATCCATATTATACTATATGGTTTAAGTAAATTATTTATGTTGTCACTTGTCAGTCTTCCAACAATAAGATCATAGTGGTCTGTACTAGTGCAGTGGGAGCTACATACAGTATATTAAAGATTTAAACAAGTAAATGTAATGGATATAGTCATGTAGTATCACAAATGTTGTAATGCGATATGTGATTTTAGTATGCTTTTATTTTGCCATTGTCAAATGAAACTTGTCACAATTTGTGTTGATTTATGCGAAAAAAATCTCTTTTATATATATAGATTGATTGATTGTTAAATAAGACCGTTTCATATACATAAGATTATATGGTAACAATAAGCTCAATTAATATTAAGACGGTGTTATAGGAGGGTTTACGCATGGCAGACCAACGTGGTGCTGTATTTGGTTTTGATAATGATGGCCCAACAATAAAGAGTGGGCTTAGTGGGTTGGGCTTTTGGTTGTATTGGTGAGTTGTTGAGGAAAAGGTCAAAAGAAAAGGAAAAAAAGGAATAAAAAAAAGCGTGTAAATAACGCAGAAACGGATCTCCGCTTAAGAAAAGAGGAGAAATATCCTCCTCAAAAAATATCATCACCCATACCCTAGTTAAACCCGTAACCACAGTTAAGATGACACCATCCCCACCCACGTGTCCACAACCAACGTTACAGATGAATCCCTACTCCCAAAATGACTAACCTACCCTCCACCCTTCCCTTATATAACCCCACCCTCCACCGCCTCCACCTACTCATTCACACATCTCTCAACACCTCAACACCCTAAAAAAAAACAACTTTGAAAAATGGGAAACCCTAAAGTATTCTTCGACATGTCAGTGGGCGGAGCCCCCGCGGGTCGGATCGTGATGGAGCTTTACGCAGACACGACCCCGCGCACCGCTGAAAACTTCCGTGCTCTGTGCACCGGGGAGAAGGGTACCGGAAAGATGGGAAAGCCGCTCCACTTCAAGGGATCCTCTTTCCACCGTGTGATCCCCGGATTCATGTGCCAGGGCGGTGACTTCACTGCTGGGAATGGTACCGGAGGGGAGAGCATCTACGGTGCTAAGTTCGCTGATGAGAATTTCGTGAGGAAGCATACCGGTGCTGGGATATTGTCGATGGCTAATGCTGGTCCTAACACGAATGGATCGCAGTTCTTCATCTGTACTGCTAAGACAGAGTGGCTTGATGGAAAGCACTGTGTGTTTGGACAGGTTGTTGAAGGGATGGATGTTGTTAAGGCTATTGAGAAGGTTGGGTCAAGCAGTGGTCGTACTTCTAAGCCTGTTGTTGTTGCTGATTGTGGACAGATCTCTTAGATGATTTCCCCCTCCTCTCTTTTAATTAATTATCGTCGTCGTCTTTATCTTATGTTATGTTATCCTTATGTTATGTTGATTAGATCTGATCTGGTGCCTAAGTTTTATTAGGTCTGTGGTCTGTCTTACTGAGTGAGGTACGGTCTTAGTGTGGTGGTCTTTTAAGAGTTTAGAAATGTGTGGTTGAGTCTTTTATTTATGCTGGACTTTTTAGGGCCATTTCAATAAATATATCCTTATTGTCTTAGATCAGATCTCTTTTTTATGGATGTTTGTTTTTCACTATTCTAATAATTAGACTCCTAGTTCTGGGATTAAAGGAAATGGAGACAATTCAAATTGGACAACTCTCCACCATAAAATGACGACACAACATATCTCATCGATGACTCCGCACGTTTTTTAAAACATGAAGCAATGAATGAGACGGAGGAGGGATTAGAAAACCAATAAAAAATTGAAAACAAGATGGGGGATAATAGCATCCAGCGGTTGGTTGTTTTGAAATGGACAAATTTGATTAATAGAAAAACTAGACTGTTAAACTTATCACTTTATCAGGAGACTTTTATGCGCTTATTGCTCACGTGATTCCATTGAATTTTGCTATGGACTTAGAAGTGCCCAATTCTTAGCGTCTTTGTGGGCCTTGGACCCATACTCTATTTCACATTGCTCCTGCTCCATTATTGTCTATTATTTATCATTGATGATGAAGCCAAATAACTTATCAAAGCGTCTCCCTTGTGACGGGTCGGATCCGAAGACGGATAATGTCACTCACAAAACAAATAGGGGGACAAGGTGGGGGCACCCCCCACTTGCTTTTCTCTCTCCTCTATTTGGGCATTTTGTCTCACAAAATGGTGTCCGTCTTCTCATTTGTGACGGATACCTTCCGTCACAAATGAGAATTTGCCATAACTTATATAGTTTTCTGAAACAAAATTCTGCCTCCCTATAGTTTTCCAATGCTTCCCCAATATTACTTGGTTTCAGTACAATGCCACTGCACAGCAAAGAATCCCGGTTCAGAAATATACTAACTTGGAGCTGTTGTGAATGCAATTGCACAGCAGCACAGCCCAGAACTGACTTATCATCACTCGAACTAACCACCGTAACTTGAGATATAGACAGACATTTGATGCTTTCTTTTGGAGATAAAGCTATCATCACTCGAACTAACCACCGTAACTTGAGATATATTCTCAGCAAACCAATCCATCCATCTGAGCTAAAACTTATGATTCCTGCAACTTAGGTAACTATTAACTGGGACAACAGGGTATTTCGTTTGTGAATTTGTAACTAGTTTAATTGTTGATGTTACATTGTGACTCGAATTAGCCTCTGCTACTTGATATTTCTGTGTTCTCGAGTATTACTTGTGCATTGTTGTTATTTTACTCGAATTAGCCTGATTTCAGAGATATGTTTGAGTTTGTTGTTGTTTAGTTGTTTACACCCGATTTTACCTCTAGAATTATCTCTTTAATTCTCATTTCGTGCATTCTTATTTCACTGAAATCCCCCAAAAAACAACCCCAAATCCTCTGTTCTAATGCAGAAACAGCTACTGCTTAACAGTCCTACAATCTCAATGTTGGGTGCCAGAATTGAAGCTATCTGGCTGTTTTTGTAAATTTAACAACATAAAAACCAAGGTTGATTTTGAAATAGTTTCTGAACATCTAAAACCATTCTTTTTTCCCCAAGGAATTTTTATAAGAATTGCTTATTTCGAGCCGAACCATGGATAAAGATAAGAGGGTAATATTCCCGTTTCCGTCTACAAGCTGTACTGTTCAATTTCGTCACAAGGCTAATGAGTTTTGTCGACCAAAATGGTGTGACTGCTTGTTCAATGAACAACTTGGAGAAAGCAACTTGTTTGTCAAATTTACGTGATTTTGTTTGATTCTGATCATCAAGGGATGGAAGAATGCTAATGACCTGACCATTTTCAGTTCAAGGATGAAGATTGCCGGTGCTTTGATGAGTAAGATTTCGAAACACTTGCTTTATCTCTGATATATTATATGGAGTATCTTGCTACTTCTAAAGACATGAAACTTCTTTTTCCGATTTTGATGGAGGAATTACTAGACTAGTAGTCTTGCACCAATTACTGTATTACTGTCATGCTTTGTTTCGATTCTCCGGACTGTATGTTTTGCTTCTTCTGTATAGGATCAACTGTTTCATTTGTAGTTGTTTCTTTCTTTTTGAAATTTCATGATCAACAATAAATTGGGTGTGTTTTCTTTTTAGCATGAAATAGCAATCATTCGATACAAATCCAATGTAATTTTCATTATGGGTCACTACTCACTTAGTCACTTACAAACCACTTCTGTGTGGACTGTGTTACTAACATACATCCGACCTTTCTTAAACCCGCCACTGACACCTCCTCCTCTGAGGCGCTTGTATAATTTTCTTCTCTGTGTTGCTAACATACATACATCCGACCTTTCTTAACCCTACCACTAACACTACCTTTGAGGCACTTGCATAATTTTCTTATAGCTCAAGTTCCTGGTTAAGTGCCCTTTTTCTTTTAGCATTAAGTTTTCAACTGGTCTGGTGAGTGTGGTGACATTATGGTTAGATTGCGGATAAATCAAAAAGGGTATCCATTGATATTTGTATAGCAATGCATTTTCTCTGATTGGTCTTTTGTAATTGTCCAAGAGAATCAATAGATTTCAAGATATCATATGAAAATATCTTACTGAGAGTGCAAGGTTAGGTCATCTTATAATATTGCAGGTTACATAAGCCTTCAAAGAGAAAACATCATTCAATCTGAAGCTTCAAGCTACACATTGTTTTCAACAAATACAGTCTTAAAGAAACAAATTTCAATGATTTATTATCCTTCTGATGTGACACCATTCTAACTTTTTGTGGTTGGAATTTATTCTTGTGATCATCACTCTGTCTGGATCATGCAGCAAATGGGCAGCTTAACACTTAAATCTTCCCCACAATTCCCACTTAATCAAATCAGCAAGTGGCTCAGACGATCTGCCTACAAAGTGGAAACCCCAGTGATCCAGGCATTAATATATAACTGGTTGTACTTTGAAAAAGACATTCAAGCATAAGCATGACATATACATTATGTCAAGTGTATCATGCAGAGTCTATAAAATCCTTGAGGAGCAACTGCCAAAGGTAGTCAGTCATTTCCTCTTCAAGGATCTCTATTCCAAGAGAACCAAAATACCAAATCCATTATGCCTTCACACACCTTAAAAACGGTCTCAATTCTTTTGATTCTGATAACATATGCATCCTGGGGATCAGCTATCTTATTTGAAGATAATTTCCTTCAGTGTCTACAAGGAAACATAGCATCTTATGCTTTATTTCCACCATCATGTTACTCTCCAGCTAACTCTTCCTTTTCTATCGTCCTTCAATCCACAGCCCTGAACCTCAGGTATTTGATGCCTTCTGTTAAAAAGCCGGCTTTAATTGTGATGCCAACACATGAATCCCATGTCCAGGCTGCGGTTACATGTGCGAGAAAGCTCGGAGTTCAGCTCAGGGTTCGTAGTGGGGGCCATGACTATGAAGGGGTCTCATATGCGTCTGAGATGGAGGACACCTTTATTATACTTGACTTGGCCAAACTTAGGATGGTCACAGTTGATATTGAAGATAATAGTGCATGGGTGGAGGCGGGGGCAACCATAGGTGAGCTCTACTACAGGATCTCTGTGGAGAGCAAAACCCATGGTTTCCCTGCTGGTTTATGTACTAGCTTGGGTGTCGGAGGCCATATTACCGGAGGAGCCTATGGTTCTATGATGAGAAAATATGGTCTTGGGGCCGACAATGCCATTGATGTAAGAATGGTTGATGCCAATGGTCAAGTGCTTGACCGAGAGGCGATGGGAGAGGATGTATTTTGGGCAATTAGAGGAGGTGGAGGTGGTAACTTTGGAATAATTCTGGCGTGGAAGATTAGTTTAGTCCCAGTACCAGAGAAAGTGACGGTGTTTTCTGTTGTAAAAACCTTGGAGCAAGGTTTGACAAAAACCTTGTACAAATGGCAACAAGTTGCTCCCAAAATTGATGAAAATCTCTTTATCAGGGTAATCTTACAGCCCACCAAAAACCAGCAAGGTGATAAAACTGTAATCGGTATATTCCAGGCCTTGTTTCTTGGGCAAGGGAATGAGTTACTAAAAATAACTCAACGCGATTTCCCTGAATTGGGATTACAGCAAAAAGATCTCTCTGAAGTGAGTTGGATAGAATCAGTCCTTTACATTGCCAATAACCCACCTGGTACAAAACCAGAAATACTACTCCAAGCGAAGCCTGCCTTCATAAATTACTTCAAGGCCAAGTCGGATTTTCTAACAGATCCTGTCCCAGAAGCTGGTCTTGAAGGTCTATGGAAAAGGTTCGTGCAAGATGATGGGTCACTAATGATTTGGAATCCTTATGGTGGTATGATGAGTAAGATACCGGAATCTCAAATACCATTTCCTCACAGAAATGGGATCATATGCATGATTCAATACGTGGTATCATGGCAAGATGGGAGTGCTAGTGAATGTAGGCATATGGAATGGATTAGGCAAGTACATAACTATATGACCCCGTATGTGTCATCGTTCCCTAGACAAGCGTATGTGAACTATCGGGATCTTGATTTGGGTATGGACAAAAATGGGAATGCTAGCTTTATACAGGCCAGTACGTGGGGGACTATGTACTTCAAGAATAATTATCATAGGTTGGTCCAGATTAAGACAAAGGTTGACCCACAGAACTTGTTTATGCATGAGCAGAGCATCCCACCTCTTCCTGTTATGGATACACCTGATGACTAGTTCAGTGTGTTGGCTTTTGCTCGATGTGTGCAATCTAAATATAGTATGAAGAAAACATGTAACTTTGTGTGGTGTGTTTAGTTCATGTGTTGTAAATGAAATAAGTAAACAGACAATACTATGTAGAAAACATGTAACTCTTGTGATCTTATTCCTGCCTTGTTTCGTTTGTAAACATGAATGAAACCAGCTGTTTTAGGAATTGCATTATTCTTACTTCTCAGACACCTGATGACTTGTTTCCTTTATTTTTTTCAACTGTTGATGCAGAGAGGAGTTCAAAAGTTGTTCGCTTAAAGAGTATCACCTCCGAGTTATTCTGCTAAAGGCCTCAGTCGGCATTTTCAAGGTTAGACATTCCTTAACATTATTTCATGGTCTCATTCCTTAACACAAATGTTATCCACTCTGAAAAACCAAACACAAACTAATAATCTCATTCAGTCAGTGGAATCAGATATTACCTATAAAAGTATAAAACCCTCCCTCATTTTCATAATTACTTCTCACAATGTAACATTATGAAGAGCGCACTAACAGACTTGTTTAACTTTATCCTATCAAACACACTTAGACATTAGGTTATTATTATATACAAATTTGACTACTTGCATAAGAAAAATTACACCAAATTCTAAGAAATCCATCCTAAGCCCAACCCTGCTTATACTGGCGGAAGAGGTCCTCCGTCTGTGCATTCCGGAATGCACTGCAAGCGATCACATATACAAATATGAGGACCACCACTGTAACGATGAGGATGATGTTCACCTTCCTCCATTCATCCCTTAGGTTTCCCAGAAGCCCAGCCCTGCAAGAGCTGCAGTTATAGCATAGCATGCTTGGGTCAGAGCTCCATAACGAGCAGTCCGGGTCAGCTGTAGGATTTGCTGGGTTGATCCACATTGTTGGGTTTACATACTGGTATCCACATGCTGTCGGGGGTTTACAGCATCCTGACTGCAACAACAGACCAAAAAATAACAACATATTGGTCACATACAAAAATACCTTGGTTCCACAATCATCCACGACACCAAAAAAATGTCCCTTTAATTTGGTTTGGAATTTTAGGTGATAATAAAAACCAAGAATACAGATTCACGCATTAGCATGATAATAGGAAATTGCAAATGTCAGCTAGACTAACGGGTAGTGTTTTTTAGTGGTTGTATCATAACCCGAGTTTGAAACCCATCGGCATCAAAACTGCCGATATACCTCTCTTTACACCAAAAAGGAAGTATAGTGATATCAATTCCTTGCATGATTTATGGCTAATCAGTTAATGTGTTTTCAACACTATGAAATATTGCACCAACTCCCACTGACAAGCCGCAGTTCATAAACTAATCCTTTTCCAGTTGAACTTATCTAGCTGAGAGGAAATTTGGTTATTGGATGACATGCCTCCTCAGCTGGCAAACAATAATTTGCTTTCTATTCTAATATCAAGACAACCCATGTTCTTATATTATTGAATTATCCTAGTCTTGTGAGTAATACTCTGATTGAGCATAGCACTTTTCTTGGACGCGAGTAGGGCGACCGTAAAGATGATTCCCTTGTTGAAAATGACTTTTTCTTTTGTTATTATGCACCTACTTTTGAAATTGACATAACTTACACTTTCACAAGGGAACATGCTAGGAAAAATACTAGTACTAGGACTCGTTGCTGCCTCGTTGGGGATGCAATTCTTAGACTCGAAACTCGATTTACATAGAGGAGCATTGAAAACACTATGTCTTATAAGAAGAAAAACTTAATTTGGTGGGATTGTACCATTTACTTAAACCCCGTCACTTTGTGTTTTTCTTAGCACTAATCCTCATAATATCCCGTGTTAAAACCAATGGAGCGGTAATAATTGCCTCGGGATCCGAGGTAGTTGGCATGCTTAAACATCACTGATAGAGTGATAGTGCTGGCTTTTCAGTAAGACATTGCAACTACTAGTAGTAGTGGACCACATTTGATTAATGAGTAGCAAAGGTCGACCACATGAAGTTCCATTTAGCTATACACGATATTGTATTTGTAGGTCCCAATTTCTGATTAAGTAGATCTAGATTATTATAGAAAATAATCAATTACTAAGCAATCATTAAACATAAGACTTGTTCACTCCTATTATTTGTTACTTATGACACTGTTTTTGGAGTTTTGGTTATGTTCTACTTGCATTTCAATTCAACTGTAGACCTATGTTACTGCTAGTTTACCCTTTTCATAACTCTGACCAGCATGTACCAGCTAAAGTTGGTCAGAAATGCAGCTTTACCCGATACTCAGACACTCCAGAGACCCAATGATTATCCAATCTTCCCTCACAGAATAACAAGACAAGACAGACTTGTTGCTCTTCTAGTACTGTTTTCTCCAAGACAGCTAAAGTTGATAGAATTACTGATATGTCATATGAGAATGAGTGTAGCATACCTGGAGAGGCGACATATGAGCAAAGAAGTACTGAGGGGAAGCCATATAGGGACTAGTATTAAGCTTAGCACAGAAATTAGTATCAGTCAAACAATTCCTAATCTTAGGCCAATAATCATCACTAGCAACATGGTCCTTCAACCAGGTAGAGAAGCCCTGCAGGTGATACTCTTTGTACCCGCGGCCAGGGACCCAGTAGGAGCCATCAGGACGGGTAACAACGAAGGCAAAGATAAGAAGGATGAGTAGCAAAGTGATGAGGATGGCCATACAGCAAAGGTAAAGACCCAAGAGGCCTTCCTTGTACCAGTAAGCACCAATGAAACCCATTAAAGAAATGACCATGATGAGGAAGCCCAGTATGACAACAGGCCACCTGAATAAGTGGACGCATTCATTGTCAGGCTTGGAAGCTAGCCATAGACCTGAGGCTATTATGGGAAATGAGCATAAGAGTGCTATGAAGTTGAGAACTGCTGTTATGTTGTTGCTGAGTCCCATCTTCTTGTTGTTGTTTTGTGAATTGTAAGTGAGTAAAGGTGGAAGAAGAAGAGCATACAGAGAAGATCTAGAATGAGTATGTATTTTGGGAGTAAGTGTAAGTCAAGTGGAAGTCCCTAACTTTGTTGATAAAGAGACACACCCACGTCATACTATTTTTTGTTAATTAAATAGCTTTAACGTTTATAATAATCTTTTCAATTTTATTTACATACTCCCTACTTTATATCACACCATTTCCATACTATTTCGCTTCATTTATATAAATTTTCGATTATCAATTACCTATGAATATTGATGGGGTCTTAAATAACAAAATCAGCTAAAATTTATTTACTCTTTAACTTTTCGTAAAGAAAATTCTGAAACAATGAAACTTCTGTGGTCTTAAGAGTTAAAGACTCTACTTTTTTACATGTCCCTAGTCACTGTGTATTGGTTATAGTTATATTTAACGCTTATTTATGCTAAACACGAAAATCAAATAAGATATAATGAATATTTCTCATATTGTCAGAGTCTTTATTCTAATGTGTTTGGTAAATGTCATACTAATAAAATAGTAGCTTGAGCTCCAATCAACCGTTTTCCAATATGCTTCTCTCCCGGCATATTCAATTTAGTTGATTGTAAAAAATGAATTTCCCAACAACTTGCATATAGATACAACAATTTATTAATGTAAACCCGCTAACTACCATTCTACCAAACACTTGTACAAAATCTGCTAATTGAAATATTGAAATATATTAATAAAACCTGTCAATTTAATCTGTTATTTATAATCTGCTTGATCAATCTGCATCTGTTCATAATAATCTGCTGAGTACCAAACATGACCTACATCTGTTTTGATGAATATAAATTGTATTTTTATAGGTTAGTATTACGCAAGACGCTTTGTACTCATATTTAGTTAGCTACGAATATTAATGAGGTCTTATAAAACAAAATGAGTAAAAACTATTTACACTAGCTTTTTTTTAATAGTAAAATTAAGAAAACACCGTAATTTAGAGTCTTAAAAGCCTACTTGTATATTTGTTATAATTGTAATTTTAACGTGTTAACCATAAAAGGTAAATAAGAATATGATTTTAAATTTGATAAAACAAGGGTGTTGATTTTTGATTCTATAAAAGTAGCGTATAAAAAGTTATAATATGAAGTGAAAGCCCAATAATAATAATAATTAATCTATGGGCCATAATAAGAAGCCCATTACGGTAACTTAGCTGGATCCTTACGCAACTTTCCTAATTACCCTTCTGTCTGTCTTCATATTTCATACCACACGATTCTCCCCCTTTGTTACAATAACACAAATCTAACAACACAGCCAACAACAACAACAACAACAACAACAACAAGAAGCAAGATAGCATGGCTGCCACTGTTTCCTCAGTTTGGTCCAAGCCCGGTGCATGGGCCCTTGATTCCGAACAACACGAAGACGAACTCAACTCCCAACATCAGTTGGATCTCACCGCCGCCGCCAAACTCCCTTCCCCACCTGCCGCCGACTTCCCTTCCTTATCCGCCGCCGTCACTACCACCAAACCCAAGAAGAAATCCAAACAAACCCTCTCTTTAGCCGAGTTCTCCAACTACAAACCCCCTTCTGCCTCCGCCTCCGCCGCTGCCGACATCGTCCTCCCTACCGGCCCCCGCGAGCGCACCGCCGAGGAAATCGCTGAGTCTCGCCGCGGCGGATTCCGCAATTATGGTGGGGGTGACAGAGACAGACCTAGGGTTTCCCGTGAGGATAGGGATATGGGCTCTTCTAGAGCTGACGACGCTGATGATTGGTCCAAGGCTAAAAAGTTCCCTTCTGGACCCTCCGAAAGGGATTCCGGTTTCTCTCGGGCTGATGAGGTCGACGATTGGTCCAAAGGGAAGAAGTTTGGGGGAGGCTTTGGCGCTGAAAGAGGTGAGAGGAGGGAGAAGATGGGGTTTTTTGGCTCCAGCAGGGCCGATGATGTGGATAACTGGGCCACCACCAAAAGACCCACTGGACCTGGTGCTGAGGTCGACAGCTGGGCTGCCACTAGGAGAGATAGGAAGGTTGGATTCGAGGCTACTGGACCCGGTGCTGATGTCGATAATTGGGTCAAGAATAAGGATATTGGAAGTGGGAGTGCAAGTGGTGGTGCGCGTCCGAGGTTGAATTTACAGCCTAGGACATTGCCGGTTGTAGCTGATAATAAAGTTGATGGGAAAGTGAGTGGTGTCGAGGTTGTTGAAGGGGGAAAGGCCAAGGGGAATCCGTTTGGGGCAGCGAGGCCGAGGGAAGAGGTGTTGAAGGAGAAGGGACAGGATTGGAAGGAGATTGAGGAGAAATTGGAGGCAGTGAAGATGAAGGAGGTGGAGAGGGGTAGTAGTTTTGATAGTATTGGTAGGAGAAGAGGGTTTGGGCTTGCTGGTAATAGGCCTGATGCTTCTGCTGCTCCTGATGATAGGACTAGTGTTAGGGCTTGGAGGAAGCCCGAGTCCGCTGCTGCTGCTGTTCCTGCTCCTACTCCTGCTCCTTCTACTACTCCCATTCCTAGGTATGAATATCATCCAAACTTAATTAATACTCTTACCTATGGAGTATGCCATATATTGGGTTCTTTTTTGCAATATTGTGGGACTGTCTTGGTTTGAACATTTTGCAATGTGATTGTTAATTTGTTATCATGGTATGGTGTTTGTGTGACATGTATATACCAATTGGAATGCTATGATCTATGATCTATTCTTTTAGCTACAGTACTCAGTAGTGGTCAAGAGTGTATTGAATTTGTTCATTGTCAAAAAAAAACACCAGAGTCTTGCTTCTAATCTAAGAACCAAACTTCCCCTAAGTCAACACATCAATTGAATATCATAATCACTATTACATAGAATAGAATATCTATTCTATCTACTATTCTTTAATGATCACCGTTTCCTATATCGTCATCAAATGACTACTTGAATCCATTCTCTGATCAAACACTCATTCTAGAGAATTAGCCAATATTCAACTTTTTAAGATATATTTACTACACTTAGATTCAATCAAATTCTCTTAGGAAACAAGTTAATTGCTTGAGAACAATAGTTGTGAATCTTATGATGTTGACGATGATGAATGTGATGATAAGATGTTACTGCTATGAACTTAGTTATGATTGACCTGAAAAAAATTTTAACTGCTTATTTGGTGCATACACATCACTTGTTATTTTGTCTCTAGTTATATGCTTATAATCTTATATTGTTCTATACATTCAATCAGATGGACTTGGTTATGTTTTATATAGTCTTTTATCATGCATAGCTATGAGTGATTTTATATATATGTTCTAGTTGTGGCCCGTGGCCTGTCGGTCGCTATAAGATGAAAATCATGTTTTCCTGCTTATTTTAAACAAATGTCTCCTTTTAGGCTGGTTATTAGATTTAAAGGCATGACTTAGGAGTTAGGACTGGTCAGTCCTTCTCAATTAATCCTTGAATTTACTGAGCCAGACAACCTCTTAGTTAGAGTCTGGATTTTGTTTAAGTGATTTGCGGATGCTTTGTTAGTGAAGAAAGCGATCTGATTAATCATTATATGCTAGCTAGGATTTAGATTTTCTTTTATTCTGAAACATTATGTGTTTTGGGACGCTCTTTGGTGTTGGTGCGCTCTAGCCAAAGTAGGAATTTCCTTTTACATATGGGTTTCATAGGGGAAAGAGAAAAGAATACAGGATTGTTTGAACTTTGAAGGCGGTTTACTTACAGTTACTTTTTATGACATTGCGGCCAATGGTCATAGTGTCATACCTAGCTGTTTGTTGGGGAAGGTTGGATCCTTGGGAAGGATTAGGGTCTTGTGGAAAGTGGAATAGAGTTAGCTAGACTCCCAACCCCTACACAGTTTCACTACCTTTTAAGTGTAGTTTTTCCTTACAAGTTATTACCTATGTAAGATTATTAATTCAAAGTTGAGTGATTTTTTTAATACTAGTTGCTACCTCTTTACGTTTCCAGCCAAAAAAATATGCGAAGTGGCACTTGCCCTTAATTTTCACCTTAAAATGACCAATTGACACCTACTTTTTCTGTGCAAATATTCATCTTTCAACTTCATCCTCTTTCATAAACCCGATCTAATAATTTCAATCTTTGTAAAATTCATCAGTGGATTCATCCTTCTATAAAATATAAAGTCAACCAGATATTACAGTCATCCTGAATTCTTGTGTGTAACAACCGTTTCAAAACTTTTCACAATTGCTATTTCACCACTTACCTCAACTTATCTCCAAAGACCCGATCTTTCCCCTTTCAAATTGAAGTAGAACCCACATTCTCATCTTTTCTCTAAAGACTCAAACTTTCCCCTCTCAAGATTGAAGTAGAACTCACATTCTCATTTTTTCTCGAAAGACTTCAACTTTCCCCTCTCAAAACCAAAGAAGAGCCCGCCCTATCTAAATCCCTTGTTCATTTACACCTAACAAACCCCTGCACAACATTCATCGATGGAGGAGTCATCCTTCATTGTTATGTGTAACAACTGCATCTCACCTCTTAGCTTCAAAGACTTGGATATTTTTCACTCTCAAAACTGATGAAGATCTTACTTGATTCTATTGAATTAATGTGATTCTTTCAACTTTTTTTTTTTGAGTATTTTTCAGGATTTTAATTTAGAAGGATAAATAATTGGTTTCCTTGTAAAAAAAAGTGTTTTTTGTGTGTTGAGGGAGAGGAGGAGATAGAAGATAGATGGGAGGAAGCAAGTGAGGAGTGAATGAGATGGAGGACAAGGAAAATGGAAATTAAAAGTGAATGAATGAAGGGTGGGTTTAATGATTCCGGGGAAGAAGGGAAAACAATATATTGAAATAAAGAAGTGGCCAGAGAAGTGGAAAACGTTGTAGCAATCGGTATAGAAAAAAAATCACTAATTCGGTAGCAAGTTTCAAAGTTATTTTCTCAGGCAGTAATTTTTTTAAAAAAAAAGGTACTTAAATGGAATATGTGCCAATTTAGCCTTCATTTTATTGTACTTTAGGGTTGGGGTGATTTATATGATAAGTCGGCTGCTGTTGGTTGCACATTTAGTGCATGGTTGTTAATAGAGGATTGCATCCCACTGGCGCACCGCCTGTACACCCTCCTAAAGTTGTACGTAGAGACTCAAATTATCATACGAGACAGTCTTGTCACTTGTGATACTACTATCATTATTCATTAACTTATAGGATTATATTTATAGTTAAAATGGTTTACGCAAGCAGGTGAAACTCTTTGAAGAAGAGAGTAATTGATAGTGGATACACAACAGGGGATCCAAATTCCCTTTTCAGAACAAGATTTTTGTTTATAGTTAAACCTGCAAATTGCAAACTAAAGGATAGAAATGCATAATATATGATATTTGCCCGACATAGTTGTGCACACATATTTATTCCGAGCCTGTTCTTGTAACGAGCTATTCTGATTAGATTTCCCTTTCTCTAATGTGATTTCCCTTTCTCTTTGTTGATTATAGCGCGGAGACAGGAGAGAAGGGTGATGAGATAAGTGGGAGCAGTGAGAAGGGCTCTGAAGACAATTGAAGATGATGAATACCGAGACACAAAACACAAGTTGAAGATCTCTATGTGGCATTAATTAGTTGTGTTGTGATGAGTTTCATTTTTGTTAGTGGACTTTTAGAATGGGTACATTGTTTAGGCCCAGAAAGGCTGTAGTGTTAATTTCTCTATTTTTATTTTTGTAGTGTATGCATTGACACCAACTCCACTCACTCTTGTCCTAAGTTGAATTGAATTCATTTCTCTGCGTGTGTTCTTCCTTTATTTTCAAAGCAATACGTTTTGGGACGGATGGAGTATGTTTTAATATGTCGACCATCACAGCGTACTTTCCTTTGACAAATGTACTTTGAATGTTACAGGTTATAAAGATGAACATTAAAGGAGAGGTCTATGGGAAAAGGAGTGATGTTATATCTTATTATAGTTCTTGAATTCACATGAGATCTACTATGTTGCATGATCATCATCAATACCTCCAACAATCCCTAGCTGTAACCTAATACTGTCGTACCAAACTGTCAAGAATTTTATATGTCAATCGTTGAAACAAGAAAGCATGCTCAATAAATTCTGGTCTTTATGGCCAAGTATTTGGTTCACTGATGAGAAAGAATAAAGCTCATGAAGCAAGAATAGCATGACCATTTACCATAACTAGTCATAAGGGAAACAGTAAAAGAAGACTGCTAAGTTGAGTTAATATGATTACAGCGCAAATTTCACAGTCAATTCGACTGAGAATTTAGTAAATTATTGCTTAAGTTAACAAATAAAAGGCTGAGATTGTGTCGAACTTGACGTTTTTCAAGTCCTACTTGCTCGGACCTAGACTACTGTCAAAAAAAAAACAAAAAAAAAAAAAAAACAGAGAGAAAGAAACTTTAAGCTGAAGTGCAGTGTAATGAAATGTGAAAGGAGTAATATGTTCCTTGAAAATTTTCAAAGCTTTTTAATTAATAGAAACAGTTGATTGTTGCAGTTTTCTGTAGTAACTACTTACTACCTAGCAACTAGTTATTGCCTGCCACTTCATTCATGTTTAAATAGCTTAGAATCCAGTTGCTATTATTATTATCTTGACTTCATTTTCTGCATTTGTTATTGTCAAAATGCGTAACTTATACTTGCTCATTCTATCTCTTTTCTTTCTTGCTGTCACCATTCGTCGAGTTACAGGAGCAACAATGCTGAGTGGCACTGTTTTCTGTGACCAGTGCAAAGATGGTCAACTCTCCCTATTTGATTACCCTCTCTCAGGTATGTCTTAAAATGTCATTTGCTAAGGTAACAAATCTATTTTGTTGCATCGGTTTTACTGTGATATTGATGCAGGGATGAAGGTCGACATGGTGTGTCCAGGGAGTGATGGCCAAATGATAACGGTGGAAGAATCCACAACAAATATGTTAGGAAATTATGGCATGACTTTTCCCGGCACACCTGACCTAAGTAAATGTTATACTCAAATCTCAGCTAACAGTAATGGGACAGGCTCACCTAATTCATGTGGGGCGGCTACAGGCTCGCCCAAAGCAGCTAGGCTAATGTTCAGCATGTTTGATATGGCAATGTATACTGTTGATCCCTTGATTTCGCAACCTGCTCAACCTATGTCTTATTGTTCAAGGTCATCCTCTCCCACTACACTTTCACCTCCGCTAACTTCTACTCCTCCGTCAGTTAGTTCCAGCACCCCTGTGTCACCCTCCACGCCTCCTAGGGAGTTTACTCCGATCTTCAGGCTACCGCCTATTCCAGGATTGCCTCCATTTCCCCCTTCACCCTTCCTACAAGAAACAGCCTGCTCATATAAGTAAGTCTATCTTCTCTGATGGTTTCTGGTAATGTTCTTTTTTACTTGACTACGACCTAGTTTAAAACTTTCAAAATATATAGAGAAGCCATTTATATAGCATAAATAAATCAAATACTGGTAATTTGTAATCCCTTGTGACATTGAGGAAATGTTGTTGTTATATCAGAAAATGGATGATGGCCAAGTACAAATGCAAATGGGGAGCAATGAAACCAGAAATGAGAGTAGGTCTAGTGTTCGGTCCGCTAGCAGGGAACAAGTATGGGAGAGACATGACACTGTACAAAGGGTTACAAGGCAGAGGTGACCCTTACAAGACTCTCTTGAGGGAAGCTGTAACCTCGTTACTAAACTCGTACAACAACTTTCATTTCCCATACAATGCCTTTCAAGTCTTGACCCACTTCAACGCTGCTTTGGCCGGTTCCAACCGCACTGTCCTGGTGACTGCCCTTAGGTTCAAGAGGGCTAATTCAGGTGGCCATGCTCAAATCCCCTGCAAGCTCACCTCTTGTCATACATGATTCGTGTAAAACTATCTGAATTTATATTTATATAATTATATTCCCTGCTGTTATATTCATAATAAGTAATAACTCATGTCATTACTCTGCTTAGTATACTCTTGGTAATAGTAGTAAATCTGTAAGCATATGTATGTAAAACAGGCTGGATCGCCATCGCCTGATAATCATCGTTTTTAAACTCATATTAGATTTGATCATTTATATTCGGTCTTTTTATCCATCATAATCTTTTAAACCTTTACTTTAATTTTCAAGTCTTTGATCTGGCAGGACCTCACTAGCTTGGCCTTATATGTTATAAGGCCAAAAGACCATACGCATCTCTCCCTAATCTTTATCTTCAATAGCTACAAATTTCGATACATTTAACACTAACCTATAATTTACAGTAAGTAGATTATATAACCGTGTTGCACATGAACAACTAAACCAATGAATATTTCCCTCTCAACTAAAAATGGGGACTTGAGAGTTCATACTCAAAAGAAGAAATAAAGGAATATTCCATAAGAAATTTTGCACAAAAATAAGCATTAGCAATTCCATTTCTTGTATTATTCTTTTTCTATTTTGGTATAATTTATGGAAAAGTTAATGAACGAAATTTATAATGCCTCAACAATAATAAATCAGCTCCGATAAGCCCAAACAACCAGGATACATCGCATCAACCAGGGAAAGTTAATGAACGAAATTTCTTGTATTGTTCGGACACTTGTTTGGGTACGCTTCAGGGTGTACCATATCTCGTTTCAAGCCCAGACAACCAATATATATCGCTTTTGCTAATTTATCCGATATTCGGCCGATACTTGGAACCTCGTAATCCCGAAAATTGTGTATTATACACTTCAATATGATATCAAGCCCAAACAACAAGTATTAAGTATACATCGTTTTTGCACGATTACCCAATATTCGGCCAAGGCTAATTTATCGCATATTGACATCATCATATGTCTTTCATTGTTCCTCAAAATTTGCGTGGATGCTTTATTTGACCAAAGGAATCGTCGGTGTGATTTCCGATCATTTTTGTTCCGAGACCCTGGAATCCCGAAAATTGTGTATTATGCACTTGAATTTGAGATGCTCGGGAGGTCGTACTGGGTCAGGGGTCTTTCTCTAGTGATTTTTCTATCACGTGTCCGAGCTCAATTCAGAATGTTCCCTATTTTGTCTTTAGATCCAAACAACAAATATAAATCAATGTACGTAAAGTACCCCATCAACATATTTATATAACCAGAACTTACGTTACAAGGCTACGGGCATATCCACGCCAATTAACGTGGAGTACTAGAGATGGAGCAACAAATTAATTAAAGAGGCGGTTAATATATACACGAGGTTTCATTGAAGATCGACAAAATCTGTCACAAGCTGAAGATGGATAGTGCCCCTCTTACAATATGCAAGTGTTACTATCTATGAGGTGTCCCACTTGACTTATTGTAAGAGGGGCATTATCCATTTTCAACTTGTGACGGATAGTGTCCGTCTCCAGCAATTAGCCCGTAACAAATAACCTGATAATGTGGGCCAATTTCTGAAAAGAGTATAGATATGTATATATATACGAGTATAATTAAATGTAGGAGGTTAATTTGAACACGAGGTGTAATTTGGAAAGAGCAAAGTATAATAATGTAGTCGTCAGTCGTATGTAGACTAGCATTCAGACATGATTAGAGTTTACAGAGAAAAAGATAAAGTATAGACAGTTAGTTATACGTATCATCCTACGTGTTGCCTTTCAAGGTTATTAATTAATTAATTTATAATTACTATGCACTTTAATCAATCAGGTTTACGTATAAGATTGTCGGTAGTATTCTATTCGCCCTGGATTTTATACTTCTCTCTTTTTTTTTAAATAATAAAATACGACTACTAATTCTTATATTCCCCTTTATTCTCACGCATATGCAGTTTACGCGCTTCACATCCAACTTCACTTGGACTATTCCTTGTTTCTTTTTTATTTTCATTTCAATTCAATTCTAATTTCTCAATAAATTTTTTGAAAAATTAATTGTCATTTCATATAAAAAGGTACTAAAATAATAAATTACACGTATACTTATTATAACATAGATTGAAGTATTAAAAAAGAATTATTATATTAATTATTAAATAGGTACGATTGTTATGAAAACATGTATCAAAAAGAACATTAAGATTATGAGTAACGATCAATAAAAAACGGAATTACTTTTTCACATACGAGTTTTACCCTTTCACATACATTTTACCATAAAATTTCCATAAACTACCCTTCATCTAAAAAAGGAAAATTCGTTCCCTCTCTTCATTTCTTCTCAAAATCTAATCAATTTTTATCCCCAAATACCAATCAAATGTTCGACTATGTTAATTAAATTACACACAAGTTGATTTGTTATTTATGTTCAATCAGTGTTCTAATTCTATCCAAATTGATTTTTAATTAGGGGTGTTGGTGATGAATTATGAGTATCAAGTGTGTTTGTTRTGCGAATGTTTAGAARGGAGGCTCCATTAATGGTGATGTTGTTAAGGACGATGGGTAGGCAGATCTGGGGAAGGGAGGGTCAGGTATGGGTCGTCAGATGAGAGGTAGGGTAGTGGTCGGTGTAGGGAGTATGGGGGAAGCGTGATGTAAAGAGAGGGGAAGTGCGGGGCAGGGGAGGTCGGCTGAGGTTAGCTGGAGTGAGGTCGGTCGGAGTGAGGTTTGCCGGCGAGTTATCGGAGGTAGTGATGGGGATGAGGGAAGGAGGAAAAAATTAATTGGGTAAGGAATGAAAAAATGACAAGGACAATATTGTAAAGTCGTATGTGAAAAAGTAAAATCCGTATGTGAAAAAGTACGTCCCATAAAAAAGGCTACGAACAATACCTACAATTATCCATTAGTGACAAAAACTTAATAAGAGACCGTTTTCTCCAAATTTCCATAATTTTTAAGAATTAAAGGCAAGGACGTTTGAGAATAAATAACGCCCCAACTATTAATGCGAAAGTATACTACACTTTAAGGTTTGGATTGAATTCGATCAATAAAACTTGTAAATTTGATGACCAAAATCGAAAGTCCGGTTCCCACATTCATCACTGAACAGCGCCCCGACCCTTGTAAAAGGAGATATGGTTGGTTGTTGTTACGATATATTTGTCTTTCTCACATGCTTCCATTTATGAAAATCAATACTACTTATGTTCTTTATGAAAATCAATATATATTTGTCTTTCTCACATGCTCCCACATTCATCAATACTACTTACGATATATATATTTGTCTTTCTCACATGCTTCCAATTTGAAAATCAAGACATATACTCAACTTTAAAAACAAAAACGTCATACAAAAATACCGAAGAGAATAATTCGTTATTGGAAGTAGAAATTGAGGTTTTGGAGAAATGTACGAGGTTAGACCTACTGTTCTTGTAAAAAATTATATATTCCTTTTTGAGGAAAATATTAATTATACGCTGGGGTCAAATCAAATGCTTAGTTAGTTACTTGTGTGAAAAAATAGTTGTTTAATCTCATCATTAATTTTAGGAAAATGAGTTAACGTCATCGATGACTCCAATCTCGGCGTCACCTTCTCACATGCAATAAGTGGGGACACGATAATAATGAGTGCATCACATATTATAAGTAGGGACCCCAATAATAAATGGTGCATGTGAGAGAGTGACGCCGAGATTGGACACCACCCGATGACGCCGTATACTTAAAAACAAACATGGATAATACAATAATATTTAATTCTCGTGATAAAAACTGCTTAACATAATCAATTGCTCCTATTACATTATTATTATTACATTTTCTTTCACTTATGTTACTAGTATGAAGATTTCAAAATTTAGAGTTCCATTTTTTTTTTTGCAAGTTTCATTATATTCATTGGTGGAAAACCAAAGCATTTATCATTGAACCACAAGATGTTTATTGCACATATAAGGAAATAAGATTTACTTATCTACTATTCAACAATAATTGGGGTAACAAAAATTCGTCTTATGTACCATTCTTTTTTACAATTGGGGTAGCAGCCGCCACCCGTTGCTACTAGGTGGGTCCGCCCTAACCTCGATCACATTTATGTAAGGATTTTTGATCGGTTGGGAAGTCCAAATTTTGTACCTGAGAATTGAAATTACAGTGATTGAATAATTTTATATTTGTACGTAAAAATTGAGCATGCAGCATTATTGTTTGGGGGGTTTACTGCTAAGTGTCAACGTATGTAGGTTATTAAGTAGCAAGATAGTCTGTAATCTGTATATATTTTACCGCATCCTTTAACCGTAACTTTAGAATTGGTGTTGCGATTACTGTAGTGGTAGACTGGTAGCTAGTCAACCAATCATGATCTCCTTGATTGGTAAACTCGAAAGAGATACTCTTACTGATGTGTTACACTCTTACCTAAATTAAGTTTTGCTTTGTAAGCTAACTTTACAGATGAGATAATTAAATCTGCGGCTTTCAAAGTTTATCTTGCCCATCTCACTCACTTTCATAAATCATATATTCATATGCATGCTAATTGCTAAAGCTACATTTTTTTGTTTTACTTATTATCTCTTTACAACTCAAGCTAGATAGTTTCATTTAATTAGATGCATACATGGTATTACATTGTATACTCTACAGTAAATATTTGTATAATTTGTATATTAAGAGAGGTGATCATCTTAAAAGCAGGAGACGATGGTGCTTGATTAACATGCTAAAGTGCAACAAATGTTTTATCAGGCTGGATAACGTCATCATCGTATAATTATACGCATATCTATCTATTATCCTCCTAAACAAGATCTTGATTACGACACCCTACATCTAATTAAGTATGCAGTCCGTATTATTATTATACAATATATATAAAGCTATGGTTTTATTGTTTTAATAAAGTAGAAGAGCATATGATTGTGATTAGTATTATTATTACATAACATAACATAACAAATACGGAGTAATTAAGATTTGATTAACCTAGGTATGCGTGTTGTTGAATGTCTTTTAGTGGGGGCCCGCCTTGTGGTATGAGAGCAGACAAAAGCAGGGAACCTTCTTATCCTTCCTTCCTTCCTCCCTATGGGTTGTGTTTTCACACACAACCCTCAATCTACTAAACCTAGACGTCTGCCCTTTGCCTTTTATTTCATTACAATTTATTTTTTAACAAAAGAGGACCATCAAAATCAAATTAAAAACTATATTTTATTTAAGAGATTTACGGACTTCATTAACGCATAAAATTAGCTAGTCAATTAAAACACATTAGTGAAGGCTCTCCATTGCAATTTATTTTTATCTTTAAATTACCCTAATCATCAAATGTTCTAGTAAAATGATTTAAAAGGTCACCTAATAGAATATAATAAGAGAACTTATCGTATTAGTTAGTTTCTCTTAATACAATCGTGATGACACGTAAACTTGACTTGGCCTGTAATTATAATCATAATGATTATAATAAATAGCATATATAATTAACTACCGAGTATTTTTATTCTGTATCTCTTTATAATTAACATGCACTTGAATGATTCTCACAAAAGACGAGGGTATTTAATTAAATGAGTTGCCGTGAAAGATAAAAACTAAAAGCTTGAATAAAAAGTTGAAAACAATGTTACTAAGAGAAGTGGGTGGATGAATTGTGTGTATTGTAACTTGTATGTAGTAGATGCGTAGATGGTGAGTGTGAGAATACAAGCAAGAATAATAATCGATCTACTTGATCTTTTGACTACGTAATACGTACTAGAGATGACTTTAGTTAAGCTAGCCTTACAGCAGTGAGTACTCCCATGATAGATCATGTTATCCATCATCTTTGCTAGCCGATCTTATAACTTTTGGCTTTTCTTGTTGCAGTTTTGTCTTGCCTTACACCTCTCTTTCTCTCTCCCCCACCGCTACCTCACTATCTACTTCTATCCTTCTTTATCACCTTTTAATTTTACCTCCACAGTCAATCACTAATAACATGATAGGGTTAAAAAAATACTTAATTCCTCCGTCTCTATCAATTATTATCGTTAAATTTAATTGTAGTATGCATTATACAAGAAAAGAGTGATTTATGGTAAACCTAAACATTTACAAGCACAGTTTTAATATTCACGTATCAGTTACGAAGCGAGCTGAATGAATACTGAAAATAAATGATGGCACATCTAGATATCTAATCCTAAAAAAATAAAAAGCAAATACAAAGAAAAGTGGGGTAAGCAAGGGGCAATGTAGGTAATAATCTAGGTATGGATCAACTTTAGCAACGATCCCAACAGTAGGTCTATAAATTTGAGGTCCCATATGATACAAGCTTGTCTTGTCCCTGTATTATACCCTCTTTACTCAATCACACAACACCACTTTCTTTTTGCCCAAAAGAATAAAAACTCGTTACTATTTCTTCTCTTTTCATCTTTCTCTATACTACAGAGTACAGAGTACAAACCCAACCAAGTTACAGTTACATACTTGATACTATTTGTTTGTAGCATATACATACATATATAATTAAGGCCGATACTAGTGGGAAAATGGCGCCAGTGAGTTTACCACCAGGATTTAGGTTTCACCCAACTGATGAAGAACTTGTTGCTTACTACCTTGAGAGGAAGATCACCGGTCGCAAAATCGAGCTTGAGATCATCCCTGAAATTGATCTTTACAAGTGTGAACCATGGGATCTACCAGGTATATATATACACAATTTGTTTGTAGCATTAGTAACTATGTGTTGTTTACTTAACAAAGTATATATGTACCTGATCGTTTATTTAACTAAAAGTTAACGTTTAAGATCGATTTTGTGGGTTATGAATGTATGTAGACAAGTCGTATTTGCCGGGGAAGGACATGGAGTGGTATTTCTTCAGCCCAAGAGACAGGAAGTACCCAAATGGATCGAGGACGAACCGAGCAACAAAAGCCGGGTATTGGAAGGCCACCGGAAAGGACCGGCCTGTTCACTCGCAGAAGAAACCGGTTGGGATGAAGAAGACGTTAGTGTATTATAAAGGAAGAGCACCTCATGGTATTCGTACTAATTGGGTTATGCACGAATACCGCCTTCTTGACTCTCTTTCTGGCTCCACTCCTTCCCTTAAGGTTCTTAAATCAAACCCTTCTTGTCTTTCCAAAACTTTAACTGTTGTACATTTATGATATACTCGTATTGTAGATAACGTAATTTATTTATTCCGAGTATATATTGAACATTAACCTACCATATTTTTATATGGCCTGGATTAAGAAAAAGTGTCAATCAATCTTTATGAGTTGAGAATGAAGTGAATTCGTGGCTCAATCTTGACTAAATTTTAACTTAGTTTTAGTCAGAATCGATATTTCAATTTTAAAAAACGACTTTAGGTATGGTATTAGAGTAGAGTTGTACTCGTCTATAAAGCTTAATGATATTGTAACTTGCAATTTGAGAGAGGGTTAATTAGCTTGTGAATTTTCAGTTTTGAAAAAATAGGGTATTTTTACTTGATACCATGGTGTTTTTTCAAATTTCATGTGGTATATATCCCTAGTTTTTCAAAAACAGGTATTCTTAAACTTAACAAAATCTCTTAAAATACCAAAAACGCTCTAACTTACCCGTATAAAATGTTTAGTAAACACACTTTTTGTTGTTCTTTTGGCAATAATTTGTGTACCCCTAAGCTTCCCGTTGAGAAAACATTTACATGATGTTTCGTATCAATACTTTCTTTATAAAATTAAACTATTTTAAAACTCGATTTTTAGTATTTCAGGTATTTTAAGAACTATTTACTAGTTTAGGAGTAGTAATGATGTTATTAAAAAATGTGGAACACCACGTGGAATTCAAATAAACACAGAGGTATTACGTAGAAAACCCCGAAAAAATATTACTCCGTGTAGATGAGGGAGGAGATTGTGGGAGGAGCAAAGGTATGGTAAGCGTAATTAGGGTTTGCAAAGTTTGGGAGTACAAGTAGATTAGAGCGTTTAATTCATAAAATAAAGGATTAGAGCGAGGGAATCAAAGCAAAAGAACGTTGCATGACAAGTTTCAGAGGAAAATAATGATTATATGCATGATATCCAGCGAACCTATGTATGTAGTACAGTAGTACTCGACATCCATCATGCATGCAATCATCATCTTCATCTTTATTTTGTTCCTTATTTAAATTTCTAATCACGCCTTTCTAACCTAGACTAGATGTAATTTGCTTTCATCATTCCTAAATTACCATTTTTACTACCTTCTTTTCTTAACCCTTCTCTTCTTTTCAGGCACCTTTCACATCCTAAATTATTCCTTTTTCCCTTTTTTTCGCAATTATAATACCTTATTATATCGTTATTCTAATAATAAGACTTGATTAGTGTATTACTCACTCCGTCCAAATCATTACTTTATTCTAATTAAAATATCTCTTATAAAGAAAATAAAAGGTAAATAAATAATAAAAGATTGCACCAATACATAAGTTTTTTAGCTATGATTTATTGATTTGTGACTTGTGAGTACACACGATTATACTTGCACTATTCATTATATTTTAAAATTTAGCCAATCATGGACCAGGCCAGTAGTTAATCTTAAACATTAGATTTATTATTTAAGTGCATAGTTAATTATATGTTGGTGCCCTAATTTTTTAATTTTTTAAATTTGTTTTTATTGTATAACTACAGGAGTCGTATGCTTTATGCCGGGTATTCAAGAAAACGATGCAAGTGACAGCAAGGATTAGAGACGAAAATGCAGGATGCAACGATGAAGCTTCAAGAGAAAGGGAAGTGTATGAAGATGGAGTTGATGGTTTTTCAAAGTTTCCTTCCGAAACTTCATCAGAGCTCACTAATCAAGAATTAACACCTACAGGAAGTGCTTTAAGTAACGATCATGATCTTCAAACACCATTTTTCACCACTGATGAAGCTAACAGTTCCTCTAATTTCTACCCTTTTGCATTGGATTGTCCATCTACTTTTATCCAGGTATACATACTTTTTTTTTTTTTTTTGCAATAAGGTTCACATTTTCAATAATAATTTTTTGTATGGCATGCTACAAATATAGAGATTATATATATTTACTCGTCATGGTCAAGAGTTTATATTTGCTTTATTTTCGTTCCTCGCTCAAAATAAAATTTACGTAAACTGTACACTGTGACGATGTTGTTGTAGATAGGAGCATAGTTGTCTTGCCATGCGTGTAACACGTTTACAACTCAATTCCATGATAATATGAATAAATGGGGCAGATAAAATTGATGAACTAAAAGTTAATTAAAACCTGAAAAGGTAACTGATAAGGTAGTTGAAAATTAGGAGCTGATAAGATAACTGATGATCATGTAAAAGAATATTTGGCAAACTAGCTCAAAAGATAGCTATTTTTGGTAAAATGACATAAAAAGATATGATAATAATTTAATATAATAGATAGAAGGGGTAAAGTAGGAAAATAAAATTAATTCAAGTACCTGAAATCTACTAAACCTAGATAACATTTATTTCAGATAGTTTATTTGTTTAGATAAACTACTCGTCCCTTAATCTCTAATTTATTTACCTTATTTATATTCTTCCTAAAGAATATAGAACATTCTATTAAGACAAAGAGAGTACTAATTTAGATATCTCTACTTATTTTTATTTTTTATTTTAGGAAAAAAGGTTTATACAAGTATTAGTTCTTACTACTGCATAAATTTTCCAATTCACATTAGACCTTACCGTTGTTGTTTTTTTCTCTTATGTGGGAAGTATTAACATTGAAATAAAGTAAATATGGTGGGGGAAAAAACATTTTTTATGCTTTATAAGAATGCGGCCCTAAATCAGGCACATTAAATGCTTCTTGCTTTTATGTTATTTTTCGATGAAAAAAGTAATTTATCATTTATGTGCTGAGTGAATTAGTCATATAAAGAACATGTTTACTGTTATATATCAAATATTAATTATATTTAGTAAAAGTTAAACTAAATTATTATAATTTACCTTATGTTTTATATTGCTCTGAGTAATTTTTATTTTAGCTAAATTAAATGTCATTGGCCAAACACTTGGTACAAAAAAACATAATTAATTGAAATATTAGTCAAAATAAGCTACTTTGATAAAAATAAATTAGCTTAAATGCACTATCAAATAAGCTACTGTTTAATTACAAAGTGTACAATAATATTCTCCCTCCATTCCAATTTTATTGTCCTACTTTCCATTTTGGAAGGATTTAAGAAATTTGAGAAAATTTACAACTTTATCTCTTTAATCCCGAAGAATGGAGGACAATGTCATTTTGACAAGGGGGTGGATAGTTAAAAGATTATCGGCAATATTGATAGTTCACTCATTTACCATATTAAATTAGAAATAGGACAATTATTTTGGTCTAGGGGTGAGCATTGGTCCCGGACCGGACCAAACCGGTCAGGATCCATGACCGAAATCGTGAATTTTGTGGACCGAAAACCGGACTTAAACCTTTCGGTCTTGGACCAGACCGATCGAACCCGAAATATTTGACTTGGTCCGGTTTTAGACCTAAGCGAACCGAAAACTATGATTTGTGACTAATAATTATGCACTAAATATTCAGCCAAGTCAAACATAATAAATAATCAAATTATCATTTGATTTAAACAATCGTTAGTATTGAGTTTGTAATTTCTTCTGAAGGTAAATTAGTAAACTACTCAATGGATTAATAAAGATTAATCTTGAAAACCCTTCAAATTTGGTCTTTTTGATCCAGACCTAAAATAACCGGTCTTGGACCGGACCAGACGGAAGACTGAAATCCAAAAAAATGTGGGTCGAGGGGCGGACCTAAAAGAATTCAGTTCGGTTCGGATCTAAAGTTGCCCAGCCCTAATTTTGGAATGAAATTTAGGGAAAAAGAGGATAATAAAAGCGGGATGGAGGGAGTAATTAAGTATAGAATGTAAATTTGAAAACCGTTATTTTTTCAAATTTGGTTTTTTTTTCCTCGAGGTCTTAGATGAAAAAACTTTAGATTATTAAAAACAAAAGGAATCGAGAATGAGGAAACTAATGATTTGTTCATATAACATAAAAAGAAAAGGAAGTTGAAGGTCTCTTATAAACTGGGAATGGTCCAACAAAGATAAGCCGTTTGAGTATCTCTTTTGATCCTAAAAGTATGAAATAAACTTCCCTTCTCCTCCTTTTGATAAAGCTTTCATTTGCTTCTTCAGATCTCTTACACTCTATCACTGCTTAACTACCTTTCTTCACCAACTTCTATAATTTCTTTTGACTCAGATCACTACTAATTCAACATCTTGTCACCTTTTCCCCTTGTTTTACGTCACTTAAATCAAACTCATTTTTGAGAAGTAAGGTCAAGCATGCTCTTAGACAGATAGTGCGATGATAATATTAAAAAGGCCATCTATCGGCCTTGTAGAAAATAATTTGGCGTTATTTAAGATTTAAAGTTGACATTATAGATTTTAGAATGAAGGGATAGAAAGTGATGATGAAAAATAATGGGTTTGCAGGATATGCAGATGGCAAGTAATTACTTGAACATGCCAGCCTTAGGGATGGAAGATTTTCCACAAATAAACATATCAGGAACAACAATATTCAAGCCCATTGATCATCATCATCATCATAATCATAATCATCATCAAGAGACAATTGGATGTGACAAATTCAAGGAATATATGAAAGGATCAGTCATGTTTGAAGACATCTTTGATCTTTGCTCTACTCAAGTCAATTCAATTCCTCTGCCTTTAGAAGATTGACTCATGGATTCATTCATGATTTGATCATCATTTACTTTCAACCAAGCTATACTACTCTAACACAAAATTAAATTTATTTTACTAATCATAATCCCAAAAAAGTAAGAGGTGGATTATTTTTGTTATCCACACACCACTACACCAGGTTGGTGGGATCCATGCCCTTCAAATTAGGGGTATGTTTTTTTCTGTTTTCTTTAAAATTTGTTATATGATGATGATGAGGATAAGAAAGCTCTTCGGCAATGCTCCCATAGAGCACGTAAGACCAAGAGTATAATCACACACTTATACTTAGACTTTAATCAATGTTTCCTAGGAGGGCTACCTAAGTCGATCATATCTATCGAGGACTTTCTTTTATTTCTCTAATACTCGTATTGTATTTTTCATTTCATATATTAAGTAATGGTCCTTAATTAATGTCATATTTTGAAATTTTTTGTTAGTAATTATTTAATTAAGGATAGTTTCTTTATTTATCTACTAAAAAATAACACAAATTCTCTGTCCTCATTTATGACGGATATATCCTTCGCAAGCACTTGCTGAATAAATAAAGGGTGCGTTTCGTTTCAAGTAGTATACGATTAAAAACTTAAAATAGATACGCATTTGTGGCTACAGAATATCAATCAACAAACCCTACAGGCCTCATTAGTAATTTAGTCATTAGCCCTTCAATAATAGAGATATTGATGCTGACGCGTGACGCCTGACGGTCTTAAATCCAAACCACGAACTGACTAATTCGGCCTTTAAATGTTCTATAAAAAATTTCACTTCGGCCCATCTTGGAACTAAATCTTAGCACTCCATGAAACTCGAAGAAAATTCATTCAATTCTTTTTTTTTTTGTTATCAATCATTTAAAATAGGGTTTTTTGTTATCAATCATTTAAATCCTAGATTCGCTCGTGTATTCACGTTGTTATGCAATTATTGGAGGACAGCTTAATAAATTAATTTTAAACTAGTATAGATCTCGTGTTATAGCACGACATTTTTTAGATTTGGTTTATAAAGAGGCAGCCTCAATAAAATCATTTGAATAAATTAACCGTACTTTTAATTTAATGTTATAACCAGTATAGATCCCGTACTACAATACGGTATTTGTAAAGGGGTGTGTTAGAGGAAGATGTAATTAAAATTAAACATTTTTACATTTAATAAATTTACTATTATAAAATTTTGTATTAAGCCGAATTTTGAATCAGCTAATAGTAGAATTGAGAAATTATTTTTTGTATTTTTTTATGAATTTTGGCTTACATGGAAGTTACATAAAAGGTATTTTAGATGTCTGATAATTTATTTGAAGTTGATTTGGAAAAAAAAATTAGAAATTGATTTAAAAAATTTAACAAATTACATCTCTATATTTTTGATTTTTAAAATAATAAAAAATTTTAATTAATGGAATCGGATTAGTCAGAAAGATTTTGTAAGAATAACATATTTTTCTAGCAAAATTTTGCCAATTAATGAAACCAAATTAATGTACTAAATATTATTGCTGAAATTAGAAGAGAATATTTATTAATTGACAATATATTATTGCTGAAAATAGAAGTGAATATTCTTCACAAGAGAGCAGTTGAGCGGGATTATCCTAGACTTGTTAATCTTTTAGTATATAGGGGATGTACTAATATGATATTAGTAAGAGGTAGAAAAGAAATCGGTGAAAACAATATTTGTATGTATTTCTGTATTTATGGTAGAGATTGAAAAGATAAGGAGTTTGGAACTATTATATATTATATTATTAAGAAGGTCGGGAATTTGGTCTAGGTAGAGATTGATGATTATTGTGTAAATCAGAATATATATTTAGAGAATATATAAGAATATAAGAATTAGAAAAGATGTAGGTAGAATATATTTAGAGAATAAGAATTAGTCAGAATATAACATTGAGCGTAATTTTTCAATACTCTTAACATACATGGGCGGGAATTTTGAGCGGGATTTTTTAAGATGTGTTAATCTTTTAGTATATAGGAAATTTTAATTAAAAATTGTTTTAATTTGATAAAAGTTATATTTTAATGAAAAAATAATAGTTTAATGTTCATTTGTTTACTTATTTAAGTAAATAGAGTTTGGAGTGAAAATTTTCCTTATTTGTAAATGGAGTTTCGAGGGAAACCTTTTGAGATTTCTTATATATGGTAAAGAATATGACTAAAAATAGATAGTAGAATGTGTATTAGGCGGAAAAATTTTAGCTTTGTTAATCTTTTAGTATATAGGGGATGTTGACAATTATGAAGGGACCGTTTAGTTTGTGTATGTCACCGGCCTCTTCTGGCAATGAGGTGAGTATTGGACTATTGGTGGTATTCCTGTATATCCTGTGAGATAGCAGCTGTCGAAAATGATTCATAGCTTAAAATATGTCCAGTATTCCGTAAATAATGTAATATAATATGTATTTACTCTTAGATGGTCTAACATAATGTAGATGTAATAATTTTAAAATACGTGGGAGTTGCAAGGTGTTTGTCCAATGTCATCTCAATAGCATAATATAAAATGGCTTTCAAACTCATCCTAATACACTACAAATTAAGCCATCAGAGATGACAAAGATTACCCTCCTACTTCAAATCTTCCACTTTTTAGCTATAACAGCCATTGTAGGATACACACAACGGGCTTCGGCTGAACCCGGCCACGTAAAATGGGCCAAAACCGTTTCTCATAGCCACAATGAGCACAAAACCATCCTGCAATTCTACTTCCATGACAACATCACCGGAGACGCTCTCACTGCAGTCAAGATAGCCCAGCCCGAAGACGCCTCCCCGGGTGTTACCGGCTTTGGCAAGTTGTTCATGGCTGATGAGCCGCTTACCATGGATCCAAACCCGACTTCGAAACTAGTAGGTCGAGCTCAAGGGATGTGGGGAAGATCCTCCATGACTGATCGTAGCTTATTCATGTCCTTCACTTACGTCTTCTTTGAAGGCGTCTACAATGGGAGCTCCGTTAGCATTTTGGGCCGAAACTTGGTCACTCAGCCCGTTAGAGAAATGCCGGTTGTTGGTGGGACTGGACTATTTAGGATGGCCCGAGGGTATGCTTTGGCCCAAACTTACTTTATTAATACTACTTCCTTGAATGCTGTTGTTGGATATAATCTCACTATTTTCCATTAAATATTTTTCATTGTCATTTATATTATCGTTTCTTGGATTGCAAATAAAATAATCTTTACATTTGCTGGTAACATGTCTCCATCATAAAAAAACATTGAATCCTCTAACGTGTTGTGTTGGTAGTTACCTAAGACGAAAGTCAAACTTCAAAAACATATAATTTCCATATAATTTTGGCTTAGGTAATTCATATTGGACACATAAACATTATTAAGGCGGTAAGACACAGGATGGGGCACAAGAGTCCGGAAATGGATTGATGCTTTTTATTTTGGTTGAATATGACACCAATCTATTCAAAGATCAGGGAGGGTACAATTGATTTTATAAATACATGCTCCAAATCAATTGGACATTCACGCCTCTAGTTACTGTTTCTCAAACTATTTTTATCCGTACACATCTGAAAGGATTATTGTAAAATTAGATGATTAAAGACTAAATATAGTCTCATCCTAAAAAAAATATGGACTAATCAAAGATAAAGCAACAAATTCTACTACCTTTTTTTTCAATTTAGACTTTGATACTCTTTTTCCAACCAAAGAAGTTGTAAGTTGAGGAGGCAAGCCTATTTCTAATGTTCTAAATATATCATGTTCAAGGAATTCCACAATTATCTTGTTATATATGCATATATGCACATATTAATATTTATCTACCAATATTTTCATTAGGGTCACTATTTCTTTATTATACCTACCTATTTTTCAAAATGTTACTAGTAAAATACGTGATTTTCACTGTCCTTGTGGTAAATGCATCTTGGGCTTTAGCGAAAAGTAATGCTGAATCACAAACATGGGCTAAAACAGTAGAATCTGGGAAACAACGTACAACCACCCTACGGTTCTACTTCCACGACACCTTAAGTGGTAAGTCTCCGTCCGCAATCCAGGTGGCCCAACCCCTTAAACCGCACTCATCTCAAACCAAATTTGGGATGCTCATGATGGCCGATGACCCGCTTACAATTGGACCGGATCCAAAATCCAAGATCGTCGGGAGGGCGCAAGGACTATACGGGTCGGCCAGTCAAGGCGACGTAGGGCTAATTATGGCCTTAAGTTACACATTCTCTGATGGACAATATAATGATAGCTCTATCAGTATAATGGGGCGAAACCCGGTCATGCATAATGTAAGGGAAATGCCTATTCTTGGAGGTACTGGATTTTTCAGGATGGCCCGCGGGTATGCTTTGGCCCATACTAACTGGATTGACTTCAAAACTGGAGATGCCATTGTTGGATACAATGTCACTATCTTTCACTAGGAGTAGCCTTAACATATATGGTATCATTGCGGATAACATAATCTTTAGTATTTGGCAGGGTTCTCGTAAATTTGAGGCCATCAGGGGATGAGATCTACGCCTCCTTGGTTATAGTCTTATAGATCATAGATTCATAGGTTAACAACTCAAATATGAAACTTACCCATAACCACAAAACGCACCTTTTATAGATTAGAAAATTGTCAATTCTGAAAGTTTTTATCCAGAGTCTTTATCTCGACTTTAGAGCCAACTGGGCTCCGGAATAAAATGACAATAACTTTGTACCACATTCATTCCTTAACATATAAAAATGATCTAGTAACCGATGGGTCATATGGTTTGAAATAGAGACATCGAATAAGATGCCTTTAGAATACTTTTTTAGCCATGTTGGAAATAAAAGAAAAAACATGTTTACTCCATTCTAAAACGTATAAGAGGGTTCTAAACACCAGATAATCATTATAATTTATAATCCATAGTGGGAAGACTGACCATGTTTCGGCAAAATTTGTCACGGATTTGGAAAAAGGGGGAAAACTATCGATTCCAAATGTTATTATGAACGGTAGTCTAGTCGACTAGGCCTAGAGATAAAAAGTCACGGAATTCGCATCGTAATCACTCCATACCATAAAAAAGTATTCCAGGGTAACGGAAGAAGCATATGGTTTGATATAGAGACTTGTAGAGGCCTTAAGAGAACTTTTCTAATAACATTAAAAACAAACAAAACAAGTTATATACTTCATTCATTAGTTGTATCAGAGGGTTCAAAACAACCGATAGTTATTTAAATGCATTGTGGCAAAACTGACAAACAAAATATGTCATGGATTTTGGAAAATTGATGAAATTTATCGATTCAGAAGGTTAATGTAACACCCCCACACTCCAAAGTGCCTTACCAATGCCACCTCGAGTATAAAGGTGTTACCATCTCGGTTTCACTAGGCAATGTATATCATTAGACAATAAAGAAACATCATTTAAATAAATAGTTTAAA